>JADRCH010000824.1:2084985-2095421 GCA_019843965.1 Rhynchomys soricoides
TCTCTCTCTCTCTCTCTCTCTCTCTCTCTCTCTCTCTCTCTCTCTCTCTCTCCTTGCTGTACCCATGAAATGTCAACATTGTAAAACAAGACCTACATAATAACACCAGTTGGCATGTCAACGTGGATGGGGAAATCTCAATGCCGCACAGTGAATGAAGAGCTACCAGCGATCAGTAGAGGGAGAATCAGTTTTCATCAATCATTTTTCATTACTGGTCAGTCCTAAACTCATGTACATTTGAGCAACTAGTAAATGGACTAAGTCAGTTTTGTGTGTCTTTGTCCATGTATGTAGGGGACAGTAATCACAGAAGGAAAGGTTATAAATTGGAGAGGGAGTAGAGAGGGATGGGGAGGAGTTAGAGGAAGGAGAGAGGGAGGTGGGAATGATGTCAATCCTGTATTCATGTATGGCATTCGCAAAACAATTAGAAAGTCTTTATTATTTGCAGTGCGGTTGGGGTTTCTATCTAAGCTCACTCATGAGCATTTTCAATTTTGAATAGTACAGTATTTATTTCAGAAGTTCCCTTTTATTGCCCTTTCCTGGAATGTGTCTTTTCCATTCTCACCAACCCAGCTTTTAAAATTTTTAATCCTGTTGTTGGGTTATGAATTCAGCATCTTTTGTTTCTCTGAGTCATTTGTTATGAGTGGCTGTGCTCTCGTCACCAGAGTTAAAAACCAGGATACTGATGTCACCTTTGTGCCCAACACCTGCTCCTTCCTATCACATTCTTCTGACCTCACACGCTCCAAACTTTTTTTCATCTTTAGTTCGATTTTCTTTAAAATCTAACGTTGCACGTAACACTCAACATCACATTGCTTTCATTTTTCCAATCTAGACTGCTCTTTAAGCTAAGTGGGACTTTGTTTGTTGTCATGTGACTCGTACTTAGACTTTATTTAGGCTTTCAAAAACTCTTGCAGGTGCCAGAAGCCATTCACATCTCTGTTGTATACTATCCTATTACATGTGCAGTAATGTATGGATATACATTATTTTTGTTAGTTCAATGATTATGGACGAAGCTGCTTGAGTTTCTTTGTAAATGCCTCTTTGTTATGGCACAGATAAGGGGAGCCCACTTCTCCACATCTGCTAAATTTATAACTATTACTATTAATAAATTGGGCTCTCCCTTAAAGCACTCTAGCTACCTTGAACAAAAAGACCATCGACAGTCAAAGAGACGACCCTAACACCAGCAGCAGCCATCTTTGTCACTTCACCTTCAAAACCACACACAGCTGGTCGCTCTGGCTTCCGAAAGTATAGCCTCCACCAGGAGTTTTTACAAGTTTTTAGCCAGGCTTTTTACTCTCACAAGTGTAGATGAACTCTGGGTGGCCCTGTTCCCATTTCTATCTGGGTCAGAGGGGAAGCATCTTTCCAAGGTAGCCCAGCAGTGGCACTGCTGTCTCTGAGCTAAGTAGGTAAGGCTGTGATTGCCCCAAAACCTATGGCTATGAGTTACAGACAACGTATCTCTGGCTGTATCAGCAGGCTGCTCAGGTATAGCTAATCAGTCCAGAGCCACTCTTCCATGCTGTCTCCCTCGGTGTTGCAAGATCAGACCCAATAGACTTCTCTCAAGAGGTCTTTTCTTGCTTGCTTTCAGTATTGTGGGTTGTGCCAATCAACACTAAGAAAGATGCAGAGGAACCATCAGAGTGGCAGTGATGGCAAACGGCAGTGAAGGCTAAGAGGTTAGCAGGCAAGGTATGTATCATAGCCAGGTAATTGATGGCCAAAGAAGCAACTGAGTGTTTTGAGATGTGGCTTCGAAGAAATAAGGGTGCCAAGTGGAGGGATGTCAATACAGGGACAGATGATGAAGGATGAAAGGAGCCAGAGAATGGAAACCATAGCCCTGGTCACCCGAAGAGTTCCAGAGAGCAATGGAGGTTTTAGGATTGAGGGTCTTAGATCTCAGGCTGAGAGCTGTGTCACTGGCAGGTGATCAGGAAGAATGAAGGAACCTGGATACTTAGGTTTCAGGAGCCATCTAGGAAAAGGTAAAGTCAAATGAGTAAGTTTCCTGCAGATGGCCCACTGCTTTGCATGGCTGCAATGGGAAAGCTAAATTGCAGGAACTTCAGAGATTTTATTCCAGGATTGCTTAGTACTGATAGACCTTTCCTCACTATTCTATAAGCTAATGATTCTTGGGCATTAGCCCACCCTTTTGGGCAGATTTCCTGCAGATCAACATAAAGATGAGCTTTCATGAATTAATGCTGATTAGATGAATTAATGATTTTATAGAATTCCTGATTTGATTCGGATAATTTTAGGAAGAAAGTTTTTAGAGATGGTTTTAGTTGTTTTGTCAGACAGATATAATAAAGTTAGAAACAAGAATGTGCCCAATAACATCTCATAAAATAGCAAGTAAAGGCTGCATAATTAGGAATACAATGAGCTATCATAAATTGCACTAAAAAAAAGAAATAGCCTTGGGAGAAATTTGTGATCAAGGAAAAACATTCATTCTAGATCAGGTCCAAGGATGAAGGCACAGGTGTGCACTGTGATAAAGTAAGGCCATGTGAAACTGTTACTTTGAACTTGTAATGAAATACTGCTTTGAACTTAATATCAACATCCTCTGTAACTCTTCTTTTATGAAATATTTTATTTATGAGGTAATTTTTCTGAAGAACTTTTGTCTAAGCAGGTATAAAAAGTCAAGAGAGAAGAAACAAGGGGTGGTTTGTGGGGGGACCTCTGCCCCATCCATCCAAATGTATATATGTATATGTCTGTCTATATGCATGTATATACATGTGTGTAAGTATATGTGTATCTATGTAAGTATGCATGTGACAAAAGGAAATGCTTAATTTTAGTAACTGGTTAAAATTAAGATAAACCTTTTTTACCCATCCATCTTACTGGCTCTTTGATTACCACCAGTATAGTCCTTTGGGCTGTGTCCTGGGGAAAACAAACCATTGCTCAAGAGTTCTTATCCAGGAGTGGAGTTGTTGGCTCATAAGTTTTATGCATATACATCTTTACTAAATTGTACCAAAATGTTTTATAAACTTATACTCTTCATAGCAGCATATGGAGGTTTTCTTACTCTTTATTATCTTTTTTGTTTTGTGGTCTGATGTAAATACCTCATATAACAAATGGGTACCAGTTACAGGGTGTTAGAAATTGAGGCAGGCTAAAAATCAATTTAATGTTATTCTTGCTTGATTTTGTCAAGCTCATGAAACTGTGCAGAAGGAAGCAGGCAAGGTTGATCTGATCGATGCTACCTTAGCTGGGTAGGAGGACAGTTATATGTCAGAGGCTTGTCTTTTGGGTCTATACCTCTGGGCAAATGTGTTCTGCAGTTACTTCCCTAGGAAAGCACTTTTGTGTATCTGTGTGTTATTTCCTGAAGTCACTAGATAAACAAACTTTTACGTGGTGTGTGTGTGTGTATGTGTGTGTGTGTGTGTGTGTATGTGAGAGTGAGAGTGAGAGCGAGCGAGAGAGAGAGAGACAGAGAGACAGAGAGAGACAGAGAGAGAGAGAGACAGAGAGAGAGACAGAGACAGAAAGTAAGAGATACCCACAGAGAGACAGAGAGACAGAGAGAGGTGTGATTTTGAATTTGTTTACTATAAACTATAAGTATTTAGAATATTTTAGCTTTCAGGGTACTTTTTTCTTGGATTTGTTTTGTGCTTATGTGTTTGGTGATAAATTATGTAGTAGAGAAAATGAATTATAACATTTATGGGTTGCATTATTATTACTATTATCAACAATATTAAGAATTAAAATATCAATAAAAGCAAGATTAAACATGAAAAGTTTCATGCCACTTTATAATAAAGAGCCTTAATTATGTCACTGAATATTTGTTAAGAGACTGGGTGCATTATGTTGAACATTGCTTTAGGGAGGGATAAAGAATTTAAAATGCTCTAAGGGGATTAAAATAGAGCCACTGTATATTTCATGAGCTTATTAATGTATCTTGGCATTTCTACCCTAGACTACTTGCTGCTATTTTTATTAGAGTAAGAAGAAAAACTGTGGACATCTCAATATTTAACTATAGCAATAACTTATTTAATGATTGTATTAATAAAACAAATCGGTGTACATAACATTATTTGTAGATACCCTAAAGGAGCTGGCTGTCCTTAGGCTTTATCTAGGACAGTGGGTTTGGTCCCTGTTAAATCACTTCTCTAGAACTCAAGAGAAATGTTATGTAGAAAATATTTCTGAATTGTTTTTTATTTAACATGGATTTTTTTGTTCCATTTTATTAGTTGACACACCTTTTAGCTTTATGTACTCATCTCTGTCCTGATATTTTTTTCATGAATATCAAATGTATATCTACTATTCAGTGGTCCAAGAGTCCAGATACCTCCTAGCTGACAAATTGACTTTTTAACTTAATTTTACTTGAATCTTACCAATTGATTTTAAAGTCTTTTAAAAACAATTTGTTGTATTTTGTTTATTGTCGGTACTGTGTGGAAGATTGGAATATTAGCTCGAAGATTTGCAGGCTGTGTTCAAACAAGAGGTCCATATTGTTGACCTCCTTGTCAGATGTTTCAGGGTTCTGTCTAGGATACTTACAAACATTCTGCATGAGCTAAGTTCCAATGCCCTTCTGGGTCTTGTGAAAGTGGGCAAAGTTATCTCCTCAAGACAGATTGATGGTGCCATAGGACACAGGCTTCCCTTGGCCAGGCCTTCACTGAGAACTGACTGACCTTCAGCCTTTTGTGTGCTCATTCCTTGGCAGCCTCTGCCATGCTTAGCTGTAGCTTGGTGTGGACCCTACTGCTGAATCTTTGTGAGATGACTCGTCACAGTTGGGGAGCTTGGATCACAGGAGGAGAACCTGTAGAGTGTCTGGACAGAACTGTGCTTTAGCAGTCAAAGGAAGAGAAATGATGTTCTGGTCTCAATTTCTCTTTTTAAACTGTGATATGGAAAAACAATGCCTGGATATCTAGGAGAATTGACATGGGAGCTCCCAGAGGGATTGCCCACCTCGCTTGAACACTGCAGAGTTTCTCAAACAGACACTTATTGCAATAGAGAAAAACTGGCTTTCAGTCTAAGCAATACTGTATTGAGAGAAGGAAATGATATGAAATAATTTGAAAAGAAATTCAGATTGAGTGTGGGATTGATCACATTGACCAGAAAATCTTTGCATCCTAAAGAATTCATTTTAACCCTAAGTCTGTGGCTATTTTGAGCATGAGCAACATATGGTGTGGTGGAAAAGACATCTCCTGAATAGATTTTTAAAAGGGGTTTCCTTCTGTTTCCACTGTTCTTATCTATTGGCCATTGTGTTTGGACTCAGTATTAGAAGGTGGCTGACAGAGTCAGGCCAGGGAAGCAGGTAGGCTAAGTATAGATCTTTACGTCTTTCTTCCTCCATTCCTCCAAATCCAACCCCTAAGTCTCATCCCCTGCTCTGTAGTAGACCTCCCGTAGCCACCTTCCTTCTTGCTCTGCCTGTATTTGCAGTGGGCCGCACAGATAGATCTTCCCCTCCAAGCTTCATGTTTTCTACTCATTGATTTATCTCAGTCTTTCAACTCTGAAACTCATAGGACAGTCTGCCCAGGGAGGCAGGGAAGCTAGCTGCAGATTCCCACCTCTTGGTTCTTTCCACCAAATCCAGTTCCCCCATGGCACTCCCCGCGCTCTGTAGCAGAACACCTATTGCAGTCTTCCCCTCCTCTTGGACCCCCATCTCCAATGGATTGTGTAGCACTGCTCCTCCAGCCCTTTGTTTCCTCACTCATCTTGTTCTCCCAGCCTCCTAACCTCCTACACCAGTGGGGCACTCCCTGGGAACACACCAGCCTTGACGGCCAAGGAAGCAGATAGGCTACCTGTACATTTTCATCGCTCCATTTTCTCCTCCAAATCCAATCCTCCTTCCACACCCCCAGCTCTGTAGCAGAACTCCTGCTGCAGGCTCCCTCCCTGGCCCTCATCTCCTGCGGATTAGCTCTCCCACCTCGGATTAGCCCTCCCACCTTGCTTTTGGAGTCAGCACTTTCTCCCAGTCTCTAACTCCAGCAGGATTTCCCTGGAAACCCTGAAGGTCACTGTGGCCTATAGCTTCAGGTCTTTACTTTCTCTTTCCCCCTCCATGTTCAACCTCCCAGTCTCATCCCCAGCTCTGCAGCAGACTGCCTGTTGTGGACTGCCCTTACTCTCTGCTTCCATTTCAGGGCACTAAGCAGATCATAATGGAACACCATGATTTCCTTCATCCTATGGATCCCCTTAGCATCCCCATGTGTGTGTGTGTGTGTGTGTGTGTGTGTGTGTGTGTGTGTGTGTTAAGATTTATTTTATGTATATAAATGTTCTATCAGCATGTACACCCACATGCCATAAGAGGGCTTTAGATCACATCATAGATGGTTATCATTTGATTGTAAGGATTGAACTCAGGGATGTGGTTATGTAAGTGGTTATCAATTGGATATTGCTTCTGGGCTAAGGCTAGGGAAATGTGTCCACCTTTGTGGTTGCTGGGATTGAACTCTGGACTCCTGGAAGAGCAGCCCATGCTCTCAACTGCTGAGCCATCTCTCCAGCCCCAGCATCCTCTTCTTAACCCCTTC
Source organism: Rhynchomys soricoides (assembly GCA_019843965.1). Lineage (NCBI taxonomy): Eukaryota > Metazoa > Chordata > Mammalia > Rodentia > Muridae > Rhynchomys > Rhynchomys soricoides. The sequence continues at coordinate 2,091,618 of JADRCH010000824.1, forward strand.
ACATCCCCATTCCTAAGTGTCAGCTCCCAATGCCTAGGAACACATTCTACCTGGAACCCTCATTGGCCACACCTATCAGGGTACAACCTCAGTATCCTCAGAGCCAGAGAGGACAACAGAAACCCAGGAACAAAACATCTAACCACCAAAGACAAGATCTAGACAATCTTCCCAAACCCAATGCCTAGATGCAAGCAGAACACACAATTACAGCCAGGACAATATGTCTCCACTGGAGCTCAGCAACCCTACCATAGCAGGCCCAGAATATTTCGACATAGTTCAAGCATAAGACAAGGACTTTAAAGCAGCCTCTATGAGTGTGGTAGAGGTTCTTAAAGAGAAAATAAAAAATCCTTAAAGAAATTGATGGAAGCACAGATAAACAATGGAAGTGAAGAAATAAAAGTTCAAAACTGGCAGGTAGAAACAGAATCGATTTTAAAAAATCCCTAAACTGATGGAAATCGGGAAATAAAAAATATAGGAACTTGAACAAGAGCTTCAGGGGCAAGCCTTAAAAACAGAATACCAGAGATGGAAAAGAGAGTCTCAGGCACTGAAGACAATTTTAGTGAATGAAAATGTTAAGTCTTAAAAACATCCTGGCCCTAAACCCCTAGAAAATCTTGGATACTATGAAAAGAATGTAAAATAATAAGAATAGAGGAAGGAGAGGAAACCCAGGTGAAAGGCAAAGAAAATATTTTCAACAAAATCATAGAAGAAAATGTTCTAAACCTAAAGAAGGAGATGGGAACAAACACAGGGACCTGAAGCCAGATGTCATGGAGAGAAATGAGAGATCGTGAAATACTCAGCCCTAAAGGGGCTCCATCAATCCCCCTTTTCCCTTAGGGATTGGGGTATCCCCATGGAATAGGCAGAAATAGTGTAAGAGCCAGAGGGAAGGAGGTCTAAGAAAACGAGGTCCTCTAACCCAACAGGACCGACACACATATGAGCTCACAGAGACTGAGGCAGCCTGCACAGGGCCTGTACTTGTCGGGACCCTGGAGCTGAAAGGAGAAGGGGACACATTTTCCCATTCTTAGCCCAGAAGCAATCTCCAATTGATAACCACTTGCAAATGGAAAATTTAGTTTCTTCCATGGAAGTCTTATTGGAGAAATAAAGTACTCTTAAGGGTAGGCTGCATGCCCAGCAGTAGATGGCCAAGAGAAAATGAACTCAATGGAATCTTTGGAGATTCTTTGTCTCAATGTAGTGTCAGGGCTCTTCCTTTTAAAAAAATATATTATCATGTATGTATGTATGTATGTATGTATGTATGTATGTATCTATCTATCTATCTATCTATCTTCTCTCTTTTTACCTTACTCAGGGATGTGGCTATGCAAGTGGTTATCAATTGGATATTGCTTCTGGGAAATGTGTCCACCTTTGTGGTTGTTGGGATTGAACTCAGGACCTCTGGAAGAGCAGTCAGTGCTCTCAACCACTGAGCAGGCTCTTTAGACCCAGCAAGCCCTTTTAATCCCCTTTCCATCCCCATTCCTAAGTGTCAGCTCCCAATACCTAGAAACACATTTTACCTTTGTGTATATGTCTTCCAGTTTAGTGTTTTTCTGCTATTCCCAAGTGTGCAAATGAGTGGGTCTCTTTCTTGTGCCTTCTCTTGGGCTCGTTTCTCTCTGTTTGCTTTGTCTAATTCTGATGTGTTAGTTTTTATTTTATCTTAATACAGTTTATTTTATTTAATCATCATTCCATAGATGGCTGTTTGTTTTCTAATGAGAGACAAAGGAGGTAGATCCAGATGGGAGCGGAGGTGGGAAAGAGCTGGGAGGAGTGAAGGGAGGGGCAATTGTAATCAGATAAATATTTGTCAGGCAATAAACATTTTCAGTAAACGGGGGGGGGGGAAAGGTGTCCATCTGATAGACTCTACCACCGCTTAATGAAGAATTGGTTTTTCTGTACTTAATAATTATTTTTATATACACTGTAACAATTACAAGGAGCTGCCAGGATCCTTGGGTGAGCACTACTTGTGTTTGTTCTCTAGCCGTGACAATCCTAGCATAGTAAAATGAAGACTAGACAAAAATCATACTGACCTGTAGTAATACCTACAGGGTCAATTAGAAAGCATGTGAAACATATCAGATTAATATGTACTATCTGGCAGCAAACAAACTTTCTTTGTATATTAATTATAAATAATATGATTTTCATATGCTAACATGACATGTGCAGTTTCAACAGTATAACATAAAGTCAGTTAAAACACCAAAGATTCAAAGAATGAATAACATTGATATTAAAATGACTTCTACATTAAAATCAGGGGTTTGTTCAAAACAATATCATGACCTTTTATAATCACACAATTGTAGGAAAATGCTTTATATTCAGTGCACAAATGTTGCCTATAAAGGTCATTTGACTATGGAAATTATTATTAAATAATAAACAGAATGCAAGGCACAGCTGCAAATTCCACTGTGTAGCTGGTACCCTAAACAACTGCTGTAAGGATTTAAGTCTCTGGCTGTCAGCGTTCCTTTAAAAGCACTTGCACTTTTACTCTGCTTCACTGTGGGAATGCTGGACTTAATCTTATCATTTATGCCCATCTTGGATGTGTTTTTAAAATATGCCTCGCTGTAAGTAACTTTGTGTCAACATTAAAAGATTGGAAATGGGAAAAAAATGTTAAATTCTTCCAATGGCGTGGGAGATGAGGTGGGTCTGGAGAGAAGTGGGTTTCGTTTTCCAAATTATTTTCTTTACTTATAAAGACAACTCATTGTTTTAAAAATTGTAATTCTTATGTTGTATGAAGGGAGAGAAGGGTAGCGCTCCCCTTAACAAGATGAATGAGACTCTTGTGTTTAACAACAATGTGTGTGTTTAAGGCAGTTCCTGTGCTTTGGGGCATGGGATGTGTGCGCATGCGCATGCGCGTGTGTATGTATTTCCTGATTTCCTTAACTTTGGGGACTACGCCAGTACCATTCCTATTTCATACCCCCACCCCCCCTTTTTTTTTGTTGGAATCAATTGTCTTTGTATCTGCATTTTGGAAGAGGCTCACCTGCCAACCCATGTTGCTAGAGTCTTCTCTATTATTACCCTCACGTGATGGGTTAATCCTCATACCCGTGTATCTTCCCTCTAATTAAAAAAGGTTTAACAATTCCTGCCTTATATTCTGAAACGTTTCAATAGCACCTAACTCACATTCCACAACTTCTCCCTTTTGCTCTTGGGGAATGTCATTAATACTGTCTCACACACAGGGCATTGTCACATTCTATTTTGCCTATTTGGTACTTAATGTCACATATACTGTTTTTTTGTTGTTGTTGTTTGTTTGTTTTGTTGTTCTTTTGTTCGTTTTTGTTACTTCGTTCTTACTCATATTGATTTTCCTATACAATGCTGATGTTTAAATGTTACTAATTAAAACAAAAAAAGAGTGAACAAGAGTCTCAAAGAAATTGACTCACCAAAGGGAACACGGGAGATAACTTAGAGCAGGCTGGTTCATTTCCGTATTTTTTGTAACCTGAACATGCCTGTATTGTGGTTTATTCTTTCTCCTCTCATCTGCAACATTCCTATCCCTCTGGCCTACACATTATGCTTTGAAGAGGAACTTTACAGACAGCTTCTCATGTCACTCTTAGTGGAATCATTGCACGCTGTTATGGACATGGAATCCATTCAGTGAACAGGGCTCAGTCTCTAGCACAGATTAAAGGAAAAGACGACCTTTATTCTAACCTGTTTTGGGCTGCATGTATAAGTGATAACGACCCTCTGTGTCATGTTTTG
>JADRCH010000824.1:2099771-2128360 GCA_019843965.1 Rhynchomys soricoides
TTCATCATCATGTGACTCGTTAGTTAAACATTTATAGCTTTCCTTTCGATTAGAAATTCACAGGGAGTGAACATGAGCTCCCATTCCAAACCAAACCAATTGACAACCACTTCCAAAGAAAAATTAGGTTTTGCTTTTCTTCCCAAGAAACACATCTGGATAGACCTCAGCAGCAGATGGCCAACACTGAACAAACTCAACTTCTAAATTTTTTTTGTCTAGTATTAATTTGTTTGAATATTTTTTTAAATCTTACTATATCTTCACTTGTATGTTATGGTTTCTGATTTTGTGTGTGTGTGTGTGTGTGTGTGTGTGTGTGTGTATCTATCTGTCTGTTTGTTTCTTTGTGCTTTTTCTGGTGTTTTTTTTTCTTTCTCTTTTGTCTGTTTGTTTTCTAAGAAAGATAAAGAAGGCGTGGAGTTGGATACGTAGGGAGGGTAGGGAAGATCTGGCAGGCTATACATGTTGCATGAATTTTTAATAAAAGATAAATTCACATGCTGTAAAATAAAAAACTTTGGTGTGATACTTCGTTTTGACAAATGCATGCCTGCATTGTTTGAATCCTTATAAGAATATGGGACATTAACTTCAGAAAGACTCCCTCTTGTCCTATCTCCTAATACCTGCAGTGACTGCCCCAACAGAGGCACGCAGTTCTGATTTTTAAAACACAATCACTTAATTCTCTGCTCTCTATAGCTTCAGTACGCTATAGAATACGCTGGCCGTGTGCAGAGTATGGTTGTAAGAGGACTCAGGTAGGCTCCAGGATGTGATGTGGGAAGCCATCACATAGCCCGAGCGAGCGACACAATGTGGTTGGAATTGGAGAGCAGGAAAGGAAGTACTCACGCGTAGGGCGAGGTTTGAAGGTAGAATGGATAGAATTTGCTGGTGGTCTGGATTTGGGTGTTTTACTTCCTGAGATGGGGAAGCCTCAAAGGAAAGTACTTTGAAGATAGATAATTAAAGGTTCTGTTTTGGACATGTATTTGAGAAGCCATTAGAATAACTCTCAGGGCTGATGGTATGTACAGAAGTCACTGTTCTATATATTAATCTTTTATTTTGGCCATTGTCAAATTACAGGTTCAATAAGCTAGGTCAGCAATGACATCTGTGTGTGGCTGGGCTGGGTAAACTCGTCAATCAGTTAGAATCTTCCAATGTCCAGAATAAAGAAAACCATATATACAACCAAGGGAATATCATTTTAATTAAAGATATTGCGATAGTAGTTGCATGCTATTTAGTAGTTTATATTAAATATATAAAATGACACTATATACATTTTTTTAAACATAAATTCTCTTAAAAGAAAATCAGGGGTCAATAAGTTTGCTAAGTGAGGAAGGATGCTTGCCACCAGCACTGATGACTCAAGTTCCATACCTGAGATGGAGAAAACTGACTCCTGAAGATTGTCTTCTGACCAACACACTCATGACATACATACACATGCATGCACACACCCAACATGTACCCACGCACGCAACACACACACACACACACACACATGTACAGAGCAAATAAGTGCAATAAAAAGTTCTTAAAAAGACAAATAGACCATAAAAAGCCAAATAATTCAATGAATCATCTGATGTAAGTCTACTCTGTTAATATCGGTGAGATTACAAAGCCAGATAATTCACAGCTCTTCCCCTAATGCACATTCAATAAACCAATAGCTGTGTGTGTAGTTGAAGAGAGTACTGATCTTTACACAGTTATCACTTCAGCTTAACTACACTGCTGTAGGGGTTTAAGTGCAGAGAATCAAGGTAGAAAGGTAACAACCCTTGAGGTCAGAGGAGACATGTTGAGAGAGAGAGAGAGGGAAAGAGAGAAAGGACTTTTAAATAGAATGACAGACCTAAGGATTGCTCAGGCAATGACAAAACCTTATATTTCATCAGTACAAGAAAGTCAACCGCAAGACGGTTGGTTCATTCACTCATTCAGCACACACTTTTTTTTTTAAAAAAAGTGTGGCTCATAGTTCATGATGTGGAAGTCACATTATTTTGGCTCATAGTTCATGATGTGGAAGTCATGGCAATGGGAGCTTAAGGCAGCTGGTTACATTTGTTTACAGTCAGAAAGATGAATGGCCATTCTCAGTTCACTTGCAGCCCAGGGAAAGGTAGTGTCACATTCAGGATAATCCTCCACAGGCATGTGCAAAGACTCAACTCCCAGGTGATTTTTCCCCTCTGCGAATATTATTATTATTATTATTATTATTATTATTATTATTATTATTATTATTTTATGCTTTTGCTTATTTTGTGACAGGTAGTGCATGGTGACCTTAAAGGTAAGCTTTGCTTTGACAAATAATATTGGAGGACAAGAATTCCTTGTGCGTGAGAGCAAGGCATGTACCTATGTGATGCATGTGCACATGTGTGCAAAAGCATTCTCCTGTGTACATGTGGAGGCCATAGGGCAACATCAGGTGTCCTGCTCCATCTCTCTCCATCTTGTTCATCCGAGATGGGGATCTCATGGAACCTAGAACCAGGCTGGAAGCTTGCAAGCTGCAGTGATCCTCTTGTCACTGTTCCCATAGCACTGGGGTTAAAGGCTTCCGTATGACCCTGTCTGTCCTTTGAAATTGGTGCTGGCCTCTGAACTCAGGCCCTTATGTTTATGTAGCAAACTCTCTTATCCACTGAACTATCTCCCTATCTCTTAGGAGAAAAAAAAAAGTGCTGAACTCAAGAGTTTTAACAGCACTTCTCCCATAACAGGCTCAAATCTCTCCACTTCTCTAAAATCCATCTTTCTCTAAATTCCTTGCCTCAGCAGCAGAACTTACTTTGCATGAAAAAGATTATCCTGCTTAAGAAAAGGAGCAGAGGAGAAGTTGAAAATGGTGGGATGATTGGGCAATAAGAAATGTTGGAAAAGATGTTTCCAAGCAGCTGGGAACTAAAATGCAGTGGTGGTTTTTTTTAATAAGTATTGCTGTGGTGTAGCAGTTTTAAAGAAACTCAAGTAGGGATGTTAGAGTGCTTTTGGTTGATTCCAATCACGGTTCTTTCTTTGGTAAGAAGGAGCCATGTTAATGTTAGTTTTATCAGTGTTGTGATGGCAATTCCAATACTCACAACAAGGACAGACTCTGGGTTGCTTTATTTGGCTTTGTATTGCGCATAAACTGTAAGTGTACAGCTAGATGCAATTATCAAACACAACACACTACTCAAGGTATTTGTAGGCTGGATTTCAATATTTTAAAATACATGCTGGTGCAGAAGCTGGTGATATAGCCAAAATGATAGCTAGATTCCAGGAACATAGGAACACCCCTCAGCAAATACTGGGAGGTGAGTAGACTGTTTGATTGCATGGTGAACAGAGAACAGATTATACCTTAGTTATTAAAAGTAAGGAAGGATGATGAGAAGGATCAGCAGGTAAACGTTCTTTCTACCAAGCAGAGGACCTGTGTTTGATCCCTAAAAGCCACATGGTAGATAGAGAGAACTGATTCATACAAGTTTTCATCTGACCTCTGCACTTGCACTGTGGCATGCATGTACACATATGCACATGCACACAGAATGGATAAACACATGTGTTAAAAAACATGGATACTGAATACTTGGGACTCATTTAAATATTGTAACCCTTTCATCAAAAATAAGAATGGGGAAAAATGGGAATAAGGAGCTGGCAAGGGAATGTTTAGTTAGGTATATATGATTGTGAACAGCAAGAGTCCAACTAAAAATTGGGGGAGCATGGTAGAAAGGTGGTTTATTGACTTATAACCAAAAGGCGATTTGCAAATTTTGCTTTAGCCACAGCTGGATCACAGAGTTAAGCAGCAGCAGCAGGCACCTACTCTCCTTGAACTCCCCACTTGCCTTCATCTGGATCTTTTTTGGTTTCTGAGAAAGACTGGGCCTCAGATTATGCTTCTTCATCAAGCTTAGAAAGACTGTGGCTTTTCTCAAACAGCAGCAGCATTTGGGTCTGAATGTGGCTCACCTGACCTGGCTGAAATGGGTAGAAGCATCAGTCACCGGGTTAGATATTGTCACCTAATTAGCTAGGTGTATGCTCACTGCTTACCGCTAATTCTAGAAGGTAAGGTTAGCCTTTCCTAATACCACATGGACTCAAAGCAAGGGCTCTTAAGTTGTAAATAGAAAGGATACCTTTACTCTTAGAGGGGATTCTAGGCCATAACATGATGGGTGTTGAATTAAAAATGAATTGAAAGTAGATTAGAAAGAAAAAAGTAGACAATGAGTGGATGAGCGGAACCACCAGAAAGAAATGGTGGAGAGAAGAGAAAGATAAACACAAGGAAAAAGGAAACAGAGATGAGAAGGGAGACAGACGGAGCGAGAAAGATCAACTTGATGAAAATTTACTCCAAAGGACTGAGAAGAAGAGCTGCATCTAGGCATCTGCAGACACTACTCAGAAGGTTTACATGACATATCTTGAAGAGAATGGTAGCTTCATCCTTGGTCTTTCAAGCAGACTTTGAAAACATAGCATGTCCTCTGATTCCAGGATGAGTTTTCCAAGCCCCAAGGCCTTTCAGATTTTCCATAGATACAAATGTTTACTCAAAATTTTCTTCACAGCTTCTTTTACCTCCTTATTCCTCAAGCTGCAGATGATGGGATTCAACATTGGAGTTACGACTCCATAAGACAGTCCAATGATTTCATCAGATGCTTTGGTGTACTTTGACTTCTGTTTCATATACATAAAAAGGGCTGAACCATAAAATAAGATGACCACAGTTAAGTGGTCTGAACAGGTAGAAAAGGCTTTCTTTCTTCCTTCAACAGAATTAATTCTCAGGATGGAAGAAAGGAAACAAAAATAAACAGCAGAGGAATTATCAACAAAACAATACTGGCCACTGTCATGATAAACACATTCATGGTGATATCTGAGCATACAAGTTTAAGAAGAGCTAAGATCTCACAGGTAAGGTGATCAATGACATTATTACCACTGAAAGGTAACACCATTGCCAAGACTGTTTGCACCAAAGAGTTCAGACAGCCTATGACCCAGGACCACACAGACATGTGCACATATAATACCTTGTTCATGATTATAGGGTACCTCAGTGGGTTGCAAATGGCTGCATACCTATCATAGGCCATCACAGCCAGGAGGATGCACTCCGTCGAGCCCAAGCCAAGGGAGATCACCATTTGTAGAGCACAACCAAGGAAGGAGATGGATTTTCTCTCTGACATAAACATGATGAGCATTTGAGGAATGGATGAGGATGTGTAACAGATGTCCAAAAAAGAGAGATTCCCAAGAAAAAAGTACATGGGGGTATGGAGTTGAGAAACCAGGATACTAATGATAATGAGCAGACTGTTTCCCAGGAGGATTATCAAGTACATGATGAGGCAGAGCACAAATAGGAAAAGCTGGAGTTCTGGATACTGGGAAAGTCCCACGAGAAAGAATTCTGTCACTGCAGAGAAATTTCCCATCTTCACCTACTCAGCTCACCTGCAGAATTCATATAAGGATGTGAGTCAAGGAAACTTAGGTTCTTGATAGAGATTCATAGTATAACTTTTCACATGTATTGTCTTCTTTGGTTTTTAGGAAAGTTCCTAAAATCAGCAATGGCAGGGCTATATATTTTCACTAATTATGAAAGAGATGCAAAGACAGGTAATATTGCTTAGCATCAAATGGCATTAGAGAACTGGAATTGCACTAGGAAGTGGCAGGTCTCTAATTGAATGTAATTTCAGCTCTAACTTTTTTCAAGTGTGGTCCTATAGGTATTTTTTATTACTAGGCTAGTGTCAGCTAGAGACTTGAGGGGAACAATAATGTCTTCGTAGTTGGTTTTGTGAATTAAATTAGATGGAATCTACTAGATGGTGTAGTAGGTAGTTCCAGTATGTCACTAATATGGATGAATATATAGTATAATAAATTACATAATAAAACAACAATTTTAAGTTTATGTTCATATTCAATAAATTATATTTTTAAGTCTAATTTACTGAAAAGGAAAAAGTTGATTTAATTAAACATTTTTACATGGTTTGGATGTGGTGGTGCACACATTTGATATCAGCACTTGGTTGGCTAAGGTCTAGGTATAGGCAGTTTGAGGCCAGCCTGGACTACACAGCAATTTCCAGACCAGTCAGGGTGACATAATGAGACCCTGTTTCAAAGAAAAATATCTTATTTTAGAGAAAGGAGATTAAAGTTATAACAGAGACAATTTCATGGAGCATCTAAACAGTGAGGAGTCAGGAACCGAGGATTTGGTTCTCAGGAACTTCCAAGTGCTGAGGTTACTTGGGTACTCCTATATGCTCTTTTGTTCAGCCTGGAATCCACTCTCCTTTAACTGAAACTCCCAAGAACTACATTTCTTCTTTTTACAACTTCCTAGTTGCCCTAAATTCTCTACTTTTCTCTTCCACTTGCTTCTTAGACTTAAACATTTTGTTTTACAAGATAAATTAATCTAGCTTGATAAATAATTACTAATATTTATTTTAATTTCAATTTTTATGTTTGGTGCTTCAAGTGACATCCCAAAATACTCCACAGTAGTTTTGCTTGGTCTATGAAGCTTTTGTATGTGATGAAACTGATGGCTAATTTTTGAGCACTTTTTTGTAACCTAATTATACTGGTGCAAGCTGCTTGAATGCTTTAGCTCGTTAAGTCTGGCTGTAGAATCCAGTAGACCAGTAGACCGGATCATGTCTCACAGACTCCTACACTACTTCACAGCAAGGGCAGACTATTAGGAAGTAGTTCCCCTTTGCTGTGTCAAACTTCATAGCAAGCATCACTTGTTTTAGTTGTAAGTATATAATAGTTGTAAGTAAGATATAGACAAAACTCTGAAGCCTGGAGTGTAACCTCTTCCTGTAACCGTTTCATAGTTACTGGGATTAGTATCGTCAAGAACCGTGACGTGAGGACCCTCCCCATCTGACTTGCCTCTACTAGCCATGCACCTGGAATTCTCTAGCCTTGGTTTTCATCTGCCAATCAAGACACACGTTAGAGCCTTAAGTGGTCTAGTTCTTACTTTTTCTTCAGTTTCCACCCGGCTTGTCTTTCTGTTCCACCAGGTAGTCCTACAATGTTAAAGTCTCAACCTTGTTTCATTTCCCCCATGTTTACTTTTTAGGGTGTCTAAACACAATGATAGACTAATTATATAGAGGATTGTAGCCTGTCACCCCCGTCACAGCTTTGTTTTTCGGGATTGTGCTAGAATGAAATTTTTTCTTCCTCTGATCATATCCTTAGGACTCATCACACATTTCCTTGGATCTTTGGTATCCAAAGAGCTTTAAGACATGGGTGAAGGGCTTACTGCTTGGCTGGTTGTAGGCCAGGGTACTCTCATCTTCTTATGTGGAACAGAACGGGAAAAATGTTTTCTCTCCATTTCCTTTCCAAGTCAGTTCTTTTCCCATAGAGACTATCACCCGGGCAGTGACTCTGGCAAAGGTTAAAACAGGAATGATGGCAACCGCATCTTAGCACATTAGAAACTGCTCTTTTCTCCTTGTGCTTTACTTTGCTATCTAGCCACACGGGCTACAAGGACTGACTACCACAACGGAAAAGGTGAAGGCTGAATTGTTGATTTTGAGGAAAGGGAAAATGAAAGGAAGATTAACGACAGAGTACTTACAATTTAAGGAGTGTGTAAACAGAGCCATGTAGAATGGCAGCGGGGCTGTTGATGACAGATGGGTTAAGGGACTGTGGCATCTTTTCACTGTTTAAAAATGAATCCAGGCAAGGTAGGCTATTGCTTTCAGATAGAAGATGAAGCAGAGGAATGGAAATCAGTAAACACACAAAACAAACTAAAAACCGTCCAGCACACAAAGCCTATTTTGATCTTACTACTCTTCCCATGTCTGCAATTTCATTGCAATTTCATTGTACTGTGGTGGAACCCAGGAAGGAATTCTCTTCCAGGGGTAGTTTTTCTCTCTGGTGATTTTTATCAGTTTTCCCAAAAGCACTGATAGGAAATAAAATATAAGAAAAGACAATATATATGCTATACTATGCAATTTCAAGGTGGTCTTTAGCTCATGCAACAATCAAGATCATTCCTACCTCTCTTGAAATGAGAAAGTCTGAAATCGCAAACTATGCCATACATACTAGGATTTACAATAGGTTCTGTTGTTAGTATCTTTTGTTCATATTTTGTTTTAAAACAGACACAGGGTTCAGCCTGCTTATGATAGGTATTCATGCTTTTAAAAAAGTAATTTATATGCTAATACCATATAGTCATATGAAAAGTATTATAGACTTTTACCTAAGTCTGTCATAGCAAAGACAATAAAATTCTAATAAATTCAATTTGTAGATACACATACAAGGGACATTAAGCCACATGTTAAAAATAATGTCACTTATTTTTATTCATTCACAGAATTCCAAATTAATGCCTGAAAATTTATTATAATATGTGAAACAAACAGTTACAAAAAATCCCAACAGATTTCTATCAGCTATCTAACTAGATATCAAAGAGTGATTGACGGCCCACAAAATCCTGTCTTGATGTAAACTTTTGGTAATTTAGACCTAGGAAGAAAGTCATTAAGATGTTAAAGATGAGTTTTGCCAAACTATTGATCAGCACAATTCCCACTGATGAGATGCTAGAGGTGTGTCCCTGAAATTCATTACAAATTTATTAACATTGTCCCCAAGCATCTCGTAATCTAATAAACAAAATAAATAACCATGTATTCTTATTTTAATTTAAATTGTGTTTTAGTAGTTGCTACAGTTTTTCCTTCAGGATACAGAGACTTTTCATGTGAAGGTCATGGTGTGACAAGGAAAAAGACACAGTGTCACATACATAACCCATGAAAGTTGTAGTCTTAGAGAAGGATTAAAGACAATGGATGATGATGCTCACAATAATACATGAAAAATAAACTTCCTGACATTATAAATGATGATTTTTATATACATGCCTAGAAAATTGAGATTTTTATAGGCCGTAAGGTATTAATAATCTAATCTTATTTTCAAAATATATTTCAATTAACCTTATTTTATTATTATAAGCTTCAGAAACACCATTTTCAAATTTTCCTCAGAGGAGAACCTAGAACATTGATGCGGGTTTTTTTCTAAAATCCAAAAAGGAAACAAAACAGTAAATGGAAACAAAACAAATGGAAACAAAACAAAACAAAACAAAACTGGAGAAAGGCTTTGTGCTACTTCTTATACTATGGATGAGCTTTTTGGTGCTCTGATTTTAGCTGACTAAACTCATACAGATACCAGATCAGCAGACAGATCTATACAGCTTCAATTATGGTTAAGTAATTCTATAACTCAGTATTTAGAATGTGTTCACGTTTAGCAGTACAGCAAGGTGTGTCAGACACAAGGGGATAAAGAGGAGAGCCTTGTGGTTAAAAGGGAGTTGGGGTAAACACCAGGGCAGTGTTATTTCTGCTCTTCTTTCTGTGGTAGGTAACATTTTGGTTCCTGCTCCTTCATGCTGTATTGATGTATGTCTACTGGCTTGGTTGGAGATTGGCCCTTATTATTGTCCATCAGCAAAGAAAGAAACAAAATGTGGGTCATGAAGCATTTACCTGTCTCCCCCATGCCCCTCCCCCTTTTAACCAAGACTAAAAGGGAAAGACTAGCACATCTTTTGTAAAGGGTGTTGTTCACTTAGATCCTGACTGCAGCCCAAGGAATCATTTGAGCAGTTTAGCACGCATTCACCCGGGAAGGTTTCTTCAGGAGAACGCACTCAGCACTAACATGGACGTTTTGGACCTTCCTTTATCCAGTTTTTCCAGTTGTTGATAGTGTCTTTGTTTTTGACATGAAAGATGTTTGTCTAAACAGATGAGGAGTTAGTGCTGAAAGCAAGGGGAAAGAAGATCTCTCTCTCTCTCTCTCTCTCTCTCTCTCTCTCTCTTTCTCTCTCTCTCTCTTTTTTCTACAGTTCTCACTACCACTCTCAACAAGTGGATACAGAGTACATCCTTTCATTGCTGAGAATACCAAGGGAACCTGATTCTCTTACCTTAATGACTCTTCCTCTGTGCAAGGGCCTGCTTGCAGGATTGATTAGAACAAGCAATTCCCCTAATTACTGCTAGGGTGCCACCGTAGCAGCATTCTGTGGTATCCTTACTAATCTTACTAACAGGAGATAGTGTCTTTATCTCCTGTTCTTCTGATGATAAATGTTTTTACAGAGAACTGTGTTGCTTGAGAAGAGTTATTTTGGGGACAGGAGACTTTATTCAGAGGCACTGTCAGCTGTAAAAACCCTGCTCAGCACTTAACCCAAGCATGACATAGACAGAATGACAGTGCCTAAACCAATAGGTTATCATAAAGATTTATATAACAGCTGAAAGGTCTTGGCCAGAGAGAGTGAAGAGTACATAGTATGTTCAATTCCTAGGCTACCATCCTTTTGTATTCTAAAGTAAGCAGAAGCCAATTTAAAATTATATCACAAGTAATAACATATTTCCTTCAGAAAATAATTTTCTATTTAATTAACAAATTTTTCAAATAAGACAAATTATTCTGGATTCTGATTTCTTATATGATCTTTACTTTCTGAAAATAACTGTTTATGACTCTGCTCTAATCTACCTCATTTAACTATCAATGTAGAGTTCTCAAGTTATCCACATCTAATAGATTACATTGTTGATTGGTACTACTGACAACCCTCAATCAAGGAAGACATAGAAATGATCATAGACATTCTGGCCAACATGTACCTTCTCTAGTGAATCACTAAGATACTCTTTATACCTGAAATACCAGCATATGGCTGTACACTGAGGCACAAAATCAAGGATGAAATCACAGTGGCTGTTCCTAGTCACATAGCATAGACTAGAGGAATCTCTCTGAGCTATGATTAGGTGGTAGAATGTTGACACGAGTATCTCAGAGCCTGGATGGCAACGTGGTGTGGTGTGGTGTGGTGTGGTGTGGTGTGTGTGTGTGTGTGTGTGTGTGTGTCAGAGGCCAGGACAAATATGTCAATCTGCCACCTCTCCACTCTTTAATCTCTGGGCACTAAGTATTTCCAGGGGACCTCACAATGCCTCTAGCAGCCAATTTAAAAACAACTTTGTTTTCTTCTCAGAGATCCTATAATCCCACAAGTAATTTAAAGTTGAACATTTAAATCTTCCTACTTAATATTTAGAATTTTAGAATATTAAGGACAATATCTCTAAGACCTAATTTATCTAACTCATTAAATAGCATTTTTTCTTCTTTTAATGTTTCCCTTAATTATAGAGATAATACATTTTATTGTCAAATATTACAACTTCCAGGAAAGGACAAAGGTGGATATAAAATGTTCTATAATTTCTGATAAAGCTGCTGATATTTTGGTAGATTATTCTGCGTATATTTTATATGGTAAATGACTTCCCATTGCTATGGCAAAATAAAGGTGAAAATCAATTTAAAAGAGGGAAGAGATATCAGGGCTCATTGATTTTAAGGTTTTCAGTTCATGCTCTGGGCTCAATTACTTCTGGCCTCAGGTGAGGCTGAATATCATAGTGTGAAGCAAATATCAGAACACAGGTACTCACCTTATGGTAGCTGAGACAGACCGAGAGAGAGAGAGGTAGAGAGAGATAGAGAGAGAGAGAGAGAGAGAGAGAGAGAGACAGACAGAGAGAGAGAGAGACAGAGAGAGAGAGAGAGACAGAGAGAGACAGAGATAGACACAGAAATAGAGATAGAGACATATAGAGACAGAGAAACAGTAGGAGAGACAGACAGAAGTAGGCAGAGAGAGACACACACACACATAAAGAGAGACAGAGAGAAAGGGAAAGAGACTTTAGAGACTTCTCAAAGGTATGTCATGATGACATATTTCCTCCAAATTAGGCTCTTTTTCCCCCCATATAGCCCATTCAACTACGAACTCACCAATATATTGATGAGGTTAGTACTCTCATTAGCCAAGCACATATTACTAACTCTGTTAGCTAGATACTAGGATGTCAACACAGGAGACTTTGGGGACATTTTATATCCAAATATGTCCTGGACAGGAGAGGTGGTCCAGTGGCTGAGAGAACCCATTGTTTTTGCAGAGGGCTCATGTTTGGTTCCCAGAACCCACATGGTGGCTCTCAACCACCCATAATTCTAGCTTCTGGAAAGTCAATGCCTTCTGTGCCCTATGAGCATGAGGCATGCAGAAGGTGCATCTCCATACATGCAGGTGAAATACTCATATACATGAAATAAGTCTTAATTTAAAAAATTGCAAAGGTCCTGAAATTGTACAGACTTTTGTCTTGCCACTGTTCCCTAAACAATACAGTGTGACTACATTTATAGCATCTACACTGTGTTAAATATACAAGTAACTTAGAAGTAATTTTATGTTTATGTGAGGATGTGCATAGGTTATATGCAGTTTCTACCCCCCCCCCATATATACACACACAATCCAAACAGATTTTGGTATCAGCTTGGTGTTTTGGAACCAATGCCTTACAGATACTGAAAGGTAGCTATTCTTATACTTACTTATTCATAAAAGGGTATAATCCAGATATGCAAGATAGAAGAGATGTACAGAGGAAAGGTGTGAGGGAGGGCACCATAGGATCCATGAACTTTTGTGTGTATGCCATGCTCCACATGTTTACCCACTTAGAAGTTCTCCAAAACTTGTCCCTTAGGTTTTTATAGAGGATTTACTGTATAAGAGTAATTGATTAAATGATTGGCTATCGACGATCAACCTAATTCACAGTTTCTCTTTCTTTCCCAAAGATACAAGACAGAGAGAAGAAGGTGTAGGGATGGACGCTCCAACCCCTGAACTTCGTATCTCTTCGTAGCATAAAGATACTGATTTGTAGTTTCTGCCTTGTTGTTGTTGTTTTACTGCACCTCTGATCTTTCCATTCTATACCTTCTAAGATATCTCACTGAGATTTTAATTATGTGGTCCCAGATCTCTTATCTTTATTGAGTCATTTTGTGGGACTTTGTGCCCGTGCAAATGCCATGGAACACCTTTGGAGATCAGAGAAATGCTTGTAAAACTTCTATCCCTATAAACCCATGATGTTTAGGGATAGAGCTCAGGTCATTAGGCTTGGTGTCAAGCACCTTTACCAACGGAGCTACCTTACTGACCTGATACCAGTTTCGTGTGTCTGTTCTAATCATTACCTCATGGGTTTCACATTTACTCGTTATCTCTTTAATCCATAAAAAAATTTACCTGTTAGAGAAACAGGCTCCAGGAAGGAAAATGAATGTTGATGAGACTGTGGGAGATAAGACAACAGAATGGAGGACACGCTGATGATGTAGCTGTAGTATGTAACCGTAGAGACCATGTCGACAAGTTTTAGCCTGAGCAGACAAATGAGATTCTATCTCCATTCAATGAAAGTATAAGAAGTCCATATCTGATTTCAAGGTGCTGAAATAATTTTTTTCTAGACTTACCAGGAAAATAATAATTAGGATTAAAGATAGCTGTGCTTTAATATAGTAAAAAATAAATAGGGAATGGAAGAGGCTTGAAGCAGGTTAAGTGTCTTGTACTTAACTATATTGTTAGCTTGTCTTTAAAAGGATTGAAATAGTCAGGAACACCAGTTTCCTGGTATAAGAAAATGGTATTTGAATGACATTTATTTAAGAGAGGGAGCAGGACCTAGGAGTTAGGAGATCTGAGTAGTGTGTGTACCTCTCTCAAGGGAAAACCATGGATTGATGTGTGAGAGCTCAGCCTGAGGCAGAGTGACAAAAAAGGAGAAACTGGGGCAAGTTCTGTTGTACAGACAGTTGGCACTGGCAAAACTGGTCACACTTAATCCTTAGGCATTGATCTGTCATTTTTAAAGTAGGATGTAACACCTGACAGGGAGCTAAAGTAAATCTTGGGGTCTACGTGAGCAACAGGAATAGTTCCTGGAGTAACTGTTGCCTCAGTTAATGAAACTAGAGAGAGAAGATGAGATAGTAGATTAGGGCATGAAACATTGAAGGCTTGCACTTGATCATGAGTCAAAGTCAACTTCATTGTTTCTTCTGGCCCTTTTCAAGCAGGTTGCAAGATTATAGCTGTAGGTGATACTTATGTGATGCCAGGCATACACGTCTCCTCCAAATTTATGCTTTGAAATCTTAACTAGAGAGTGATGGCTGAAAGAGGTAGGCCTTTTTTTATGTGATAAATCTAAGACATGAAGCGTCTACACCTTTAATGATCTTTGAACCTGTAGCAAGATTTTTTATTTTAGGCAAAGTTAAACAACATTTACTTGGATGTGTGGGAAGAGATCTATCATTGCACAATATTTTCTCCCTTTTTATTGAAAATAAGAGGCAGGGGTTTTAGGAAGTGGTTGGATCATGAGGATTGGGTCCTTCTGAATGGATTTCATACCTTTATAAGAGAGATCCCAGGAAGAGCTCTCTCTTTTCTTCCATGTGAAGCATCAGTGAGGAAGTGGGCTTTATTAGATGTTGAATCTACTGATACTTTCAGGTTGGTCTTTCCAGCCTCCAGAATCTGGACAAAGTAATTTCTGCTTTTTATGCACTCCCCAGTGTCTTAGGCGTTTTGTTATAGTAGCCCAAGTCTACTAGAGAGTGAATGTTTTCTCTTCTTCATTTGGAGTTTCTGAAGAAGTACTGTTCGGCTTTATTATTGTGAGTAGTACTACCCAGTAACTTAGGTCCCAAACTCCTTCCAGTGTATGGAAGTGGCAGGAACTGTTAGTAAAGCTAGATGGGACAAATTAGGCTTGGAATGAACTCCACGAGAATCTTGGCTAGGGTTATGGTTTAGCAAATAGGACGTTAGGGTATCTAGTTTCTCTAAAACATACTGTGATGGCTTGAGTGAGAAAACCCTCACCTCCCCCCCCCCCCCAGGCTCATTTGTTTAAATTCTCAGTCCCCAATTTGTGGAGCTGTTTGGGGAGATTTAGGAGGGAGGAGTGTCTTGGAGGTGTGTCATTGGGGGCAGGCTTTGAGGTTTCTGAGCTACTGGGTTCCCTTCCCCTACCTTGGGCTTGTGGATCAAGATGTAAGCTCACAGCTACTGCTCTAGTGCCATGTGTGAATGATGCTTTTGGCCGTGATGGTTATGGACTCTAATCCTCCAAAACCATAAGCCCCCAACAAATTCTCTCATGTATGAGTTATCTTGGTTATCATGTCTCATCACAGCAATAAAAAAGTAAGTAAGACACACACCACATGCACTCAGTTAAATTTACTTATTTCACATTTCTAGATAACACTCAGAACTTTTTAATTTGTCTGAAATAAATTATAAGACTATATTATATTATCTTATTTCTATATTTATGTGATTTTACTTAGCATGCCTTTCTTTTATAGAATCGCTTATAAAAATCTTTTTGTTCTTTATCTTTCATTTATTGTGAAAGCAATTATATCAACTTACTTAATTCTTTTGTCCACTGAACATCATGATATGACAGACAGAATCTGTCCTCACATGGAGTTAACAACTGAACTGAGACTTGCTTTTCAAGTTTGATTTGTTGAAGCAAATAATACCACTTTTCATTTACACATTGCTTTCTTATTTTGCATGCCTTGCTCAACGACACTTAAAAATCCTGTCCACTGACAAAAATAAGCTCTGCTCTGAAGAAAAATGAGCTCTGTATTTCCTTGTTATTAATGCTGTAGCTACTGATGTGCTTGTCGTTAAGCTGGAAGAATGCTATGTCGCATGTAATTAAGGAACTGTAAAGGAGGGCAAAGTGATGTAATTATATTACAATCTCAAACGGAAATGTTGAATTCTTTTAAGAGTTTATACTCACTTCAACTGATTGTCACAACGAATGTAATAATGACTTCAAGTCAGAATTGGCTTTTCTGTCCAAAAACAAAGCCTGGGTTTACCTAGGCATGGAAATGGTTGTATTATCTGACACTTCTGATGTGCTAGTATGACTGCTCTCCTCTGGAGCCCAGCCAGAGGAGTCCCATTGTCAGCAAGCTGCCATTTATGTGCTTTACATGTTAGGCTTCAGCAAAATAGAGCCATTCCTCACACAGTCAGTGTTTGCTGAGATCAGCAGGATCCCCAAGCATGGGAAGATGAAGTGTGCTTATGATTTTTGGCTGTCATATGTTGTGCCGTCACTGACATTGTGACAGTAGGTGGCACTCTAAGCCCAGATTTCTGCTTAGACTTACCAGGGAGGCATATTAGTTAAGGTGGCAGCATCTTTGGTAAAGTTGGGCGAGTGCAACCGTCAATGTCTATAAGAAGCCTCTGTTAAACTCACATCACCGTCTGATGGGACTTGCACGTGTCATTTGGGTCATTCCAATTTGGAAGCAAACATTTCTTTTATATCTTCTAGGAAACACCCAACAAAAACTGAAGGACATTTTAGATGAGGCAGAACACAGGCATGCATGAACGGGTTGAATATTTGTGCATATGGTTATATTGTTTGAAGGGGCCAAGAGACCAGAACGATGCTTGTGGCCTTTGGCACTCCATGATTAAACATCAAAGTAAACGTGGTTTTTACTTAATACATTAAGAAAAGAAGGATCATTTTGATCAGAGGCATCGAAATCCACTATAGATCTCCAACAGAAATAGTCAGTGTGTATTTCCATGCCTCTATTGTTGACACTTGCTCTTCCTAGAGTGTGGGTACGGAGGGAATTGCTGTTTTGTGAGTCATATACCTAAGCTGTATTAGGAATTTTGTTTTAATTGCTTCTGTGGCATTTTTCCCACAATTATTAAATGTTTCTAAATTGTATTCAGTTTATATTGTAAACTTGAAATCACTTAGGAGATTACATCAATCTCAAAGTACTACAAACACTTAAGTTCATTTGGTGATCTACTGGTGGGTCTTTTAAAAGATACCCTTGTAAGAAATTGATGGAGTTAAAAAAAAAAAACACCTCAGCCTTCACAATAACTGGAAGTCATATTTATTTTGTCATTGATAATTGTTTTTTTCTTTTCTGGCAGCAATAACAGCTACTTGATTTTTATGAGAACTGAGAAGAGTATTTCTTTTACTTATCTTAATGAAATTAGGTGGATGAAATCTGTGAAATAACCAATATCTTAAGAAAGTAGGATCTCTGCCTCTAGCATTTTAAAACTGAAACACCTTGTATTCACTTCAAATCATTTGCAACAAACGATTGTTGCAACTTGCTACATTTAAGAAATTTGAGTGACTTATCCTGCCTTCTCATGGATATTTCAGGATATTAATTGAGAATGACCAGCAACCTCAGGGCAAAGGAAGCTAAAAGCTGGTGTCTGTGCAAGGGAAGATGCTATGTATTTTCTTATTCATTTAAATATACAGTTGCTGATACTTTGTGATTCACAACTTTGTGGTGTGCTTGTACTTAGTAACTTGGGCAATAGTTTCTCTCATTCATTATATATGTCAGGCAGGACAGTAGAGTGGCCCAGAGACACTTGTTAAACTGTACTAAAAAAAAGACAAAAAAATTCTTACCTAAAATATTCTTTTTTCTTTTATAAATGCTACTAGTAGTGTTGGTATTCTTATGATAGTAATTTGTGCCCATTTCTCTCAATATTGGGAGTAAACACACTTTGTCGTTAAAAATGTATCTTTTCTATTCATTCTTTACAAATGTCTTTTGAAACCATGGTTAAGTGCCCACTATTGTAGGATTTATGTATACTACTTTCTGCTTTAGCAACTGAAGAATGGTGATATTTGTCAAGAATAGCGAATTAGTTTAGGAGAAAAATTAGGCTGTGAGACATATGATGCTTGAAATGATTAAATACCTACTAACTGACATTATTTTATATACTTCATGCTCGCTCTATAGTGTCTGCTTGAAATATTACAACAACATTGTGTTAAAATAATTTCAGATTCATAATGCAAATGAGATACATAATTCTAACCCATGGCATCTATTCTTAATCAACTCTGCAACAAGGACATATATTTTACAGGTAAAGTATCCTTCATAAGATCAGAAAATCTAGCTAATCTTAACCTAGAGGACTGGAATATATTCTCATGTTATTTATGTATCCAATTATAGGCCCTTTTTTTCCATAAGGGAAACCACTTAAGAATGCAACTGATTCTTACTGACACTGCCACACATGTGTATGACAAGAACTGAAGAATTCCTGCTACAGAAAGAAAATGTCAACACAGTGTTTTAGCTACTTTCTTACTTGCTGTAACAGAATACCTAACAAAAACAATGAGCTTATTTTGCTTATGATGTGATCGTGGTGGGGGAGGGTGTGTTGACAAGGGAGTGATGCACATCCTCACACTGTGTAGTCTAGAAGCAGAACGACGAATACTCATGTTCACCTCATGTTTTTTGGTTTTCTTCAGTCCAAGACACTAGTTCATGGAATGGCACTGCCTATATTTAGGGTGTGTCTTACCTCTTTAGTTAACCCAACCTAGAAACCACACATAGGCATGCCCAGAGATATGTCTCCTAGGTGATTCTGGATCCTATCTAAGCCATCACATAGGAAAAGTCATCTGTGATAGAATATGTCCTGCTGGGGTTTCTGGACACCCAGAGCCTGAGGCCATTTACCTTGTCTTGATTCTGTGCTTGTATCTGCTGGCATAAAGCCATTGTATAGGACTCCCTTCAATGCCTAGGATTGCACACTTCCATGTACTCCTCCACCCCAATAACTAAGTTATAGGCATCTACTACACTGATTCCTTTCTTTTCCAGTTTCTTAGAAGATTCTGGCACTAAAGAAATCCCCTTTCTTCTTTAGATGGGAAATATGAAGGTTTTCCTTCTTTGCTAAAGAGCCACATATGCTTCTTTTAAATGTGTAGGCATTTGAGCACTATCTGGCTATCTGTACCCTCTGAGATTTCCTATTATCATGAACAGGGTTTCCTACTTCTACACTGGTGTAGGATTACGCAAAGTTTCAATTTTGTTGAAAACTTCTTTTAAACAAGGTTTATTCTTTGTGAGGATAATATTGTTCTCACAATATATTGCATAATATATTGCACTTGTGAAATCTAGAGTGTCAGAAAATTTGCCTCTGCTCTTAATATTTATTAGTTTAGTTCTTGCTCATAGGACTTGTGTGTGTGAGTGTGTGCGTGCGCATGTGTATGTGTATGCATGCATGCATATGTGCATGTGTGTGTATGCAAGCATGCATATGTGCATGTGCAGGCACGTATATGTATGTGCTTGAGTGCATGTGCTCACTTGCGTGTGTGTAGGTAAATGCATGTGTGGGGATGTCCAAGCTAAAGGTTGATGTTAGGTGTCCTCCTCTGTTGGTCTGAATCTCTTTTTTATTGAGAGAGGGTCTCTCACTGAACCTGAAACTCACAGATATGGTTAGATTGGCTGGACAGAGCCACAAGTATCTACTTTTCTTTCACAGCACTGGGATTGCAAGTATGCTGCATCACTGCACAGCTTTTTATGAGTTCTAGGGATAAGAACAAAGGCCCTCCTGCTTGTACAGAAAGCAAGGTGCCATCCGAGCCATCTCCCCCAAACCCATACATATTTTTCATTCCTAGGAATATCTTCTAGAACAGAAGATGGAAAGCTTTCTTCCTTCTCTGCCTAGCTGATGATGGTGATGGTATTCTGTGAAATCTTCCTCCTCATGTCCACATACCTGGAGGGTAAATATTCTTTTGCTGCAAAAGACAAGTCACAGACGGAATCTTTGTTTCTCTCTTCTTTGCAGTGGTGCCAGCTGTGCTTGAACCCCTCCTCTGTAGAGGAACAGAGATGTGAAGGTGATGTGAGCAGTGTAACTGTGCTGTACACAGCTCTCCGAGGAAATGTGAACAATACTTTGTTTAAAATATTATACTATAGGGAATGGAGAGATGGCTCAGTAATTAAGGGTACTGGCTTCTCTTCCAGTGGATCCAGGTTCAATTCCAGTGTCCACATAGTGGCTCACAAACATCTGTACCTCCAGCATCAGAGGATCTAATGCTCTCTTCTGGTCTTTGCTGGTACCAGGCACACAGGCGGTGCACAGACATACATGTAGGCAAAGCACTCACACACATAAAGAGTAAAATAAATTTAAACATATTTTATCTAAGCAGGTTGGTAATTTCACTGCTACTTAAAATAATCATTTTCTTATTTCTCTTCTGCTTCCTCTTCCTCTTCTTCCTCTTCTTCCTCTTTTAAAATTTTTATTTATTCACTTTATGTCCCGCTCCCTGTCTCTCCTCCCAGTCATGCCTTTCCATAATTCTTTATCCCTCTCCCCATCCCTTTCTCCTCTCAGAGGGTGGAGACCCTGTGGGTATTTCCCCATTCTGGCACATCCAGTCTCTGTGGAGCTAGGTCCATTTTCTCCCAGTGAGGCCAGCCTAGCTAGAAGAACCTATCCCACATGCAGGCAACAGCTTTTGGGATAAACCTGCTCTAGTTGTTTGGGACCCACATGAAGACCAAACTGCACGTCTGGTACATATGTGCATGGAGGCCTAGGTCCAGCCCAGGAACTATATTCTTTGGTTGGGGGTTCAGTCTCTGAGAGCCCCAAGGATCCATGTTAATTCACTCAGTTGGTCTTCCTGTGGAGTTCCTATCTCCTTTGTGGCTCACAATCCTACCAGCAACCTTGCCTTAAGTGTCTCCAAACTCCATCACTGTTTGGCTGTGGGTCTCTGCATCCCTCTGAATCAGCTGCAGGGTGAAGCCTCTCAGAGGTGATAGTGAGCTGAAGTATTCCCTATTCCACCCCCTGATTCCTGAACCTGTGGATACAGGATTTTGGATAAACTGTACTGTATATTGGACACTGATTTAGAACATCTATCTCTTTCTGAAGAGCCCTGTTCCAAACTTCCAGGCTTTCACCACCTAATTATCACTGTAACTGTTTCCAAAAGGCCATCCCATCCTTCTATCAGTCCAGCTGCTTCAAGATTGTGGAAATATGATAAAGCCATGGTTTCTATGATCGTGGGCCCACTGCTGCACTTCTCTGGCTGTGCAGTTATTTCCTTGGTCAGAAACAATACCGTGTGGCCTACCACAATGGTAGATAAGTCATTTGTAAGTCCATGGATGGTGGTTTTGGCAGAAGCATTCTGTGCGGGAAAGAGAAATCCACAACCAGAAAAAGTGCCTACTCTAGTAAGGACAAAGTATTGTCCTTTCGATGGAGCAAGTGGTCCAATTTAGTCAACCTAACACTACATCTCTGACTGGTCATCTCAGGAAAAATGGTGCCATATTTGGGGCTCAGTATTGGTCTCTGCAGACCAGGCACTCAGTAGCAGCTATAACCAGATCAACCTTGGTGAATGACATGCCATGTTGTCGAGCCCATACATAACTCCCATCTCAATCACTACCCCTTCTTTTTTTCACTTTGTTGGCAAATCGGAAATCTTATTCCAGTATTTAAAAAATTTATCCTTATACTTCTGTTGCTCTAGAACTAGTTCTGTAACCAAAATGCATATTAATTTAAGGTTCTCTAGAGGAACAGAATTAATATAATGAACATGTATTACATACTAATATATATTATTAATAATTTATTATATATCACACACATATATATACATATATATATGTGTGTGTGTATATATATATGAAAAGCTTATGGGCTGTGGTCAAACTAGTCCAACAATGGCTATTTACCAGTGGGAGGTCCAAAATTTGAGTAGTTGATCATTTCACGAGACCAGATGTTTCAGTTGGTCTTCAGCACACACTGGAATCTAGAAGTAATTTCTAATGCCAGTGAAGAAATGAGTCTTCCCATCTTAAAAGATCTGGATTAAAGTTATATTTCCTCACCTCAAAGATACAGATTAAAAGTGGATTTTCCCACTTCAAATGATTTAATTAAGAAAAGTAAATCCCTCACATGTGTTCCGGATCACTTGGGTTTAGTTCATTCCTGATGTTGCCAAGTTGATGACCAAGGATAACCATCACAGTCAGAGGGTAACATGGGCACAACATAATGTAATCCTATAGAGGGAGGAAATAGAGCTTTAGTTATCTGACCTAATATGTCATAGCAAGGAAAGAAATAGAAAAAGGAAGCTGCTTCTCCCAGGGATATATTCTTTTTAGTTACTAATTGGCCACGTTCTTCTCTGTAGAATGAAGCTTTGTGGAGACAGCCCAGCTGAGGAGGAATTGGATCTAACTTGTTTCAATAAGTGAACATGGTATCTTTGGATGAAAACTTGTTACTGTCAAATTGACCTGAAAATTATTTGCTTTCTTTGAGAAAACAATGATAATGGGTTTGCTGTGCAAGAAATTACCTATTTTGCCCCCAGAAAAATGAATTTCCTGAAAGATATGAGCTTTCTAATCATTCATTTATTCAGTCGCCTAGTGCTTATTCAACGTTGTAATCCATAAATACTTGTTGAACACTTACTTTGCCTCAGGCATCTTGCTAATTATTTATGATGTATTAAAAATAAAAAGTGTAAAAACCAAAATATGGACAATCAGCACATGGATTAATGATATACAAGTCTGGGCATGGTGGCTCAAGTCAAGACTGTAATTCTAACTCTTAGAAGGCTGAGGGAAGATAATTGTGAGTTTTAGAGCTGGGCTCTATGTCAAGGCCATGTTGAGGAAGGAAGGAAGGAGAGAAAGAAGGAAGGAAGGAAGAAATGAAGAGATAACAAGAAAAGCTCACATGTTGTGCTGGCTAGTCTTCTGTCAACTTGACACACAAACTAGAGTTATCTGAAAGGAGCGAACCTTAACTATATTGGAGAAGGGGTAAACCTCTTTCTGGTAATGTGCCAGGATCAACCATTCATCCATTACCATGGCCTCTTTAGCTAACAATATGTATCTTGCTCTTTTTAGGCTTTAGAACACTGAGTGTCTACCCAGTTCCTTACGGTTTTTATTCCCTTTTTCGATGGTTGTAAATTTCTGAATTCCTTTTCTGACCCTTTGGTTTCAAGCATTCCTTTAATTAATTGAAGCAGTTGTGGATATGAATGATAACATCATTCAAGTTTAGGATCTACATGGATCCTTGCCTTTGTTAGGGAATAAATGTAGTATCCTTGGTATTGTGAATGGGATCTTATAGAAACTCAGAATTCTATTACATTCTTTTGAAGAATTTTGGTATTTTCAGTTTTGTTGAATCATGTTAGTCTAAGCCTAAAAACTTGATATTTTTTCTAGTAGCATTTATCACAGCTCTGTTCAATATGTTATAATGTTTATCTAACTTGTACATAACATGACACAGGAGTCAACTTTTTAAAAATAAATTATGTTGTTTTTAAAGATTTATTTATTTATATTATGTATATGAATACACTGTAGCTGTCTGTAGAAACACCAGAAGAAGGTATCAGACCCAATTACAGATGGTTGTGAGCCACTATGTGGTTGCTGGGAATTGAACTCAGGACCTCTGGAAGAACAGCCAGTGTTCTTGACTGCTGAGCCATCTCTCTAGCCCAGGAGTCAACTATTACATTCATGGTATAGGAACCAACCAGAGAAAGAAAGCCAAAGTTTTAAACAGAGTTTAACACTTCTTCTTCAGACTCTCCTTCAACTGGAATTTCTCCTTTAACCCAGGTTTCCATATGTGTGTCTGAGCTTCCTCCTTTCCCCAGGTTGGCCTCCGTCCTTACTCAGTAACCTGAGCACACTTACATGGTTTCTTAATATGCTTAAACAAAAACATGTTGAGCTGAAAACCAAAACCAAATCAAACCAGCAATAAACTGAATGGGGTGGCCATTCAGGGCTACATAGTGAGTCCTGTCTCCAAAACCAAATAAAACAAAATGAAGTGAAGGGAAATGAAAGGAAAATCAAAATCAAAAACAAAAACGTCCTCCACAAACAAAAATAAACTGTGTCAATATTTGGAATGGAGCACATTTATGATGAGTAAGGGGCTAGAATTGAACATTTCATATGGGTTAAATAATAGAAAATAATTTCATAGTTGTATTTTGACTATCTTTTAAAAAATCACATGGAAGGTTAAGTGAGGCATTTTGTGAAAGTAGATACTTCATAGGAGAATCTCTTTACATTTTGTTTTTCCTTTTGTAGAGTTTGGCTCTTTAGTCTTCCTTCTCTCTTGGTCTGTTTCTTCCCAGACTAGGTAAAATGAAGGATGCCTTTCAGAGTTTTCTTTCCCTCAGCTATTCTTGGATTACTTTCTGCTGTTTCCTCTGCTCTGTATTTTTTGTAGAGCACCCAGAACCTATGATTAACTATCTTATTTCCAAGAATCCTAAATGCAAATGAAGAAGAGCAGAGAGGAGATAAAAATGGCATAGTTGGCTCTCCATATTTGCAGGTTCCAGGCGTGGATTTAAGCAACAGTGGGTTCTAAGTATGCGAAAGAAAATGCGTCTATACTGCACACGTATAGGCATTCTTGTCTTTTTGTATATCAAACACTATAATAGCCATTTACATACCATTTGCATTATGTTGAGTATTATAACCAATCTAGAGGTGATTAAAATTCATTAGAGGGAGGGATAGCCCACACCATTCAGAAGAACAGGTGAACGGCCTGTCAGCTGAACCACGCCACTCCCTAGACTCTGTTTCCAAAGACACATTGCACCCCTCACCAACCCCCAACTCACTTCAGCCCACCCCCACAGCTGGGCACCTGACCCCAATTCCAGCACATGTCTGCTTCCACAGATCCAGAAAGGTTAAATAACAAGGAAGGCTTAAGAGGAGATGCAAAGATCTCCCTGGGAAGGGGAAAGAGAAGAGATTTCACAGAGAGACTGGGGATGGATGGGGTTGGGAACAGGAGGAATCAGGTTGGGGGAGAGAGGAAGAGAATACTTGGAGAAATGGCTGAATTTTACAGGTGTTTCAGGGGCAGGAGGAAATGTAGTGTAATGGAAAGTCCATGGAATCTATGAGAGTAGCCCTAGCAAAGACTCCTAGTAATGGGGAATGTGAACCCCAAACTGGCCATCTTCTGTAACCAGGAAAGACCTCAAGTAGAGGGATTGGGACTCCAACCCAGCCTCAAAACCTGTGACCTACAGTTTGTCTTGCCTGCAGAATGTGCTGGAAAAGAAATCTAGCACAACTATCATCAAAGATACCAAAGAGACTTCATACAGCAACTGATGGGAGCAGATGCAGAATACTATAGCCAAACATTAGACGGAGCTCAGGGAATCCTCAGGAACAGGAAGAAGGACTGGAGGAAGCAGAGGGGTCAAGGATACACCATGAGAACATGGCCCATAGAATCAACTGACCCCAATTCATGGAAACTTGAGAGATCAGGGAACCTGTAAGGGTGTGTCCTAGGTACTTTGCATGTATGCTATGGTTGAATAGCTTGGTTTTCTTGTAGAAATTCTAACAGTGGGAACAGGAGCTGTCTGTGATTCTTTTGCCTACTTGTGAGACCCTTTCCCCCTTATGCGGTTGCTTTGTATAGTCTTGCTGTGATGATATTGTGCCTGGCCTTATTGTAGCTTGTTATGTTGTTTTTGGTTGACATCCCTGGGAGGGTAGGTGGGTTGGGGGCTGAGGGGTGGATATGGGGGAGGGGGAAAGGTTGGAGAGGAAACTGAGGTCATGATGTAATACATTAGAGAAGAATAAAAATAAAAAATAAGATTGCATACAGATTTTAACCCATATAAATAAGGGGTTGGGTGTCAAGGATGACAGAGGTTTCTTAGCTTTTTCATACCTATGTCTTCATGTGTAACACTGTACAAGAAAAGAACACATCGGAGAATGTGCTGTATGGGATGTTTGATAATCTTTTTAAATTATAAATATTTTAATGTTAAAAATAAAATTTATTAGGTTATGGGCAAGCAGTTAAATGTAAATACAACATCAGTTTTCATGATGGGCTTAAGCATTCCTTGATTGTGTAGAGGTGGGGTGAGTCCTGGAATCAGTCCCTGTGCATTCTGAGGGAGACATATAGTTAAATACTGCGTAGTAAGTACCATTAATGGGACTGGGGAACACATACATATTGTCTTCTACATTCTTTGTAATTGATTACAGCTGGTTGACAGTATAAACACGAGTCCCCATTATCTCGTTCAGACACAGCCCAGGAACCCTTGTGAAATGCTTTATTCACAAGAATCAGAGTGGCTGAAGGAGACTGGTAATTTTACCTCTGCAAGCACAATATATTTTAAGGTGTGCTAGCTGTTGTGTACCATGTTTTAAAATGATTTGCATTAATGCCCACAGCATTCATGTATGTGCTGCTTTCGTTGATGTGTCCATGTACCTCCACAATCTTCAGGCTGGACATGATAGGATCAAACGTGGCCTGTGGACCCCAGAGAGAAGCCAACTAGCCCTTTTGAAGTTATGGGTTTGGATGCTACTTTCTTGTGTGAGGAGGACTGTCATACTTATACATGGGCTTGGCAGCTGGGATTTTCTTTTTTCATCCTCAAGGTACACCTAACACATAATACTGAGATTGCTGTTCACTGTAGTGGGGACTCCCAGAGATTTGCTGATGGGCTTTAGTGTAACAGGCCTTAACTATAAATGTGAAAATGTCATTTGGAAGTGAGACTATTGTGGTGAGTGATTTTCCTTTTTGTTTCAATTTTGAGACAGAAGCAATCAGAGAGGAGCCCTTCCCTACTCCTTTCTGTGAACATCACTCTTCCTTCTCTAGGTGCATCATTTGCCTAAGGAAGGCATTTTGTTCCAACTCAAGAATCTGATTTGTGCATGGAATATCAGGGATCAAATGACTTCTGTTAAAAAAAAAAATCATCAAACATTTTTGAGTGACCTTCCTGCCTTACAGTGTAGAAGCTACAAGATAACATTTAAAAATAGCTGCACGTCTGTGTGGGATTCTACCTTGGCTGTCAAAAATCACTCTAGATA
This sequence comes from Rhynchomys soricoides, assembly GCA_019843965.1. Classification (NCBI taxonomy): domain Eukaryota; kingdom Metazoa; phylum Chordata; class Mammalia; order Rodentia; family Muridae; genus Rhynchomys; species Rhynchomys soricoides. Next base: position 2,126,751 of record JADRCH010000824.1, read on the forward strand.
AATAAACTATCTTGTTGAACGGATGATTTTTGACCCCTTTTTATGGTTTTGGTGTGGGATTTATCTATATCAGTCTTTTGTTAGCTTGATGGCTCTGCTTCTTCATGAGACATGCATCCAAGTCAAATGTAACTCTGATGGTATTGATTCTGGAAAGAATTCTTCTCATATTCAAGTTTCATTAAACCATATAGTCTTATAAATAGAGCAGTAAAGGGTGGGCAGGCCAAAGCATCCCACTCTTGGTATGGTTATAACCGGACCTTAACTGAGCGCAGAACATGGTAACCCTACTCTTAGCCAGCCAGCAATCTCTGGTCAAGGCTGTCAAGAAGCCTCAGTTGTCTGGTTTTGGTAGGGAAGACAGGAATCAAGTAGAGTTTCTTTTCTTGTAATTTCTCTGAAATGTTTGTTTCTATTTGGAACTGCTGTCAGAAAACAGTTACGTTATGCAGATGTTAAAGTCATACATTCGGCTTTCCACATACTTGAGGTGATTGGTGCCAAAAAACTTTACTTGCAAACTTTTTTTTATGGGATCCAGTATTTTGGAATAAAGATGATATGTGTGAAGGCCATTATTTGTATATTCCTTTGATGAGAGAATAATTCCTTTAAGGAAAGTGATTCTAAATGTTTGGCCATTTAAAAGAACACTGTGTCCAACACCATTATGTTGAAAAGTTGTCCTGTATCCATGCTTTCCTTTCTAAGACAAAGGCTTATTACTTGTCTTGGTAAACAGAAGAAAAACATTTGAATAGTCCATAACAAATGGTTTTCCTGTAAGATGTGCTGTTATGGACAGTTCACCACATTATCCTTTGAAACAGTATTGCTTTCCTTTTGCCTCCATTATTTTATTTACTCATTCACTTTACATCCTGATTGCAACCCTCTCTCTCCTTTCATCCCCTCAGCCCCTTCCCCTCCATTCTCCTCTGAGAATGGGGAGGCCCCCTGGGTACCAACCCACCCTGGCACATCAAGTCACTGCAGGGCTAGGCACATCCTCTCTCACTGAGGCCAGACAAGACAGTTCAGTTAGGAGAACAGGATCCATAGGCAGGCAACAGAGTCAGCCACCTAGTTGTTGGTAGAACTAGAAGGCCAAGCTGTACATCTGCTACATATGTGTGAGGGACCTAAGTCTAGCTCATGTAGAAATAGTATTTTCTAATACTTATCAGTTTCAATGATTTGTATGAAGTCATCATAGTATATCCCTTTAGTAGATATTTAAAATTATAGTATTTTTGAAGAATTTTTATTTATATTGTAATATTTATATTTTTATAATTAATTAAACAAGTAAAAGAAAAGTGGAAACAATATTCATCATTTTGTTTATAAAACCAAAACTGAAACCAGAAGATCTTCTGCAAAAAAGTATTCAAAAATTAACCACAGCATCTTTCCTGAAATTTCTAAATTTTTTATATAAATATAAATTTATATCAATAAAACAAAAGCATAATTCAAAGAAGAAAAAAATGAGGCAGATCCCTAAATAAGAAAGGTTAAGTCTGCAAAAAACTACTCATTCTGCTTATTTACTTGGTGTGTGTGTACGTGTGTGTTTGTGTGTACGTGTGTGTTTGTGTGTACGT
>JADRCH010000824.1:2128370-2178707 GCA_019843965.1 Rhynchomys soricoides
TGTGTGTACGTGTGTGTTTGTGTGTACGTGTGTGTTTGTGTGTACGTGTGTGTTTGTGTGTACGTGTGTGTTTGGTGTATGTGTGTGTAACACCTTTATCCACTGAGCCATTTCACTGGTTGAAAAACCTTATTTTAAATGGTTGTGCAATGTAATTGAGTTAATATCAATTACACATTGACATTATTTGTAGTGTACATGCATTAAGAATTTCCCACATATCTTAGTTTATAAGAGATTAAAAAATATACTTTAAAATAAAACTTTTGGGGATACATATGAATGAATAATTTAGTTTTACACAATTAACCTCTACATTTCAGCTTTAATGTGATAGTTTGAGAAAATAGTGACTAAGACAATAATTTTACGACTTTGAATTGCTCTGATGTGATGTCTCTAGAGGGTTTATTTACATAGCACTGGGTAGAATTTAGGTGGAAATAAGGGAAGAGAAATGATTGACAAAGACCTTTGTTCTTAGATTCCAGCTTTAAAAGACACATTTTATTTATTTTAATTATGTGCGTATGTGTTTGCTTGTGTGCATGTATGTGTATGCAAGTGCATGTGGAGACCAGATGAAGGCATCAGACTCCTGGAGCTGAGGTTCTGAGTCACCTGTCATGGGTGTTGGGAATAGAACTCTGAAAGCACAGCAAGAACTCTTAACCACTGACCCATCCCTCCTACCCCACAAGTTTTTTTTCTCCAATAGTATTTCTAAAAGTGGTTGTAACACTTTAACACTATGGTCTTTAGAAGCAAGCTTAGCCATGCGTTGGCTTGAATCAACATGGTGGCTGAGAACCAATTTTTTGTGATCAAAGATGGTCAGTTTCTAGGTTAGTCATACAGTGAAATGAATTTTTCTTCTGTTACTAATTTAACAATTATGAATTAAGTGACCTAACATGTAAAAAAATACAAAACAAACAAACAAAAAACCTTTTTCAATAATGTCAGGAAAGCCATGGAATATTGTTGTTGCAAATAACCAAAAATTAAATTAGTATCAATTTTTTTTTTTTTAGTATAGGATAGAATAGAGTTTATTTAGAACATGAGGAGGGGAGTTGAGGGGGGTAGTAAAGACTGAAAAAGGCAAAGAGAGAGAGAGAGAGAGAGGTAGAGCTGGCCATGAACATGTGTGGGGGGAGAGAATGGAGAGAGAAGGGCCAGAGGGGGAAGAGGGTAAGGGAACAAGAAAGCCAGCGAGCAGAGCCACTTAATTCTTTCTATTTACTAATAAGATGGGATAGGCTAATCAAAGACCTAGATAAAGTCATTCGAATATAGCTGAAATTGGTATCTTTTAGTAGAGGGTAAGGTAGGTCTTAAACTCTTTTGATTGGTTGTTAAAGATACAGCTAATTGGTTTAGTCTAATTAAGTCTTTAGGGTATTGCTACTGAAGTTCCAAAACTTTTGTTCATCTTTACCCTGAAGCAATTTAAAATTATGGCTTAAAAAAACTACAATATTCCCCAAGAGCAAGAAGTATTTAAATTACTTCACTGAGCCTAAAGAAGATTCTTTGGAGACTATCCTGGGCCTTACAGGGAGCAGTGTGAAATGTGCTGTGTTCTCGAACTGAGCTGCCCAACATTAAAATGTGTACCATTTGAGTTTGAAGTAGCAACAGCAAACTATATTCCCCTTGGAAGCATATTTGGCTGTCCTAGAAATGTTTGAAATAATTCAGAAATGTCTTTTGTAAATTATTCATGTCAGTGTTTTCCAGGTAAATTGTCTTGTTACATCAAAGCTTTCCCAGTAGTAACTGCTTCTTTAGGAAGATATCAGACTCATGGGAAACTGCAGAATAGACTGGAAGTAGAAGATCAAGGGCAAATAGCTTGCTACTTGTTGCAAGCTTGGAGGTAAGTTGACCCTCCCTCAGAACCTGCCAATCATCATTAGCAAGAGAGGGTGTCTTAATGAACTGAGTTGAAATAAGTCCTATGCTGTAAGAATGGGGCATTTCTTACCAAGGAAAATGTGTATTAAATAGGAATAAAAAACTTCAGGTGAACTTTCTTGATTGTAGTTATAACTGAGAAAAATTTATCCTCTTAAAATCCTATTGTTTGAACATTGAACATTGAAATCAAATGGATATTTGGGGCTATAAATTCTAACTGGAATAGAAATTCCTTTGGTCAAAATACAGTTACCTGGTTCTTACTTCATTACAAGTGTCTATGCATCTAAGAGTTCCCTATCCTTTTATTCCAATGAAATTTTTGCACATTCATTACTGGGTTTGTTCTCTTGATCCAATGTAAAGTGGGATTTTGTATTAAAGATCAATGTTTATAGTGACTACCTCACAGCAACAATTCAGTTTTGTTGGGTTTGGATTCAAAACAGACAGTCATGTCAACCGTGAATGGACAACATTTTGCCTTGGTCCCTGGTTTGGATTACCTACCCGAGAAAGAAACTTAGGGCACCTCATTTTGCTCTTCAATACATCTTTGAACTGGGTGGTGTGGGGGGGAGGGGCAGGAGGAGAAATGGAGAGGCGCACTGGCTCATTAACAGGGAACATTTTGACTGATGTGTACATGGGTGTTGGAGAGATGATGCTAAATGGAGGTGTAATGGTTCTGGAAACATCCTAAGTTAAGAGTTTACATCAATGAGCTGAAGTAGATTCCATTAAAAAATGTCAGCCTGTGAGCTTCTTATTTGAAAATGGTGTGGAATTTTTAAATAATGGCATAACACTATTCACTGTAAACTACGTGGTCATTGGTAGACTATGTATCTGTCTCAACTCATAGATGTGATATAGGTTTAATCCATTAAAAGGGAACAAGGCATCTGATTGATACACTTTGAAGATATTATAGTAGAGAGATCCTAGAAAATGTAAAATAATTTGAAATAGAATAAAAAGTTGGCTATAGATGAAGGAAACCAAAAAAAAAAAAAAATTCTTGCCACATGCTGTAAACTTCCTATGTGTACCACTTTATCTTCTCAAGAACCTGTTAATAAGGCTGTTAAAATTCCCGTGTTTAGATGAACACGTCAATACTAAGGGAAGAAAATTATTCAAAGTCACAGAGCTCAGAAAATGCCAAGTTAACATTTGGATGCATGCTCTTTTATGCAGACAAAATTGACTTTGTAACAAATTGAATGGTGGCAGTGGTTAGAAGAATGAGTCTCACAGTGAGATTACCTTTCAGATATCACGTGCTAGGGAATTGAGATTTCAGAGACTTTGCTTAAAATATAGCTTCAAAAACATCTGGGATCCAGACATAAAAGAATCATGCACATTTAGCTGATAAAAGAGTCTCAAAGTAGAAAGCATGACGTTGACTGAGATGAGGACAAAGTAGGAAAAAAATTACCCTAATTATGTCCGGAAACCATTAGCAGTAGTTAAAAGGTGGTTGAAGTAGGTTCAAAAGATTCAGTTTGGTTCTTAAACTTGTGTCAAGTGGTGTGAATAGGAGAAACAATCTGTTATGTGCCTTTTGGTTTCCAGAAATTGATTCATGAATTACTTGGAGTACTGCCAATAGATTCTCTGTTCATGTATAAAAATGTCACGTGTGTGTGTGTGTGTGTGTGTGTGTGTGTGTGTGTGCGTGTGTGTGTTAGCATGTGAGGGATCCAGAAGAAAGGGGCATGTCTTTAAGGGTAATTAGAAAAAATGGCTTGTGACTTTTTTTTATTTTTATTTTTATTTATTTTTATTTTTTATACTTTATTTACATTTCAAATGTTTCCCCCTTTCCACATCTCCCCTTTGGAACCTCCCTATCCTCCCTCCCCTGCCTCTATGGCAGTATTCCCCCCCGCCCCCACACTCTCCTCTTCCCTCCTTGGCATTCTCCTATACCGGGGCATCTAACCCCTCAGGCCCAAGGGCCTCTCCTCCTCCTGATAGCTAACAAGACCCTCCTCTGCCACAAATGTGGCCAGCACCATGGGTCTCTCCATGTGTATTCTTTGGTTGGTGAACCAGTCTTTGGGAGCATCGGGAGGTCAGGTGAGTTGACACTGTTGCTCCCTCAGCTCCTTCAGTCCCTTCTCCAACTCCTCCATCTGGGACCTCACACTCAGTCCAATGGTTGCTGTGAAGTGACTCTTGGGTAATCCGAACTTTTGGGCTAATAACCACTTCTCAGGGAGTACGTACTGTGTTCATTCTTTTGTGACTGCATTATCTCTTTCAGGATGATATTTTCAAGTTCTTTCCATTTGCCTGCGAATTTCATGAAGTCATTGTTTTTAATAGCTGAGTAGTATTCTATTGTGTAAATGTACCACATTTTCTGTATCTATTCCTCTGTTGAGGGACATCTGAGTTGTTTCCAGCTTCTGGCTATTATAAATATGGCTGCTACGAACACAGTGGAACATGTGTCTTTATTACATGTTGGGGTATCTCCTGGGTGTATGCCCAGGAGTAGAGTAGCTGGGTCCTCAGGTAGTTTTATGTTCATTTTTCTGAGGGTCCGCCAAACTGATTTCCAGAGAGGTTGTATCAGCTTGCATTCCTACCAGCAATGGAGGAGTGTTCCTCTTTCTCCACATCCTCTCCAACATCTGCTGTCAAGTGAGTTTTTGATCTTAGCCATTCTGACTGACATGAGGTGGAATCTCAGGGTTGTTTTGATTTGCATTTCCCTAATGACTAAGGATGTTGAATATTTCTTTAGGTGCTTCTCAGCCATTCGAGTTTCCTCAGTTGACAATTCTCTATTTAGCTGGTCCCCATTTTTTGGTAGGGTTATTTGGATCTCTGGAGTCTAACTTCTTGAGTTCTTTGTATATATTGGATATTAGCCCTCTATTGGATATAGGATTGGTAAAGATCTTTTTCCAATCTGTTGATTGCCATTTTGTCCTATTGATCTATCTGCCTGTCACTGTACCAATACCATGCAGTTTTTATCACTACTGCTCTGTAGTACAGCTTGAGGTCAGGGATGCTGATTCCCCCAGAAGTTCATTTCTTATTGAGAATAGTTTTTGCTATCCTGGTTTTTTGGTTATTCCATATGAATTTGAGAATTGCTCTTTCTAAGTCTACGAAGAATTGAGTTGGAATTTTGATGGGGATTGCACTGAATCTGTAGATTGCTTTCAGCAGGATGGCCATTTTAACTATACTAATCCTGCCAATCCATGAGCATGGGAGATCTTTCCATCTTCTGAGGTCTTCTTTGATTTCTTTCTTCAGAGACATGATGTTCTTGTCATACAGATCTTTCACTTGTTTGGTTAGACCAAGATACTTTATATTGTTTGTAACAATAGTGAAGGGTGTCATTTCCCTAATTTCTTTCTCAGCCTGTTTATCCTTCGAGTATAGGAAGGCTACTGATTTGCTTGAGTTAATTTTGTATCCAGCCACTTTGCTGAAGTTGTTTATCAGCCTAAGCAGATCTCTGGTGGAATTTTTCGGGTCACTTAAGTATACGATCATATCATCTGCAAATAGTGATATTTTGATTTCTTCCTTCCCAATTTGTATCCCTTTGATCTCCTTTTGTTGTCTGATTGCTTTAGCTAGAACTTCAAGTACTATATTGAATAGATAGGGAGAGAGAGGGCAGCCTTGTCTAGTCCCCGATTTTAGTGGGATTGCTTCGAGTTTCTCTCCATTTAGTTTGATGTTGGCTACTGGTTTACTGTATATTGCTTTTACTATGTTTAGGTGTGTTCCTTGAATTCCTGATCTTTGCAAGACTTTTATCATGAAGGGAGGTTGAACTTTGTCTAATGCTTTTTCAGCATCTAACAAAATGACCATGTGGTTTTTTTCTTTGAGTTTGTTTATGTAGTGCATTACATTGATGGATTTCTGTGTATTGAACCATCCCTGCATCCCTGGGATGAAGCCTACTTGATCATGGTGAATAATCGTTGTGATGTGTTCTTGGATTCGGTTTGCAAGAATTTTATTGAGTATTTTTGCATCGATATTCATAAGGGAAATTGGTCTGAAGTTTTCTTTTATTGTTGGGTCTTTGTTGGGTTTTGGTATCACTGTAACTGTGACCTCATAGAATGAATTGGGTTGTGTTTCTTCCAATTCTATTTTGTGGAATAGATTGAAGAGTATTGGTATTAGGTCTTCTTTGAAGGTCTGATAGAATTCTGCACTGAACCCATCTGGTCCTGGGCTTTTTTAGGTTGGGAAACTTTTAATGACTGCTTCTATTTCTTTAGGGTTTATAGTACTGTTCAGATGGTTTATCTGATCCCTATTTAACTTTGGTAATTGGTATCTGTCTAGAAACTTGTCCATTTCCTCCAGATTTTCCAATTTTGTTGCATGTAGGCTTTTGTAGTAGGATCTGATGGTTTTTTGAATTTCCTCAGAATCTGTTGTTATATCTCCCTTTTCATTTCTAATTTTGTTAATTTGCATACTGTCTCTGTGCTTTCTGGTTAGTCTGGCTAAGGGTTTATCTATCTTGTTGATTTTCTCAAGAACCAGCTCCTGGTTTTGTTGATTCTTTGTATAGTTCTTTTAGTTTCTACTTGGTTCATTTCAGTCCTTAATTTGATTATTTCTTGCCTTCTGCTCCTCTTGGGTGTATTAGTTTCTTTTTGTTCTAGAACTTTCTGGTGTGCTGTTAGGCTGCTAGTGTATGCTCTCTCCAGTTTCTTTTTGGAGGTACTCAGAGCTATGAGTTTTCCTCTTAACACTGCTTTCATTGTGTCCCACAGGTTTGGGTATGTTGTACTTTCATTTTCATTAAATTCTAGGAAGTTTTTAATTTCTTTCTTTATTTCTTCCTTGACTAAGTTATCATTGAGCAGACTGTTATTCAGCTTCCATGTGTATATGGGCTTTCTGTTGCTGTTGTTGCCATTGAAGGCCAACCTTAATCAGTAGTGATCTGATAGGAGGCATGGGATTATCTCAATCTTCTTATATCTGCTGAGGTTTGTTTTGTGACCAATTATATGGTGAATTTTAGAGAAGGTACCTTGAGGTGCTGAGAAGAAGTTATCTTCTTTTGATGTAGGATGAAATGTTCTATAGATATCTGTTAAATTCATTTGGTTCATAACATCTGTTAGTTTCACTTTGTCTCTGCTTAGTTTATGGTTTCCAAATCTGTTCATTGTTGATACTGGGGTGTTGAAGTTTCCCACTATTATTGTGTAAGGTGCAATGTGTGCTTTGAGCTTTAGTAAATTTTCTTTGATGAATGTGGGTACTCTTGCATTTAGGGCATAGATGTTCAGAATTCGAGTTCTTCTTGGTAGATTTTTCCTTTGATGAGTATGAAGTGTCCTTTCTTATCTCTTTTGATGACTTTTGGTTGAACGTTGATTTTATCTAATGTGAGATTGACTACTCCAGCCTGTTTCTTGGGACCATTTGCCTGCAAAATTGTATTCCAGCCCTTTACTCTGAAGTAGTGTTTGTCTTTAACTCGGAGATGTATTTCCTGGATGCATCAAAATGTTGGGTCCTGTTTATGGATCCAGTCTGTCAGTCTATGTCTTTTTATTGGGGAATTGAGTCCATTGATGTTAAGAGATATTAAGAAATAGTGCTTGTTGCTTCCTGTTATTTTTGTTGTTATTATTATGTTTTTGTGGCTATCTTCTATTGAGTTTGTTGAAAGATTACTTTCTTGTTTTATCTAGGGTGTAGTGGTGTTTTCCATTTATTATTCTTTGTAGGGGTGGGTTTGTAGAAACATACTGTGCAAATTTGGTTTTGTCATAGAATATTTCAGTTTCACCATCTATGATAATTGAGAGTTTTGCTGGGTATAGCAGCCTGGGCTGGCATTTGTGTTCTCTTAGGTTCTGTATGAGATCTGCCCAGGATCTTCTAGTTTTCATAGTCTCTGGTGAGATGTCTGGTGTAATTCTGATAGGTCTGCCTTTATATGTTACTTGCTCTTTTCCCCTTACTGTTTTTAATATTCTTTTCTTCTTTTGTGTATTTTGTGTTTTGACTATAATGTGGCCGGAGGAATCTCTTTTCTGCTCCTCTATTTGGAGTTCTGTAAGCTTCTTTTATATTTATGTTCATCTCTTTCTTTAGGTTAGAGAAGTTTTCTTCTATCATTTTGTTGAAGATACTTACTGGTCCTTCAAGTTGGGAATCTTCATTCTTTTCTATACCTATTATCCTCAGGTTCTGTCTTCTCATTGTATCCTGGATATCCTGGATGTTTTGGGTTAGGAGATTTTTACATTTTGCATTTTCTTTGACTGTTGTGTCAACGTTTTCTATGGTATCTTCCGCACCTGAAATTCTCTCTTCCATCTCTTGTATTCTGTTGGTGATGCTTGCATCTATGACTCCTGATTTCTGTCTTATGTTCTCTAACTCCAGGGTTGTCTCCTTTTGTGATTTCTTTATTTTTTCTATTTCTGTTTTTAATTCCTGATTGGTTTTGTTCATTTGTTTGATTGTGTTTTCCTGTAATTCTGCCCCATTTGATTGTGTTTTCCTGTAATTCTTTAAGGGATTTTTGTGTTTCCTCTTTAAGGGTTTCTAGTTGTTTACCTATGTTCTCTTGTAATTGTTTAAGGGAGTTATTTATTTTCTTCTTAAAATCTTATATCATCATCATAAGATGTGATTTTAAGTCTGAGTCTAGCTTTTCTGGTATGTTGGGGTATCCAGGGCTTGATGTGGTGGGAGAGCTGGGTTCTGATGATACCAAGTAGGCTTGGTTTCTGTTCATTATGTTCTTGCCCTTGCCTTTCACCATCTGGTTATCTCTGGTGTTAGCTGGTCTTACTCTCTCTAACTGTGGCTTGTCTTTCTTTCAAGTCTAGTTGTCAATACTCCTTGAAGACCAGTTCTGTCTGAGAAGAATTTGGGTTTGGAGAGCTGTGGTACAGGGTTAGCTCTGTGATGCAGCTAGAAACCAGTAGGATCTAGCCCCCAGCTGTCCCTTGGTTCCTGTGTCCTGATGACTCTGCAAGGGTCCCTCTTGATCCAGTGAATTTGAACAGAAGTGGTGGTCTTGCCTGTGCTTGAAGGTGTGTTGGCACTCCTGGGATACCAGCTCTCTTCTGGCACTATTTGAGTATAGAGCTCTGTGTCACAGAATCAGCTCCCAGACTACTGAAAGAAACCAGAAGACCACTCCTCAGTCTCTGTGTCCTGGGGATTCCAGGTGGGTCCCTCTGAGCAGACAGGCTTGCCCAAACTCTTGGGAGTCTAGCTTTCTCCCGGCACTGTTTGGCTATGGAGCCCTGGTGTCCAGGCAGTGGCCTCCCTCCACAGATAGAAACTGGAAGGTCCTCCCCCTGCTCCTGCCTGTTCCCCAGTGCCTGTGTCCCAAGGATTCAGGGGAAGTCCTGCTGAGCAGTGGTGTTCATCTTACCCCCACTCACGTGCTTTTCCACACTCCTGGGCAGCTAGCTTTGTCCCAGCGCTATTTGGCTATGGAGCTTTGGTGGCCCAGGCTAGCTTGTGACTTCTTGAGGAAGGACTCTGGAGGTAAGAGCCAGCACTCCTGATTTCTTTTTGGCTGTAGTGGATAGTTTTTGATGAATCACTCAGTGAGAAAGGTCATGAAACTTTCCTCTTGGTGAATGTCTTTGTAGTTGCTGGCTTTCATTTGGATTCCTTCAGATTAGACCTGGGTAGCTATCAATTAAAAGATATTTGCTTTAGAAAATGAGAAAATAAGCCATAGGCTAGAAAGCAGTATAGGGAACTCACAAATATGACAAAAGACTCGTGTGTATGTGTGTGTGTGTGTGTGTGTGTGTGTGTGTGTGTGTGTGTGAAGAACTATGAAAACTCAACAGCAAAAAATTTGGAATAGGAAAAAGATACAAACCTTTTACAAAATTGTATATAAACCAGGCAACAAAGAATAAGAAAAGTGCCCATTGTAGATTTTATTATAAATAAAATCCTTCATGGGATGTCTCTATATAGCCATTGAAATGAATCAGAAGGCACTGTTAGCAATACTAAACAATCCTGAAGGTTGATGGAAATCAGGGCAACTGAGACTTTTACATGCTGTTGCTTGGAATGCACACAGAATACAGCCACTCTAGAGAACTGCCCATTTACTGCAAACTATAGTATGTACTTTCTGTGAAATTATTATCCCACTACAAGATCTTGACCCTAGAAACTTGGAAGTTTAGGGTCACACAAATATCAAAACTCAAATATTTATGGCAACTGTCCCCAAATGGAGACAATTCAAATGTTCTTCCAAGAATAGCTGGGTAGATAATTTTACTATCTCTATGCAATAAAAAGCTACTTAGCATTTACTGCTTGAATAAATCTTAGAGGGCTTTAGTAAATAAAAGAAACCCAACTTGGTTTTATTTTATGAGATTCTGAAAAGCTGAAACTTTAGGGACAGAAAATATCTCCAGGTTTAACAGGTTTTAGATCAGGCTGAAAAGGTTACTAAAAGTGGGATATTATAGAAGGGGAAGGTTATGAGCCTATGACTTGGTCAAGGTGGGAGTGACATCCGTCTATACATGCTTTAAATTTCTTAATTTAACATTAAAAGATTAAACTTCAATTTTCTGTACAATGCTTAATTGTATGTATGTATTTAAAATGAAAAGAATGATTCTATCTTCTATTCTGAAGTGCCTCCCACTGAGACATTTACATTTTGACAAGAAAATTTCCTATTATTAGGCTCCCTTGAATTGAATCAGGTTTTTGAGTAAATATGCTCTGTGTGTGGTTGTTTATTTCTGGCTTTGTCCCTGCAGAATCATATGAATCTTTTGATATTTTTGTATTTAGGGGCTATTTTAGAGTTCTTCTGGTGGAATCCAATCTACTTTTTAAAAAATAAAGCATTTCTGAGATATAGCACATTCTGTATTGCCCTTATCACAAAAAACCAAAACAGAACAAAACAAAACAAAACAAAACAAAATCTCAGTTAAGCATGAGCCTCAGGAAGGGAGGCTTGAGTTTGAGCGTAGGGTTTGACATATGCCACTTTAGCTCCACCATCTTTAAAATGGTAATGTTTTGTGGTTTACATGACAGTCTATTAAAAACAACCACAGAGTTCTTAGCTCAGAATTTATGATCAATATGTTAATTTATCTCTTATCCCTACATTGCTTATTCCTTTTATTTCTTTCTCTTTCCCCCTTCTTTACCTTTTTCATTTAATCCTTTCCCTTTCATTGAGTTTAATGTATATTTTTATACTTTTGCCTGATAAACTTGGACCTCCTGTAGTACAGAGTATGCTACTCATTCTTTGTTTTTTATTCTTACAGGTAAAAGAGAGACAATACAATGGAATGGGAAAATCAAACTCATTTGCAGGAATTTTTTCTGAAGGGGCTTTCTGGTTACCCAGGCCTTGAACATCTCTTTTTTGTGCTCATCTTAATGATGTATGCAGTTATCTTAGTGGGCAATGGCACCCTTATTATAATCAGCATTTTTGATTCTCACCTTCACACCCCTATGTACTTTTTTCTGGGGAACCTGTCCTTTCTGGACATTTGCTTCACTACCTCCTCTATTCCTTTCACCCTGGTAAGCGTTCTCTCAAAAAGAAAAACCATTTCCTTCCTTGGCTGTGCAGTGCAGATGTTTCTTGGCTTGGCTATGGGAACAACAGAATGTGTGCTCCTGGGCATGATGGCCTTTGATCGCTATGTGGCTATCTGCAACCCTTTGAGGTACCCTCTCATCATGAGCAAGTATTCCTATGTGACCATGGCAACTGGGTCCTGGTTTTCAGGGCTTGCCAACTCTGCAGTACAAACTGCATTTGTGATGCGGCTGCCTTTCTGTGGAAATGTCATCAATCATTTTCTCTGTGAAATCCTGGCTGTCATGAAGATGGCTTGTACTGACATCTCAGGCAATGAATTCATCATGCTTGTGGCCACAACTTTGTTCACTCTGATGCCACTGCTCCTCATTGTCACCTCATACTCATTAATCATCTCCAGCATTCTCAATATTCGCTCTGCTGAGGGGAGAAGCAAAGCCTTCTCTACCTGCTCAGCTCATTTTACTGTGGTGATAATCTTCTATGGGACCATCCTCTTCATGTACATGAAACCCAAGTCTAAAGACAAATTCCATGCAGATGACTTGGATGCTACAGACAAACTCATATCCATGTTTTATGGGGTGATGACTCCCTTGATGAATCCTTTAATCTACAGCCTCAGAAACAAAGATGTGAAAGAGGCCATAAAAAATCTGAAGCAAAGACTCGTAGGCAAATGAATGATCAGCATGTTAGACGTGGTTGAAACTCAAAACTTAGATGGGAGTTTTAGTTACTTTCCTTTCTTCTTTGCCCTTGTACACATTGTGTTCATACTTTCATAGTGAGATACAATATTTTGAAATTATTGCATGTTTATAAAGAACGTTCAATGTTCTAAAAAGAATAAGGAAAAAGCAAACTAACATAGCGTCTAGACACAACCACTTTTTGACAGTTTGGTCAGCATCTTCAAAGTTCTGCATTTTTTTATTTTACAATATTAGAGCTGGGCAAAGATGGCATTTTTACAACCATTATTTTACAAGCAATTGTTCTTCAAATCCTTCGGTATAAATAAGTCTCTGTTGTGAAAAATGCAAAACAGAAATATCTGAAAGTAGTTTGTTGATGTTTTCCCCTGGAGAGTTTTCTGTTATGGTATATTAATCTCACATTTTTAAAAGTCACCAAATGCTGTATCTTTTTACATTCTTTAATTTTTTTCCTGTGGTGCTCTAAGAATGCTGAGAGCTGGGGCTAAAAGGAAACAGATAAGTAGGATTTATGGTTACAGTCTATACAACCAATGTATATATTCTTAAAAACTTCCTTTAAGCTTTATATGTTAGCTTTAGCATAACAAATGTACAAAACTAAAATATGGGTTTAACATTATCTTACTAAGGCCAAGAGATGACCCAGCAGATGTAAATGTGCCAACCTGATCGTGATTCCCACATTTACTTAAAGGTGGAAACAGAAACTCCACAATATTGGCCCCTGACTTCCACATGTGTGCTACGGCATAGGTGACCTCATATCATGCATATACACAAATAATCATGATGATGATTATAAATTTAAAAATTATCTTACTAGTTCAGGCAAGAATATTTATATATTTCATTGGATGGAGAGTTACACTGGTTCCCATTTCTAAGAGACCGGATTTCTTTTCAGCTGTGAAGAAACTGTAGTGCTTTCCAAAATGTTAGAAGACTGTTCAGGCTCTTGATTCTTAATGAGGATACCCATATTTATGCCTCATCTCTTGAAATAGATACTTTTGTGACCTCAACAATCTGAGGACATAGAGGCTCTGAGGACATAGAGGCTCAAAAGTTGTTAGACAGATGACATGTTGTGTTTCTTTGACTTTCCCCTGAAGTTTTGACTTTATTTGAAGAATACTTCTAAATTTTCATCCAAGATTAGTAACAGAGTCTGTTTAATAATATGCCATATTCTAAGATGTCTACTCAAGTGAGTACATTGTATTTTGATGGATCAGTAAATTCAAAGGCTATTGAGCACAAACATTCTTTAAGATGAACACAGGATACATTTAGAATATTTGGGGGTACGTATTCATTCTATGTTTTATATCTTCTTTTTTAATTTTAGAGGAAGGACTATGAAGCACTAATGACCTACATTTAATTACTTCTAGATTCCATAGTTATTTATAGGTTAAATCTGCCAATAAGGGCAGATACCAACAGAGTCTCAGCTTCACAATCCAACAGACTAAAAAGAAACCTACTTCCCACATGATATTCCACCCTTAACAATTCTTCAAATTTGGCTATGTTTCACCACTGGCAACTTTTGATACCCAGATATTAAACTAACAACCATGGTTTAAATCCAGGCACTTCCATGAGAGATTTGGTTTTTAAACACATTTATTTATTTTGGTAGAAAATTAATTAAAGAAGAAGACAGGAAAGCATGAATTTATCTACACTGTAGGCCACCAGGATATTTTTTTTTCTCACAGAGTTGTAAGATCAAAGTCTGCAAAGAATGGCTTGCCCCTCCTCTTAGTATGTTCATGTGTTCAAATTGATGGACAAATGTATAGTTAATGTATAGTTATAATTCTGACTTATTTGAGTACCACAAACACAGTATTTGAGTGCTCAGAGGGATTTTGATTAGGAAGATTTGTTTCAAAGGTTCATTGAGAATGATTTGGTTATGTTTTTAGCAATGTTTCTTCCTAATATGGGAGCATAATAAAACGAGCTGTTGCAGAATGCCAGGTATTTCTAAGATCTCTCTCTCTCTCTCTCTCTTTTTCTCTCCGTCCGTCTCTCTCTCTCTCTCTGTCTCTCTCTGCCAATCTTTGGTTTATCCTTCCAGGTTTCTAGTGGTGATGTCTCATAACAGTCTATCTCAGTACCATATCTAATATGACTGATGTAGGCCAAAATGATGCCTAATCTTCACAGAAAAACTCTAAACTAGAAGACCTGAAGCTAATTGGGACATAAAAGGAAATGGATTTGACATTAACATTAATTTTCCAGAAAAGACTCTTTGTGAAAGCCTGGAGATTTTTTTCTTTCTGTTTCCATAGAGATAACATTTGCTTTACAAAAGTGAATGTGTTTCACACTGATAGCATGAAAATAACATTTTTCTTTGATATTATAAAATATTCTGGTAGATTTTGTAATTTAAAGAACATGTTTTCTACCCTTTTGTAAAAATCACTTTCTAAGTAAGGTTCAATACAATGCAGTTAGATTTTATGAATCTGGGATTTTCTGACCAGGTATGTAGTCATAAGTAAAAGATGGAACTGTAATTGGGAACATGGCCATGCTACTTGGAGACAAGTGGTGAAATCCTAACTTGGGCTTGGGGAAACAATGATTGACTGGCATGATATTCTAGAAGAGATTAGGCATACTCAGGAGTGTCTATGTACAGACACAGTGTTCTAAGTGTTTTCTAATTTAGTCAGTGAATTGCTTAGTTGCTTGAGCAAAAGAAGTGAGTGTGGAATTTTACAGAACTACTCTTGTGGATGACCAATTAATGGAAGTAAAATCAGTGTATTTTTAAAAGTTGTTTTAGGAATAGGAGTAGAAGACAGATAAATAGATGAATGAGGCACCATTCAGAGATGCTCAGAGGGTGAACATCATCAGTGCTGCATGTATCTTGTACTTGTTACTCACTTGATCTACAAATATAGTCTGTTCTTTTTATCCCAAAATAATAAGAACAGCATCAACCAAACAATAGATTTTTCTAGCTGACTATTTTCTTATTGTTTCTTTTTTAACCCAAATCTGCTTGAAATTAAACCTGATATCACTACCCAGCCATTGAACTCAGTGGTTTTTCAACTCGTTATCAGCCACCCCTGGACAGTGCTAGTAAGTCTAAATTAATGCAGTTTCCAACCCTTATCATAATTGATCTCTTTGTAGAATTTTGTGATTATTTTTGTGTCATCACTACTTTGATTTTTGTACATATAGGATTCTAAAAGTGATATCTGTTACAAGGTAACCCAATACTATAAAATGTACAAAGTATAAATTAAAATATGAAGAGACTTTTATATGATATATGTATGTATAATTTGTAAATAAATGTGGCTTTTTTATGCAATAGTGTCTGGTGACTTATAGAGACACACATCCGGAATATACATTTCATACATATATTAAACTATTCCATAGTCAAGATCTACTTTTATGCAATTGGTTTTATTCATACAAAATTGTTTCCAAGGTATTTAATTCATATGCATTCATATTTTTAATAGTGAGAGACTTTATTTATTTATTTATTTTTATTCTTTAATCAGTTTTTAGAGTCTAGTCTTTATCCCTGTCCCGGTCTACTCTCTGACTGTTTCTCATCTCATACCTCCTTCCCCTGTCTCCAAGAGGATGTCCCACCCCCACCCCACCAGTCCTCCCCACTCCCTGGGGTCTCAAGTCTCTTCAGGGTTAGGTGCATTTTCTCCCACTGAGGCCAGACAAGGCAGTTCTCTGCTGTATATGTGTTGGGGGCTTCATATCAGCTGGTGTATGCTATCTGGTTGATGGCTCAGTGTCTGAGAGATCTCAGGGGTCTGAGTTAATTGAGACTGCTGGTCTTCCTATGTGGTCGCCCTCCTCCTCAGCTTCTTCCAGCTTTTCTCTAATTCTACCACAGGGGACCCTGGCTTCTGTCCATTGGTTGGGTGTAAGAATCTACTTCTGACTCTTTGTCGGAGGGCAATCATACTAGGCTCCTGTTTATAAGAACGCCATAGCATCAGTAATAACGTCAGGCCTTGGGGGCGTCCCTTTGAGCTGGATCCCAATTTCAGCCCGTCATTGTACCTCCTTTTCCTCAGGTTCTTCTTTATTTTTGTCCCTGCAGTTCTTTGAAACAGGAACAATGCTGGATCAGAGTTTTTGACTGTGGTATTCCTCCATTTGATGACCTGTCTTTCTACTGTAGGTGGACTCTACAAGTTCCCTGTCCCCACTGGAGGGCATTTCATCATGCATTCATATTTTAAAGATTTATTTACTTACCATTCTTTGACATTTTCGTCCATGTGTTTAATGGGTTGTACTCATACTCATCCCCTGCTTCATTGTCTTATGCCTGCTCCCTACCCTGCTGAAGCTTTCTTCTTACTACCTTTTTTTGTCATTTTTTTTCCCTGTGTGGTCCACTGAGATTTACTAGGATTGCATTGTGCATCGGTTCTTTATGAGCTCCTTGTTGTTTCCTGTGTGGCTAGAGCAAAGTTTATGTAGCTTTATGGAGAAAGGAAACTTTGTATAGTATATTTAGATGGACATGTTTGGCAATTTCTTTATTGAAAATAGATTTTTCTCTCACTTAATATATTCTGATTATAGTTTCCCCTTCCTCTACTCCTCCCAGTTCCAGTTCTGCCCCAACTCTGCCAACTACATTCATCTCCTCTCATTAGAAAACAAATAGACGTTTATGCGATAATTAGGAAATAAGACATAATAATGTAAAACAGAGAGGAACAAATTATATATATATGATGATTATATGTAATAAAATAAAACAAAACAAACATGCGTAAGGAAAAGAGCCCAAGTGAAGGCACAAGAAGCAGAGACCCACTCACTAATATACTCAGGAACTTCATCAAAACACTAAACTGGAAGTCATAATATATATGCCAAGGACCTCTAGGGTAAAAGAAAGAGAGGGAAATATATAAATTTAAAAATATCTAAAGAGCCCAAACACAACATTGTGAGACAAGGAGCCTCCAAAGATGCTGTTGAGTTCATTTTCTGTTGGCCATCTATTGGTGGACATGCAACCTACCCTTATGAGTTTGTTTCTCCAGTGAGGCTCCACTCCGATGGAAGAAATTAAATTTTCATTTGGAAATCATTATCAGTTGGAGATAGCTTCTGGGCTAGGGATGGGAGTTTGTGTTATTTCTCATTTTCATCTCTTTTTAATTCTTTTTTGGTATTTTGAGACAGGGTCTCTTTACTTAACTCTTGTTGTCCTGGAACTCACTATGTAGACCAGGCTGGTCTCTGGATCTCACTATGTAGACCAGGATCTCGAACACAGAGAGATCCTCCTACCTCTGCCTCCAGAGTGCTGGGTGAAAAGTGTGTACCACTAGGCCTGCCATGTTTGGCAATTTCATAAGTGTCAGTATTACAGGGTTAATATAATGCTACAAAATTCATCAGAAGCAGCTTATTTTTGTACAATAACTTACAAAACATTAAGATTATTGGAAAAATAATGAGATCAGCATAAAGCATTGGGATCACTGGCAGCCAGAACTTCTAAGTCTTCATTTTGAAGGAAACGTTTGAGTGAGACCTTGTCAGAGGTTTAGGCATAATGATTTGAGAGGAAGGACTTCAGGCAGAGGGAAGCATCTAGGCAAAGACACAATAAGGATTATTCCTGATACATTTGAGAACTTTCAGTAAGGCCAAGAGGGCTGACACTGAGAAAATGAGGGGAGCATAGTTGAAATCAAAGGAGTTTATTAAGACTGAATCCAAGTGTGTATGCTAGGAAAGACCAGTTCAAATACGGCGCTTCATGGTTCGTCTCCTCACTAAGTTTTGGAATGTCTTTTGATGTTTTCAGTTTGATTCTTTAGGTCTTTGACAATGCTGAATAGTTGTCATGTGTGAATTCAAACATGGGAGGGAATTTACATAACATATCCGTGTATAATTTGTGATGAATTATATATAACTTTTGTATGGAACAGTATTTGATGAATTAATAAAGTATATATTCAGAATATATGTTTACTACATATCTTAAAGTATATTTAATATTCACTTTCATACAACTGGTATTTTTGCCCAAAATTGTCCTATTTTTCAAGGTGTTTATGTTTATCCACAATGACAATTTTAAGAGGTTTCTTATGCGGAAACATGCACACACAAACACTAACAGACATACACTTTTCCTTAGATATGCTGTACTTTCCTTGACCTATAGTATATTCTGTACCATTTTTTTCTTAAATTTATATGCAAAATAATCATAAGGAGATAATTCTGGCCTTTTCTATATCCTAATAGACATTTTGAATGGTAAGTTGACTTTAGGAAAAGTAAAAATTAGATTTGGCAAAACCTAAAACTTTGGTGTACAATGCTTCTTTATTACTGTAATAAAAGAAAATTAAATGTTAGTGGATCTCTTTGTTTTATAACCATAAAATTAGCAAGTACTTATCATTTCAAAGAACTGAATGCCCCAAATTAACCCTAATTATATTTACTTTAAAAAATGTTCAGCATCCTTAGCCATCAGGGAAATGTGAAGTAAGACTTCTTTGATATTTTATTTCACCCCAATCAGAAGGGCTTAAAAACTTAAAAATTAATGTCAAAAGCACAAATCTGAGCCTGTGTGTGTGGGTCTTCTGATGTTTCTAGATTAATGTGTCTCAGGTCAAAGAATTGGGTCAGGGAATATATGATTAGAAACAGAGATAGAGATAGTTTACTAAGCAAGGGGAAACATTTTCAAGAATGGGGGTAGACACTAGTCAGCCGAGCCTCAGGACATTCTGGGCAGGAGGAGCATGAATCTATAGTTTATCTGCATAGCAGCTGCCTGTCTCATGCTGTGAACCACAGGTTTTTCTAGGGCATGCTATGTTACAGGTAGCCACGTTTCAAGGGTTGTACTCCCTGGCTTTTTTTGTATGTTAGCCCTGATGCTATTGCCTCCACTCTCTACTTTCTTGCCACACTTACTCTGCTTAGAATAACATGGTTTGGTATTTGTGTTCAGATTTTGTGCTAAACTCGATCTCCATATTTGAAGTGTGACAGCCATTTGGACTTGCCACTTTGCAGTACCAATTGACATAATACAACAATCTGTCTGAGGGGGTGAATACTGGAGTCTTGTCCTGTGGAATAAAGATTTAGACAGCTAAGTTCATAGGAAATTTGTTTGCTTGTATTTGGATTTTGATAATATTTAGGGAATCTTTAATTTGTGAGCATGGGATATACCATCTTGGTGGCTTCTAGGTAGAATTCTATCTGATCAGTTTTTTTACAAATTTCTTAGTTTGTATTCTGACTCATTGTAACTCACTGTATGCCATTTTGAGTGCTAGTCTACAGTGTTGATGAAAACAAACTTCATAGAAGCTGAAAAGTGATAGCTGAAATAGTAGCATTAGAGATTTATTTATTGGAAGGTTCGTAGAGTCTAATGAAAAGAGAAAAATTATCCCCTAGGCTCCCTCTGTGTGTCCTTAGGTGACTAGGTTCGTAGGTAGGGTGCTTTGAAAGAATGTTGATTTTATTTTATGTGTGTATGTGTTTTCCTGAGGGTATACATGTGTGTTAAAGAGCCTGAGGAGGCCACAAGAGGGCCCTGGATCCCCTAGAACTGTAGGTACAGGTAGTTAAGAGGCACCATCTGGGGCTGGAAACTGATTCCAGCTCTTCTGCAAGAGTAGCAAGTACTCTTACTATTGAGTCATCTCTCAAGCTCCCGACCTGGTGTACTGAGGGTGTCTGACCCTACTGCACGCAGTGGTCTTCTAGGGAATCACATCATTGTGTCCTGTTTCTGAATTGGAAGGAGTAATAACAGTTCATCCAGAAATGCATACAGTGTTGTTCAGCCCTCTTTTTTGAGTGACTCTGCACTTCTTGGTATTGTGGTTTTCTGAGAAATGTGAGAAAGGATATTTGATTCAGGAGGATTCTTAACTATGCAGAACTTTTTAACTTTTAAGATTTATTTATTTTATTTTTGTATATGAATGTGTGTATGCTTACTACATATGTAAAGGGCCTCAGGAGGTCAGAAGAGTATGCTATATCCCCTGGAACTGGAATTGCAGATGTATATGAGCTACCATGTAGGTTCTGGATCCTCTACAAGATCAGTCAGTGCTCTTGACAGCTGAACCATCTCTCCATCTGCCTAAACAGAACACCTTATTGAACTCAAACTTATCCCTAGAATGGATCCATGCTTTAGTCACAAAACTGACTAGCCCAAATGAGTCCTGGTATAGAACAGGGTGAAACTAGAACTCCTGTACATAACTGACTAGGGTGTCTGCAGCTCATCTATTTTCCACTTAAAAAATATGTTGCACACTCAAATTATTCTTGTGATGCTTGCTTTAAATGCACACATGCGTATGAGAGGACTTCCGGGTTTCAGTTGTAGCATCACGGCATGGTACCTCTTACTTGTCTTCTTCCCATTCCTTTTACTTTCCCTCCTTTATTGCTGCCTCTTGAGAAACACTGATTCATGTTTTATCCCAGCCAGGCCTGACTGATTCTTTTTTTTAAAAACTTTGACTCCATCTTGTATTCTGCCTGTGATATTTCTTTCAGCCATAGACATATTGATGACAATTTTTATATCAGTTCGGCAATAAATTAGACAATATCCTAAATTCTCAAAGACGGGGAATTGGAATAATGTAACAGGGACCCTAAAACATAGACCTAAAGCATTAAAAGTGCCTCTAAAATCCAGTGCTGGGGAAAAAAAATCTGTTGATGTGCTCGTACCTGAGGAGGAGGAAATTCCTTCCCAGGAAGAGGTTTAAGGAGTTCTGACAGCTTACCTCACAGCTAAGTCCCATACACACTTCACAGCTTTTGTTTCATCTTTCCCATAAAATTGTACCCACTACACAGAAGGCCTTGAAGAGGAACTAGGAGCATTTCTCTCTTTAGCTCTGGAAATACTGTAAATAAGCACACATTTCTTTTATCAACTTCTGTCTTAATTTTTTTTAAATAAAGGGAAATTGAAGGGACAAGTTTAAGTATCTCAGTACCTGGTTACAGCAGCACAGTATTTGACAATATTCATTCTTGCAGCCCATGAATGTGAGGCATCGTTTCCTTTATTTATATGATTTCTTTCTTTTGTTGATATTCATAGTCTTCAGGATAATTTCTTCACTCCTGTGGTTACCCTTTTCCTTTTTTTTTCTTAAAAATAAAGAATAGATGGGTAACCAATAATCTAAAATATTATGAGATTGTTAAATAAATAAAATGAAAGGATGGAGAGTTACATGAAAAAGCCACACTTTTCTGTATCACATGACAGTTACTTCATTGACAGATCCTTTCTCCTGACTTAGTTTTTTTTATGATGAGGAAAGTATCACACAGGATATATTTTGAATGGGTACACCTTGACCAACAAAGCATTCTTAATATTAAATACAATGGGGAGTCCTTATAGATACAGAGAAACAATTTTTAAATACTTTCTTATTTAATATCATTGCTTACAATTCCTTAAAATTTCCAAATGGCTATACATTTCCACATAGATTTTCTTTTTTTAATCTTCTGTAAATGATTGTTTCAGAATGCTTTCTTTTATAAAGCATTCTAGACATCATCTCTGTTATTGACAATTTAACACTGTGATATCCTTGTGTATTATTTTAAAAGCAAAACAACAGAAAGTTAAAAATGGGATGTCATGCATGGTTCTATGAATGAAATAACAAGATATCACTGTCTGCCTTTTGTTGTTGTTCCCAAAGGACTGGCATTAGAAGAGACTTTGCCACTCTTACTACGTAGATCCTGAAAATTAGAGTCTTGGACTTATGTTGGAAAAATATTTTTTTTAAAAAGTCTCCAAGGTTACAGCTGGAGTAATGGAGGAACAACAGTGAAAAAGAGAAGGGAGTCAGGTTCCAAATAGGCCTTACAAAGTCAGAAATCCAACTAATTAATTTAATCTATCTTTGGGGTGAGGCAATGTCCTATATTCTTGATTGCTTCTTGAAGATAGAGTAAATCTTATTTTGATGAGTAAAACTTTCAGAAAGCCAAAATTTGTTTCTGCATACAATTTGACATTTAATGACAATTACAAGGACTATTGTAAAACAGGACCAAAGGACAATGAGGGCAATTAGCAGAGGGTCCATAAATAGCTGCTTTAAAACACGGACTGTAAAGCAGTGCTTCTCAACCTTCCTAGGGCTGTGACCCTTTAATACAGTTACATTGTGGTGACCCCTAACCATATCATTATTTTTGTTACTACTTCATAACTGTAAATTTGCTATGTTACGAAATGCAACGTAGACATTTTTGGAGATACAGGTTTGCCAAAGGGAAAATGACCAACATCTTGAGAACAACTGCTCTAAAGTAACTGTAGTTATTATGCCCTTGAAAATAGATAGCCAGGTTAATAAAATGCAGATAACAAGAGAATTTGAAATTATACAATTAATTAGAGTTATAGAGTTGATAAATACAATGACTATAATCTAAATAAACAGTAAATTAGACAAGGTTGAAGAGAGTTTAGCAAATGGAAAGAAAGTCTATAAAGATCTGCATATTGACACATGAGGATGAAGGTGAACAAAAAGCTGTCAGAATCATGTGATGGGATAGTTTTCACATACATGACAAGGTTTTATTAAATGTACATAACATACAAGGATCATATTTATGTGAGAAAATGATATTTCTTATGAGGGAGCAACATATTTTGCAATGAATAGGCTTAAGTAAAATGGTAGGAAATCTGTTACTTTAACAGAATACACTTCAATTAATATGTTAGAAATGGAAGCGTGGAGTATAGACTTAAATATGTCTATCAATAAAGTAATGAAAATAAAATCAAAATAAATTATATTTTTCCTTTCCATAAGTAAACTGTAAAAGCTTTAAAAAAATTAATAATTTTGTATTATTTTATTTTCTTTATTCAAGTCAAACAATCCTCAGTAGATAATGTTGCTGAAATTGTACTTTACTTTCATTTTATTTACTTTATTTCTTTTGTAGTAATAACTAACAAAGTCTTGGAGTTCACAAAATATGCTTAACTCCATAATTGCATTTCACCATAGTTCTGGGTATCTATTATCTTCAAGACAGTGTTCTGAGAATGTAAGAAACTTCTTATTGACTTTGAAATGACTCTAAAATATCCTAGAGCATTTTGCTTTGACCTGGGTATCAAAAGATTCCGACTGCTCAGAGTCACGTAGTGAACTTATTGTAGAAAGAACTAAGGTGAGAGAACAAGGTATAGTGACCCCCCAAGTTTAACTCTCCAAAATGGAATTTAACAGTGGGAGTTTTTAAAATAGTTGTTTAGAAGAAAGGCAATATTGAAGTAAGAACGCTGAAGAGTCCTTGAGACAACTAAACCCAGTGAGAGTGTTCAGGAGGTAAACATGGAAGGATTCCTGGTGGTACCATGAAATGACCTCTCCTCTTCAGTGTTTAGGCAGAGCTTTGAAAGAGCTGCAGTTAACTTGCATCAGATCCCTACAGAATGCACCAGTAGAGCCAATAAACAACTAGCTTCAGGCCTTTAAGATGGCTCAACTAGTAAAAGCACTTGCAGGGCAAGTATGATGACCTGAATTCAGTTTCTCAGAGCCCAGAGTGCGTATAGAAAATCAACAGTTGTGAAGATTGTCTTATGAACACACACACACACACACACACACACACACTCTGGAAATCACAACTAGTTTTATTGTTTTATGTTCTTACACTCTCTAATTCATTTATTTACCCCTGATTTTAGTTATCACAAGGCTCTACCTGTGGATGAAGAGCTGATCAATGGCTTCTGTGAGAAGAACAATCCATTTTCTTCAGGAATGAGCCTTTTGATAGGTTATTAAATTACAAGTTGTCAGTCTGAAACATGTACATAAGAACAACACTAAGTGGACTCAGTACGTGTTCGTGTGTGTCAAAAATAAATGTAGAAGAAGTGATCATAAAGTTGAGCAGTAGTGAGAGGGAGACATGGAGGAGCTGGAGAGAGGAGAAAGGAGAGGTAAAAATGATGTCAGTATAGTGCTTATGAAATTCTCAAGAAAAATTTAAAATGTTGAATAGAAATAGAGTAAAAGAATGAACAGTGGCCGTATCACATCTTCCCATTCCAATGACTGTAACAAGCTGCCTTAAGTTATCCCAGATTTGACCAATTCAAAATATGGTGTGGTAATTTATAGGAAAGAAATTCTATGAGCCAGAGAAATGGTTCATCAGGTATAGATACTTGAGGCCGACCCTAAGGACTTAAGTTTAATTCTCACGGCACACATGAGAGAAAGAGAACACTCATAAATTGTACGCCGCTCTTCTTAGTCGTGCTCATGTGCACAGACACACACACACACACACACACACACAAGCACATAAACAAATGCAATACAATTTTAACAATGAAATTTACATATTACTTCAGAACCAGTATCTCATACAATAGTATGATTCTGAGTAAATTTGTGACCCATTTCTCCTAGTAGAATTCAAACAAAGGCTCCCAGAACATATTTTGTCTCTGCTTGCAATTGCCTATAGGTGGACTCTAATGCTTGCTGTACTGCCAATTATACTACTAATTGGAACTAACATGCAATAAAATTAAATGAAGGGACCAAAAATGTCAAATTGAAGGTAAATTAAAAGTAAAAATAGATCTCAAAGTATGAGTTTAACACTCACAAAACACTTAAGAAATAAAACTGAAAGTGGTCTATGTATTTTATATACCTAATTCATAAAATATTCCTGCAGTACATCTCATATCTAAATGGAGAATACTTCTTTCTGAGAGTTTATGCAAAAATCTTTCTATCCTTTTAAATAGAATATGCTACATAGGAGCCCTTGTCGCTACCTGAACACAGTCACTAGTTAATGTTTGATATCTGGAATTCATAAAAAACTTCTTGCTTTAATTATGATATATGCAGTAATACTAACAATTCTCTTGTGTTACTCAGCATGATATCTATTCAACTGATACATTCTTTCCTATTTCTATTTCAGAAGAAATTCAAAATACATGTAAATAGAGTTTAATGAATACTTGCTGTAATATGGTCCTTGAAGCTATTTAAATTATCATTTTTCCCACAATCAGGGAAAATGATAAAGTATATACAATTGAAAATTGCCATTAATAATTCTTCGGATGCTATAATGCTGAAGAGTGAAAGTGGCTATTAAAACACTGAATTATAAATGATTATGAATAATATGGCTACCTGGGAATGATTGACTAGTCTTGCTTGAGCACAGAATAATCACAAATAATAACACTTTCAGCAGTTGTTTTATCTACTGTTCTTTATTGCTCAAACAATCAAAAGAAACAGAACAAGAGTTCTGTGAGCTCCAAAATGGAAATGAGAAAACAATAATATTGAGTTGATTGATTTATGAAGAAGACAAATGTCATATCTCGAAATGTTATTTCCTATTTATAAAGCTTCCAGAAGATGGGGGATTCTGAATGAGACTTCAGCTCTGAATAGCAGCAGGTACCCATAAAGCTCAGAAAATATTCTAAGGTATTGCCAAAGTAATACATGGGATATCATAAAAGCCTGATTATCAGATAAAATTATAAGTATTAACAATATTTTATCACACTGATTGCATTTGAGCAAATCCTGTATGGTTACCTTGAAATAGACATTGGAATTTTGGTATGAACAATTATCACAAGAATCTTTCAGTTTTATGCCTTTTAGAAAGGTCAGTCAAACATTATTTTAAGCTCTTTTTGTTATAGAAGAGTGTGAAGCTATTTTGAGAACTGCAATATGCATGGACTACATGGGAAGAACATTCTAGTAGAAAGAAAGCACAGGGTGTACAGTTAAACATAAAGAATGTGAATTGCAGGACAAGTGGAGATACCCATAACACTTATAAAAAGTCCTGCTATGTTTTTGGTCTGTACGATAATCTATCTGAGGACATCATTCTTCCATAGACATGGTCCTCAGTATGACCAGGTATGGAAGGATGCCAGTAAGGGAGCTGCGTGTCTAGCTCAAAAGGGGAAAGCTGAAAAATCAACCTCTATTAGCTGCAGTTTGACAAGGCAAAAGATAAATCTACTCAGTGGGAAGAATGAATTGTTTCTTGTCTTCAGAGAAAGTGGATAATAACAATAATAATATGGTATACACTTTTGTCAACTCTTTGATGATAGAAAAGGGTCTGAATATATTGTCTGAAAGATACGACTGGATGATTTAAAGGAATATATATATTCACATGCACACATACACACATATGTTCTATATATGTTATAGAATATTTTATGCCTGAAGAGTATAGTCAAAGTAGGTTAAGACTCTGCTCATACAAGATCACATCTGAATTTAGAAAAGGTGAGGGATTAACAAAGGCATTCTCCATTAGTTCTTTGGAAGTGGGTGACAAGTCTGGGATGAGAGGTGAGAGAGTATGAGAAGACAAGCAATGACACATCATGTACTCCATCATTTCCCTCAGAAATTGAAAATGTTATGTAAGGACTATTGTCAATAGAATAAACAACTGGAGATGAAAAGCAGTGATGGACTATGTGCTAATTTCCTATGGTTGCCTCCATGATGGTCCATAGCAGAGTTCTTTTCAAAAGGATACAGGAAGACTTCATCACCGGCAAAAAGATGACAATGACTCAAAAACTTGATTCCAAGAAGAAAAGAGTAGCTTATGGCTCAGAAAGACA
Organism: Rhynchomys soricoides; assembly: GCA_019843965.1. Taxonomy (NCBI): domain Eukaryota; kingdom Metazoa; phylum Chordata; class Mammalia; order Rodentia; family Muridae; genus Rhynchomys; species Rhynchomys soricoides. The sequence goes on from JADRCH010000824.1 coordinate 2,155,384, forward strand.
CTCCTTCAAGATTTGCATGTCTGACAATCAAACAAATACCCAAATCACCATTAAAGACTTATAGCAAAAATGCTATATTCATTTTACTGTTTAATCATATAGCTAAGGAAATCTAGTAAAGTTAAATTAGTTATGAATCATAATGCACAATGGGCTTGTATACAAGGATATACCAAGAAGCAGGTTGACTGAAAATTGAAAATTGGAATCTCTTGTTGACTGAAGTTGGTCATGATAATAGTGAGAACGACAAGTAGTTGATGAGTAGCTCTCACTGTGGTTAAAATTAACCCAATGAAGGAAAGGGCAAATTGGTATTCCATAGATTATTGGAATACTTCATAAAATTATGGAGCAGTGATAGTGCTTATTGAAACATTTCTTTTATATTCTTTTTTTTCAGCTCTACATTGGTGGATTACATTTATGAGTCCTAGAGGATCAGTTGTTGAACATGACCTTGTGAAACTTTCCAAATATAACTGCCAGTCATTCCTTAAGAATGGGTCATTCCTGCCTTTCACGTTTTTTTAAGTTGGGATTGTAGAGTTTTGCCTCTGCTGGATAAAGCAGGCTTTATATCTGCATATGGGTTATTCTCAGTGAGAGATGATACAGTGCTACTCATGAATAAATGGGGAGAGGAGCTGGGTCTAAGATGTTTTTTCTTAAGTACATACTGCACAACCATCAGTAAAACAGTTCACCTTCAGTATCTTAGAATCTATGTCTAGAGAGTAGAAATGATTTTATAACTAAAAAACTATTCTGAAAACACTGGTAGATACTTGAAAGGACTATGCAAATGACTATAGTTATACTATTAACCCTGTGAGATTTTCAGATAAATTTAGAACAACACTTAAGTGAGATTTTCTGCTTACAATCTATGAGCCTTACACTCTTTCCATACTGTGTTATTATGAATGACAATATCTCTGTATTCAAACAACTATGGCAAGAATATACTAATTACAAGAGATAATTGGGTCTGACAACATTCTCCCTGGAGTTTTGGGAATTTTTTTGGCTCTATGTATTTATGTTTCTAACTTTGTTACAAATATTTGATCCCTCCCCAATTCACTCAAATAACAATTTAAATTGTCTTCACTTGCTAATGGCTGGCCCTTTGAATGATATTTCTTAAGCTTAAAATGAAAACAAGTATTTACATCATAGCAAAGGCTCACAAGGAACTATGGTCCATTTTGCATCTGTTTTCTAAGATTCAGCCAGAATCTTTGGACAAGGCCTTGAGAATATTCTAGATAGGTGCATCTATTGGCTTTACCCAAGGAATAAACTATAGGTAAGTAAAATTCTGGGGAGCACACCCCATGCTATCTCATTTTCATTTGTGGCCCCTCATTGCATCCTGACAATACACAGAATAAAGAATGATGCTTTAGAACATAATGAAAAAGAGCTGGCAGTGAACACCTATGACTCTAACCAGGAGAGGAAACTATTCTCCAGGCTCAGAGCCACAGGGTTGTTTTCATTTTCTGTCATTTTGTTCTGTAAATACTGAGTTTGATGGTATGGAGAAGCTATCAACTTAGATAGTTTATGAGGAGACATCAGCCCCACCCCAACACATTGGAAGCTTTCTTTATTTGGTGTCATAGAGATTTGCATTTCAGAACACTGAATGTTATCCACCAGAAAGGTTTTTGGTAAGAATTGATATCACTGAAAGAAGAAGATAGAGAAGGTCTTTGTGTACTTAAAAATCAAGTTCAATTTCTTTTCCAGTATCATTTTTGCCTCTTTAAAAGCATTTATTTTGCATTATCCCTGCCTTCTCCAGCAAACAGATATTGGGCTCCTTTGTCTAGAGCCTAGAAACATTGTGAAACATCTATCATCTCTTTTCTTTAGTAGCAAGTAACTTGGACACTGTTAATATACACACAATCTACTGAAAAAAATTCCCATGCTAAATTTGTAAAGCCATGGTATAATAATTTAATTATATCTCTGACCACAATGCCTGAAAAGCAATTTTTAAATAGTTGAGATATAATCACAATGACTATTTGTTTCAAATTATAGTAAAATATGATTTCTATATCTGAATGTGAATAAATTTATATTATATATAATTCTCTGCAAATGTAAATAACCATAAAGTACCTTCTTCTAAAATTGCTTTCTGGCTTTCCCTGAGCCAGAATTACTATAATTAAAGCCTCTTTATTCTTGTTTATTATTTGCCAAGGAGCATTACTTTGGGTCTGAGACTCTTCACTGCAACTAATTATGACCCAAGGAAGAATCAAATATGTTTTAATTCCTATACTCTACCATAAATTGAGCATAAATGATCACATTAAAGCTTAGCATGAGCTGATGAGCCTCTGTTAGCACCATATGCAAGCATATAAGCTGGAAGAAACTAGAAATTCAGCACACTGCCATGTAGCAGTGGTGAGGGCCCTTTACACATGCACACTCTGATATGCTAACTTATGAAGTCCAGTAGACACTGGGGCCCTATGTGAATATCAGGGACATTTTTCTACCCAGTGAGCAATGCCGTGACAAACTTACTGCTTTCAGGAGATAGATGGGCTAGAGATGGCCAAGAAGACAGAAATAAGCTTTCTTTCAAAGAAGAAAAAGAACTGAAAAGCCATGAACAACAAAAGAATGAGGTTCTTATGATGCCTAGGGCACCAAACCCTGAACTTAATCTATAGGTCCCCCTCATCACCAACAGGGAGAAATGGCTTTCACACTCAAAAATGAAAGAGACTAGAAAACCCAGAGAGAATTATGCAGTTCATGTAATGAATGACATTAGTTAGTTTAATAGCTCAGTACAGCCAGCACTTAGCTGTGAAGAGCCCAACAAAGCCTTAGCCTGATGCGCAAGCTGAAATTAGATAGATACACTTTGTTTTCACTTACAGAATTGAACTAAGAACTCATAGGCAATAGGCAGTTTGGTTTTTTTTCTCTAGGAAAATATAAGACTTCTTATTTCAAGAACACCTAAAATTAACTATGTCTCTATTACTTAAAGAAGATGAATTTTGAGTTCCCTTTTCTGTGCCTCAAAGAAGGAAGGAGTGGCTGCCCTGAAGAGTGCAGCTCACAGTTGGGTGTGGATGGAAAAGGGACAGTTCATCAGAATGGCCCTATATTGATTTATTTCTAGGGCTTTCATACTGAATGTCCCTTAGTCAAACTTCAGTGGCTCCCAATAGCTTCAAGCACAAATTACAATTCCTTAAGCTTACATTTAATATACCTTACAGATTTCCAAGTCAGCATCCCTTGCTGTATGCAACCAAATATTATATTACTGCTATACATGGTCTCTTCTCTAGATGTCCTGAGGACACATTTTGGCCTCAGTCAATTGCATAAGGCCATGTGATGAAATCCTTTGATAGCCCTTACTCCACAAGCTCCCTCCCACTCTTCGAACTTGGTCTGTGTTCACTCACTGATCAATTCAGAGGCCTTCAGGGGAAAAGTAAATGGTTTCCTACAAATATACCATCCCATAGAGCAGTACTGCCATGATGCTTTACCAATGACCTTATTGTGTTCCAGCATGCCACACACTCAAATGGATTCTCTAAAACAAGAAGAGCATGGCCTCCTCCAAACAGAGACATTTTCAGTGGCGCACAAATTCTGCTGTAAAGCAGAGTTCCACAATCCACCATAAGAGACAGAAATGTCAGTAGAGAGCAACCCCCGATTCTTCTACAGGAGTGGTTCTCAGAAAGGTCAGTAGAGAGCAACCCTTGATTCTTCTACAGGACTGGTTCTCAGCCTTCCTAATGCGGCAACCCTTTAATTCAGTTCCTCAAGTTGTAATGACCCCAAACTTAAAATTATTTTTGTTGCTACTTCATAACTGTAACTTTGCCACTGTTATGAATTATAATGTAAATATCTATTATACAGAATATTTGATATGCCACCTCCAAAGGTCTCTTGACCCACAGTTTGAGAAATGCTGTTCTAGTAGGGTTTGTTATTCTGTTTTTGTGTGTGTTATGAGCATGACAGCTTACCAGGAGGGGATGCTGAGTCAAAAGAAGAATGTTTCTCCTAGGGACAGAGAACTGAATAGAAGCCATGCTCACTTATCTCTGATCAGATCACAGAGTCTTGGGTGAACAGTGTCCCACTGTCCCTGGGAACTGCTTTTCATTCTTTCCCAGTGCTGACCAGCCCTCCATTCTATGACCTTTCCCTTTAGATTACAAATTGTTTTAAAAACATTTTTTCTAAACAATTCTTTTTCTTTTAATGCTTTTCATTCTCTTCCAACCCATTATTTATTGTTTTCATGGTGAATTGGTCAAGTTTCCTCTGTTGTTACACATACAACTATCTCTACCACTAACACTGCATTTTTATTAGTGTTCCATAAAAATAAGCCCTATCTGCATACCTCTTTTAATTTTTGTTTGTGTTTTTACCTGTCTCTGCCTCTTTTTGACTTAGGCCTTTGTTAATTGTTCTCTGTATTTTATTTGCTACTTCCCTATGGATTGTTTTCCATGGTTTTAAAAGCCTCCTATTCTTACCCATATTCTGAGTCCATTAACTTTCTTTCCTCAAACTCATGCCTTCCTTAGATTTATCACTAAAAGCACATGGACCCTGGTGAAATATTATTTTAATTCCTATATTTTATTATGCTATATGCTTTAGAAATCACTTTTTCCAGTAATGTTTATGTTGTTGTAGATATTTAGTTCATTTGATTCTAAATTCTGAAAACTTGGTCAGGTACATATTCATGTGACAGAGTTGTTACTGAGTTCATAAACATCCAATCTGTTGCTAGCTTCTTCTGTCCACTGGCAATGTCATGATTAATAGCGTCAAGCCAGATTTCCAAAAAAGCTTAGCTAGAATGTGCTCCCAGGGCTGGGCATTAGGTCCAGTCCAGCTTTTGCTATTGTTTCTCTCTCTCTCTCTCTCTCTCTCTCTCTCTCTCTCTCTCTCTTTCTCTCTGTTTTATGTGTGTATGTCTATCCCCTATCCAGCCTTTGCTGTTGTTTTGTTTTTCTTTAAGTATGCATGCATGTGTGCATATGTGTGTGCCTATATACACACATATACCACACACACATGCATGCCATGGTGTATTTGTAGAAGCCAGAGGAGCACTTGTAGAATGTGGTCCTCTACTGCTACCCTGTGCATCCTGGCTGTGGAATCCAGGCTGTCAGTCTTGGTGGCAGGCCCCTCCAAGCCATCTCACTGGCCTCCTGTCCAATTTGAATGCAGAGAAAGGCTTTCCAGGACACTAGTGTATCCTTGCTAGAATTCTACCTGACCCCCAGGCTTGCATTTATTTGATATGTGTGCTTAAATGATCATGTTTCAACACTTGATGAACATGATTCAGATTATGTACTACAATATTTATGTAAGATGTAGATTCTGACATTTTGTAAGTCAGCCAAGCTACCTTGTAGTTTCTTCCCTGGGTTACAGTGTGAGTCCTCATCTCAAGAAGGGAGGCAAACAAGCCAACAAACCCAAAACTCAAACCCAAACTAAAACAACAACAACAAAAATAAAACAAAACAACAAGCAAGCAAATAAAAACCCGAAACCAAAACAATAAACGTTGTTTATTGTTATGAAAACAAAAAAACGTTGACAGTGAAGCCACCTACTTTATTTTATGAATATCATTCGTAACTATCATAAACCAAGAAAAAACATCGTACTATAAACAATACCCAACAGAGCACATGTTTTGCAGAAATCCACATCATTAGACATTCATTTCCAGCCAATTAAACCAAAACTTATACATGTAGCAATGAAACTCTTTGGGATCTAAAGATTTGCTCTCTTAATGGAGAAAATTCAGGTAGGAATTTCTTATGTAAGGTCTAGGTTTGTGGTGAGAAACTTATACACAAAAATAACAAAATGGACTCAGCAGATTGTGTTTACATAAACATTTGCGTGCACGTACCTACACACATATGTAATGTGTATAATAAAATAGTCTATCAACTTGAGAGTGAAGGGGTATGAAAGAGGTCAAGGGAGGGAAGCTGGAAAGGAACAAAATACAATTCTTAATTAAAAGCTAACAGTATTGAAAAACATAGCTTTCCCAATTTATGCTGTGACCTCCAAATACAAGCCAAGTGTGGGTCCTTGAATGTGGACCACTAGACTGCATACTCTGTGCTGCCATTGGGTACTGGGCTTTTGGGAAGAGCTAAGACATCACTCGGGGTGAGAAACGCAGCCTAGGATGTGGAAGGCTGAAGCTGGGGTTCCCAAGCTACTGGACATCCACTCACCACTAGAAAACCACACAAAGGAATGGGGAATGAAGGGTCAGGGGTCCATGGACAAGGCTGGACAGGTAGCTCCCAAACTCCTGGACATACAGGTGCTGCTAGGTCTTGAGGAGCTGGGGGCCGGTGGGCTAAGGACAACAATGAGCCTGAGGCCAGAGGAATGGGAACTCCGGCTTAGCTCATTGCTGATGGTCCTTAGCTAGGCGATGATTGTCTAGGGACACGAGGAGCCTTCTGTGGGTGCAGCTTGGTAATTTAAGGCGTTCTTCATGCTCCACACAGCAGGTCATGATGAAAGAGACAGTCCTTGGTTCCAAACTATTTATTGGTTGTTCATCAGGAAAAATGGGTGCATACTATTTCCTCAGGGTGGACCAGAGATTAAATACCTTTTGTAGAACAGAATGTCTGGGAAGGATAGCTTATTGGCTAAACTCTCAGGGTGTCTAGATACGTCATTAGCATGGAGAACTCTGTTCTGGGCTACTTGACTACAGGTCACCTTTCCTACATGGGCAGTGGGCACGTGTTCCAGGCCAGGGATCTAGTAGGGAACAGGGAGAACCTATCATCTCAGGTGGCTACCTGGGTGCCAGGGTCTCAAACCCACTCAGCCGTACCAAGATTCCTGGTGTGGATCACTCTCCCACAGCTCCTCCTTTTCTTTTTCTAAAGGGAGAGGTGTCATTGGAGTGACTGTCTTTTATGTTATTTGTTGTGAAAATTTTGGTTGGGGTGGGTTGTAAACATCAAAATAAAACACAACATAAGCCAGAGGTATAGCAAAACATAAGCCAGAAGAGTAATACAACATAAGCCAGGGTGTAATGAGGGGTGGGGGTTGGGAAGACAAGGGATTATTGAACCAATTAATTGTTCAGTGGATTGTACAGTTTATGAGGGTATTCACATTAATTTTATATAAATGCCATTTATGTTTTCCCAAGTTTGGTAGCCATTAGGCTCAGGCATGAGAGTGCATCTGTTGCTGGAAGGTCCCAAGTCTGTCAACTGTGGGTCTCAGCATCTGTTTGTCTTGGAAGTCTTCAGGCAGATGATGTGTCTAGACAAAGGTAGCTTTACTGCCCCACGTAGGTCCAAGGAGAGGGTGGATTGTTTTCCGTCTGGCCTGTAGTGACAGGATTGACTTTTTCCCTTTTGTAGAGACAAACCTGTAGAATATGAGAGCAGAACCCCAGCAGGGTGATGTCTTTACAGTGTGGGTAGTGTATTTTAAGCCTGTGACAGTTTGCTTTTGAGCACATTATGGTCTCTTGTTATGGTCCTAGAAAAAAGGCAAGGGTGTTTGAGGAATTTAGTCTTGGAAGGAATTCTTTGAGTGGGGAGTTACCTGTGTTATATTAAGAAAAGCAGAGGGAAGAGTTAGAATTCACCTATTTAAGATGGCTGAGGAAGAAAATGTCATGTTAATTATGTATCTGGGATAGGCAGTAACAGCTTGTCTGTAAAAAGAAACTGGTTGTTAATTAAAGATTAAATAATGGTTATTAGTGTAGTGGGTTTGACCTGTGGGAGTAGATTAAATATGATTTTTGAGCCTTAAAAGAAATTTTAAACAAATTGAAAAATTTTAGGACAATTTTAGGTTTGAAGATATGAATGTTAGGGAGAAAACTAAACATTTAAATAAAGAAGCATGAAAATTTTGGGGTTAAAGGTTTTAGGTATGTTTTTTCTGAATTCTTAGCAGCAAGATCTTATCTGTTATCTTTTTGGGGGGTTCTTTTTGCCTAGGTGTTGGGGGCTGCTCTTCTATGCCAGGGATATGGCTGTCTGCTCACAGCTCTTATGTGAGATATGTGGCATGTATTCCAGGCCAGGAATCTAGTAGGGAACAAGGAGACGCTACTGTCTCAGATGGGTACCTGGATGCTAGGGTCTCAGATCTACTCAACCTTACCAAGTTAGCAGTCCATTTACTCACAGCCAAGAGCAACAACAACAACAAAATGATTATTTTGTGAAGTGTGTCTTGTAAACTTTGCATTTCTAAAATTAAAATTTCTTAAAATTAAATTAAAATAAAATTTAAATTAAATTTAAATTTCTTAAAATTTCTTGCAATTTTAATGTAAAATTTGTATTTCTATTATCCCCAGAGTTTCGCTGGAAGACTGACATATCCGTATGGAGAGAACCAATGAGTCCATGTTGACAGAATTTTTCTTGGTAGGGATTTCTGATCACCCAAAGCTCCAGAAAGTTTTATTTGTGCAAGTTTTGTGCATGTATCTGATGATCCTGCTTGGTAATGGAGTTCTTATCTCAGTAGTCATCAATGACATTCACCTGCACACTCCCATGTATTTCTTCCTCTGTAATCTTTCCTTCCTTGATATCTGCTACACAAGCTCTTCTGTCCCCCTAATTCTCAGTAGCTTCTTGACAGTAAGGAAGAGAGTTTCATTCTCTGAGTGTATGATTCAAATGTTCTTCTCCTTTGCCATGGGTGCCACAGAATGTGTACTTCTAGGCATGATGGCACTTGACCGATTTATGGCCATCTGTTACCCACTGAGGTATCCCGTCATCATGAGCAAAAGTACCTATGTGCCTATGGCAGTTGGATGCTGGGTTGCTGGGCTTGTTGACTCACTGGTGCAAATGTCTCTTGCAGTGCAATTGCCATACTGTGATAATAATGTCATTCACCACTTTGTCTGCGAAATTCTGGGCATTCTGGAACTGGCTTGTGCAGATATTTCAGTCAATGTGATCAGCCTAACAGGGTCAAATCTGCTTTTTCTAGCTGTTCCATTGTTAGTTATTGCTGTCTCTTACATGTTCATAATTGCCACTATTTTGAGGATCCCTTCTGCTGAAGGGAAACAGAAGGCCTTCTCTACCTGCTCTGCCCACCTGACAGTGGTGATTATCTTCTATGGAACCATCTTCTCCATGTATGCAAAGCCCAAGTCTAAAGACACCGCTGGGGCAGGCCATCAAAGTGTGATGGAGGCCCTCATCTCCCTCTTCTATGGGGTGGTGACTCCCATGCTCAACCCTCTCATCTACAGTCTGAGAAATAAAGATGTGAAGGCTGCTGTTCAGAACATGCTGGGGAGAAAAATGTTGGGTAAGATGTGAGTGATAATTAGGACTACAGGACTTGCTACTTGAAATTGTTAAAAACACAAAGTTCTTAAAGATCGAAATGCCACATGAAAATTCAAAACCATTAACAATATTTTGGTTGCTTTTGTTACAGTTAAGTTTTTGTTCTAAATGCAAAATGAGACATATTGACATTTGTAGAACACACTATTACAGAAATGCAAGAATGATGAAAGTATTTTAGTAATTGCTAGGAAGGAAAATAAACTTTAGGCGTTCAGAAACGAATAGGCAAAATGGATTCTCAAAAGCACTTATAATCTGTAGTAGGTGCACTGTTGATGAGTAGGCAAAGTGAATATTAATTAGTGCATGATGTAAGACATCTACTTTATTTTATTTGCTCACCTATTCCTTATTTATATTCAACACACATGTGAGTTCACCGATGATAGAATCTTATCTGTGTATTCTACAATAACCCAACTTGTAACAGAGTCTAGACCACAATAAATGCTAAATATTTTTAAATAAATGCATGGATCACCTGATACATGATTTTAGAAATATATTTTTGTCATAGATGAGTCAGTAAAATTTACTAAAGGAGGAAATTGATAAGATGAACTATTTTAAATAAAATATATTGTATGCATTGGTACTTTGTCACACAGTATAGTAGCTAAGGCATGACCATTTGTTTCCATTAAGGGGAGAAGTTACAAGTTGTAGCAAATCTGGACGAACAGCTGGGATGGAGCAGTAATAAGGTTATCCAGTGGGAAATGCCAGCATCAGCCTGGCAGTAGGGCTTGAGTCTGGTGCTGATTTGGAGTTCTGATCCTAGATTTCTTCTTGCATTGAACCTGAACATTCTAATGGAACAAAGTGGGTTTCCAGTACCCTTGTTTGGTTTGACAGCACATACTTTGCACAACTGAACCTCAAACACATGCTATTTACACCCTGGAAGCACAGGCTTGAATATAACAATTGTCAGGAAAACAGAGGATAAGTCCCATGACCTAAACATGTCAATAGAGTAATTTCACAAGAGATGAGTCAAGCAACTGCTTTTAATTGGAGTATATCTTCTAGCTCATTAGAAACATATGGGCTACCATCCCCTCATGAGACTTCAGATCAGTATCACTTCCTTATTCCCATCAAACATAGATTCAAAGATTCTCTGGGAGAAACAATCTTTATTTTTAATCATTTAAGGTTCAAACAAAACATGTATAAAAATATACTGAAGTAGACCATTTATTGAGAGTCCATATACACTGTAACCACAATCAAGGTAAGCCAGCCAAGTCCATTTTGAAAGTAATAGTACATTTTTTAAAAAAGTATATTATTTGGATACAACTTTAGAAAAAGCACATTACTTTTCTTCAGTCTCTATATTTTCAGGAGATATATCTACGTATAAGAAATTAAACACTGAAATTAAAAGACAGATATGTTTCCTAGGGAAATTATTTAAACATTGATTTTCCATATTAATACCTAACATGTATTTGTGACCAAATAAAGTTATTTCTAATAAAGAGATAGTGTGTTATGATAGAACGTTAATTTAACCAAAGTGATATATAATTTTGAGTGCTAGGTCTCCTAGAAAAGGACTTTCAATGGGTAAGAAAGAAGCAATACAATGAACTTTACATTCTTCTCAAGTATAAAAATAAATCGCACTCTGACAGAACATATATTTTTCTAAAACACATGTGGATTGTTTTTAAAAGTTGTGATTATGTCAAATTTTATGCATGACCAGGAATTCCAAAGAAAATCTATTAGCTAGTCTACATTCTTTCTCTGGTATGCACTTTAAAGATAATATAGCCATGCAGGATTTGCAGTGAAGTGAGAGGGAACACCAACCCATCCACAAAACCTTCGAACCAAAATTTGCCCTGCTTACAAGATATGTAGGAATAAATATGGAGCAGAGATTGAGGAAATCGCCAACCAAGGTCTGGCCCAACTTAAGACCCACCACACTGAAGAGAGAGAAGCCCTGACACTATTAATTGCTATGCTTGCAGAGAGGAGCCTAGCACAACTGTCATCTGAGAGGCTTCATCTAACAGCTGATGGGAACAGATGCAGAGACCCACAGCCAGACACTAGGCAGAGCTCAGTGAGTCAGGGGGATGGATTGAGGGAACTTGAGGGGTCAAAGACACCACAAGAAGACCTGCAGAGCCGACTAACCTGGGCCCATGGAGGCTCGCAGAGACTGAACTACCAACCTAAGAACATAGACTGGACCTTGCCCCCCTCCCCCCCATATGTAGCAGATGTGCAGCTTGAGCTTCATGTGGATCCCCCAACAACTGGAGAGGGCCTGTCCCTGAATCTGTTTCCTGTCTGTGGATCCTGTTCCCCTAACCGGAGAGTGTTGTCTGGCCTCAGCGGGGGAGGGGGGGGGGAGGATACGCATAGTTCTTGAGTGACTTGATGTACCAGGATGGACTGGAACTGGGGTTGGGGGTGGGTTGGGACTCTCTTTCTCTGAGGAGAAGGGAAGGATGTACGAGGACAGGCTGGTACTGGGGTTGGGGGTGGGTTGGGACTCCCTTTCTCTGAGGAAAAGGGAAGGGGGGAATAGAAGAAGAGAGGTTGAAGGGTGTGACTGGGAGGAGAGGAGGGAGGGGGCTGCACTTGGGATGCAAAATGAGTAAATAAATTAATGAAGACAAAATGTATTCTTATAATTTGGCACAATTAAAACACATTTGTAAATAACTAAAGAGCAGTAGCATTATTAAAATGTTTAATTCAAGTGAGTTAGTTAGAATTCATATCTGTTATAAACATCTAATATGACCATAGGACTACAAACTGGCTTAATATTGGCCTTTTTATAGGTCAGAAGAAAAAACTAAACCGAACTTGTGATTTTAGTCACCGCTGTAGCTGTTTTTATAGTTTATATTTAGTGTCTATTCTGATTGATAAGTATGCCATATTTGTAAAATATTTTACCATCACTATAATTCATTGACATTGAGTGATGTATATCAAACTATGCTAAATACACACATAAACTTTTGGGAATATTCATATTTAAGTTCTTAGCAGAAAGTTGATTTCAGAGAACAGAAGAGAGAAGGGAGAATACAAGAGGAAAATGAAGAGGAAAATGCAGAGAATTTAAATTAGTATATTCATATCATGCAATTTCTGATTAAATTTTCACAACAATATTGAAAGTCATGTGACCTCATTGTTATGCTACAGGCAAAGATTCTAAGACTAGCAGAAGTCAACACACATTTGGATGCTACAGCTAGGTTGCCTTCCTCTAAGGCTGATAGATCAGTTGGGAAATCCAAAGTCTAGATATGTATTTGATTCAGGAAAATAATTCAAAGTATGTGAAATCATAGAAAATCTGAAGAGCAGGAGGTGGAGGGAGGGGAAAAGGAGGAGATTGATTTTAAAATAGATCCTAGAGTTAACCTGTCAGACTGTTCTAGAGTTGACTCAGAGATATCTAAGTCATATGACCTTTCTTATTAATGAGTTATTGTTATTTCAAAGAGTAAAACTTGACAGCTTAAAAAAGGAGCTTCATTAACTAAAATCTCCAAGTTGTTTGGTCAGAGATTACACATTACTTGTCACACATCAAACACATGAGGATGAAACATGTAACAGTCGTGGCAGCTGACATTGGTCACACCATTTCCTAGGAGAAACTGTGTAAGAGGTAAGAGATTGAGTTGCAGGCAGGCAGGCAAGTGCATGAACATGGATGCAGCCATCTCTCTGTTCCTGACTATGATGTCATGGGAGCAGCTGTTTCCCATTCATGCTCTAGTGTCCGCACTATGAGGAATGGTAACATTGAACTGTGAGTCAAAACAAAACCCCCAAATCCGAACCAAATCAAACTGAAATAATAACAACAAGCCCAAACCAAACCAAACCAAACCAAAAAACCAACTCATTTATTTCTTCCCTAAGTTGTTGCTTATTGTGACAGGAATGGAATTTAGACAGTCCCCAAATACAAATTTTCATATTTTATACCTTTGATCTTGATTACTGATCAATACTCATTGGAAATCAGGAAAGTGTTTTAGCTACATTTTTAAAGATTAATTAACTTATTTACTTTACATCCTGATTGCAGATTCCCCTCCTTCTTCTCTTCCCAGTCCTTCCCTTCCATGCCCTATCTGCTCTCTCCTTACTTTCTCTTCAGAAAAGGGGAGGCCTCCCATGAATATCAAACAGCCTTGGCATATCAAGTTGCAGTATCTTATTTACATTTTACTATGGGTTTTCTTTAAAGCGGTTAACTGAACAAGTAGGTAAAATTGCAGGACTGTGAATATGAAAGAAGTCATGGATAGCCTTTTCATCCATTCATGAGCCTGTTATAGCATCATCCTCCTGAGAATGTCCTACATGTACTTGAACTTCCTTAGTGGACAGTAAGCATTGCCATCCAGAGCTTTACCAAAACAGAAAATGCTGAATAAACCTAGGGACAAGGGTCTTCAGTGTAGGACCCTTTAAGGAAGAAGAGCAGGTTGAAGAGTTTTTCACTTATGAATAGAGGCAAACTCCTTCATTGCTAAGTCTGAATGTTCAGTTTTAAAGTGTGTAGATGAGATCCTTGCTTCACACCTGCTTTACGTACATCCACATTAAGAGCCCATGCAAACATTTTTTCTTTCTGAACTTTAATATTCTTCACTTATTTTGAATATTGAACATACTACTTTAATGATTCATATTATGTAGATATTTTCTCATGCTGGTGGGTGATTTATACAACAAACCTGATACAAGAGACTAAGGGCAGTTCATTGCCAAAGGTAATAATGGATTTCCAAGTTGAAGGCAACCAATCAGCACACAAATACTAATTCTAGGCACTCCATTGGATGCTTCAGATAATATAATTCTTTATGCAAATAATATACTTTATGACTTTTCAAGGTATTAGCAACACAATGCCATCATTTCTAACTTCACAGTCTTCAGGGAAACAAGGACACTCATTAACAGGAGTTAAGACAAGGAGGCTTGCTAAGGGTTGAAAGAGGAGCATGGATGTATAGAGACAGAGATCACAAAATGAAGTCACTCTAAAAACCTAAAAGGGAAAATCCTAATCCTAGGAAAGAAAATTGTAGATGTTGATATCAATAATAACAGTAATATTTTCATATAAAAGAGGAAAGCTCTGACCCAATACATTTAGTAATGCCTACACTAAGGCAGATTAGAGGCATCAGTACTGAGTCCATGGTTGTCACAGGATCAATGGGACTTTATAAACAATATCACAGAAATTTTTCTCATCAATGGTTAATGCAGCATATTCACAATAGCTGTGCTATAGAACAAACTTAGATATCTCACAACAGTTGAATAAAGAAAATACTTTATATATGTATATATGCATACACACAGTGGAATTGTTTTGATCAGCTGCGAAGAGGTTGTTTGGAGAAAGATGGGCTCAACTGTACTTAATCACATTAAGAAAATTAAGGTAGTTTCAGAAAGACAAATATGCTTTCTCTTATTTATAATTCTGTATTTTATGCAGATACATAAGATTATACATACACATATATGTGATATAAAAATAGGGGATGAATAGGAACAAGGATAACCAACAGGGAGCATAGGGCAAGAGGTATAGAGAATGTCTTACATAGAGTTGTTTAAAAAATTCAAAAGACATAAATAACAAAACTTAAAAAAGGAATTTTTAAGAGAGCACATAGGAATTTATGTTTACTGTCTCTGGACATTCATGCTGCACATTAAAATTGAAGCAACCACTTTGGTGACAAATACCTTTTGTAATTTAGAGAATGAACCATTAAACAAAAGTTTCCCAAGGTACAATTAATTTTAATAAAAACTGAAATATATGTATGTTTTGATCTATAAATTATATACATTCTGTCAGAATTAGATGCATTTCTCTAGGCATCATAGTTGGAAGCAGTTTAGTTAAGACTACAACACTACTAAATAAATGCCAAGTTCATGTACCCATGGCCCCACAATGTCACTTCACTTCATTTTTGTTCACTGATGAAGACCTGTTAAGACCTTTTGCTTTATCAACTGGGTATAACAGTTTTAAGTTCTATAAGACTTTGACCATGTAAAATAAGATGCTTCCAATGAGGCAGACACCACAGGAAGTCCTTTCTGCTTGTTAACTCATGGCTTGGTAGTCTCCTCCCACAGGAGTACAGAACACCGTCAGTATGAGCACAGAACATCTCAGAGGACATCATTATAAGTTTACTGACCTACTTCTGTCTAACACCAAGGTACAAATAAGTTGCACAAGGGTGGGATCCCAAGTGCCTGTTAACAGTCTAAAAGTCAAGCTTGTTAAAGTGCATAGGTAACTTTTTAACATCTCTCTTCCCTCCACAGGCTTTCTAGAGGGAATCTGTGGGGTAGTGTTCCTAGGAGATTGATTCCCTCCATAATTAAAACTAAACAAGAAAGAGTCATATGAGGTCACCAAGTGGGATGATCACAAAGTGTATTCAGTAGTCTGTGAAAGTCAAGCCATTCTCTAGGTATTTCCACCAATAAGGCATTCTGAAACCTGAGAACCAAGCACAACAAATCAGAACAACACAAACAATGGGGTAAATGTGATGTATCTCAAGACAAACAGAGTCAGAGTGATTGACTGGTGGCAAAAGGAATATACAGTATTGCATTTAGTTTAGTCACATGGAGTAAAACTTTGCCCATCACTTTCTATTCATTTGGTTACACACAAATACACTGATTACATAGCTATGAAACTATTTAAACTTATGACTCTGAGGACACGTCAAATCATGGAAACAGTGAAATTTAATCCCTGGAAGTTAATATACATTCCACATAATTGTTAAATTAAGAAAAAAGTAATAGAGGTGCTTGGAATAAAATGGGCCCAACTTTTGGAGTGGGAAGTTCTTTTTCTTTCAACGTTCATGAGAATCCAAGAGAATTATGGGTACTATGCAAAGAAGACTCCAATGGTAACCCAAGATAGGGTCTGTCTCAGTCACTGTTCTATTGCTGTAAAGAGACACCATGTCTAAGGCAACTATTATACAAGAAAACCTTTAATTGGATGCTTGCTTAGTTTCAGAGGGTTAGTCCATTATTATCATGGTAGAAAGAAGATAGGCATGGCACTAGAAGAATAGCTGAGAACTTTGTATCCCGATTAGCAGGCAGAGATGGGGAGAAGAGGGGAAGAGAGAGGGAGAGAGATGGAGAGGGATAGTGGGAGGGAGAAGAAGAAGACTGGGCCTGGTGTGGGCTTTTGAAATCTCAAAGCCCATCCTCAATGGCACACTTCCTCAAACAAGGAAATAATCTATATTTCCCTAATGTATCAAGGAATCCACTCCATATTTTTGTGGCAGTGGTTCATTTTTGCTACATGTTTTTAAAGATTTATTTTGGTTCCATATTGAAGCAGAATGATTGAACACATCTATTTCATTGACAAAAACCAACTGAGAGTGATCATGTGCTGGCACCAGCTTTAGGCAAAACCACTGGTTCATGTTCAAATATTACAGTGTAGACTGTTGCAGAGATGCCATCAAATGTCGATGTAGATAGAGATACTATCAATGTCAATAATCATGAGAAATCTGATTAAACTATTTTATATAGTTGGCTTGTGAGATATTTATAATGCTCATTTTAGGACTTGAATAGCTTATTAAACCCTGCCAAGCCACAAGTCAAGAAATTAGAATGTCATTTATGCTCATGCAATTCCAAAGCCAATCTCTTTTAAAGAGATGCATATTTTGTAATCTCAAAATATTAGAGGAACATTGAAGACTTTCATTGAGTGCCTCTGTCCATGGTTATGTCAAAGTTTTCAAATAGGTTTCTTTATTAATTCTCAAACATATAATATCTGATAGAAATCTCTTCATTCCTCTTTTCAATAACCAATATGGAGACTGAGACTGAGAAATGTGTAGTGACTTCTGTGCAGCTATAGAGGTAGTGCTTCTCCAATCTGTGTCATCCAGTTGTGGTTCATTTTGCTCTTCTATCTCTCAAGTGTCAGAGATGCTTTGTTCCTGCAGAGTCAAGCCAAGACAGTAGCCAGAAGAAGAATGCATAAGTAGGGGCCCTCAAATACCTCTCTGTACATAAATTTTTAAACCAGTTTTTCCTCTCCAGCCATGTCTCCCGGTATGATGACTCTGAGGCTAATTAGTTATTATTAAATATCTAGACCATAAACTTTGGCTTATTCCCTGACTAACTCTTATTTAACCATTTAAACTATTTAATGTCTACCACTTGGTTCGTTATCTCTCCTTTAGTCCTGACCTGCTTCTTCCTTAGCGCTTTCTCAGCATCTTCCTGAGTTCATCTACCTGTTGGCTTATGTCTGTCTCCTGCCCCTTGAATCTCTGCCTGCATCTCCTTTTATTTTCATGCTATTTCCAAGTATCCTCTGTCTTCCTGCTGGTGTCTCACCTCTTATTTCCTGCCTCAGCTTATTGGCCATCAGTTTTTTATTGACAAGTGATGCTTATAAGACAGTCTTTACATCTCTCACTCCTAAGATATTTTATCCAGAAATACATGGAACAGAACCTGTCTCCTGTCCCTTGAATCTCTTCCTGCATCTCCTTTTATTTTCATGCTATTTCCAAGTATCCTCTGTCTTCCTGCCGGTGTCTCACCTCTTATTTCCTGCCTCAGTTCATTGGCCATCAGTTTTTTATTGACAGGTCATGCTTATAAGACATTCTCTACATCTCTCACTCCTAAGATATTTTATCCAGAAGTACATGGAACAGAACTAAGGGCTGGAGCAAACAAGAAACAGAAATTGCCTATAAATTCTTGAAAAGCTGTCATGAGAACAGAGCTTACCTATACTTTGATTCCCATAGAAAAGTATGAAGGTTAAACACATATCTGTAAACACAATAGAAAGCAAAGAGCACTATGATGGTTGTGATTACCCTAGCTATCCTAAGATAACTCATCTTAACTCTTAAAGAACTGTAGTTTGGGAAAGTAGAAGAAGGGTGGCCATTAGTCATTCTGCAGGTACATTTCTGTCGTCTCAAATGAATCAGACCTGACTCATTGTAAGAAAATATCTGCCTCTGATACCACATCATGTCAAATTTGGATATTTTGCTAGAATAATTCATTATCTTTGTGATTTTATAATTAATAGCTTAAGTAGATAGAAATATATGTTAAAGAAATAAAATAGGTCCTTGATCCACTTGGACTTGAGCTTTGTACAAGGTAACAAATATGGATCAATTCTACAAGTAGACTGTCAGTTAGAACAGCACCTTTTGTTGAACATATGCTTTCCCACTGTATGGTTTTGGTTCCTTTGTCAAAGATCACGCATCCACAGATATGTGGGTTTATTTCTGGGCCTTCAATCCTATTCCATTGATCGATCTATCTGTCGCTGTACCAATACCTTGATGTTTTTATCACTATCGCTCTGTAGTACACCTTGAGGTCAAGAATGGTGATTCACCTGGGAAGTTCTTTTATTGATAAGAATTATTTTCACTATCCTGGATTTTTTGTTTTCCATATGAAGTTGAGAATTGTTCTTTCAATGTCTGTGAAGAATTAAAGTTGGAATTTTGATGGGGATTTCATTGAATCTGTAGATTGCTTTTGGTAAGATGGCATTTTTTACTATGATAATCCTACCAACCCATGAGCATGGGAAGGCTTTCCATCTTCTGAGGTCTTCTTCAATTTCTTTCTTCAGGGATTTGAAGTTCCTGTCATACAGATCTTTCATTTGTGTGGTTAGAGTTACAACAAGATATTTTATATTATTTGTGCTTTTGTGAAGAGTGTTCTTTTCCTAAGTTCTTTTTTTTTTAAAGATTTATTTATTTATTATATGTTAGTACACTGTAGCTGTCTTCAGACACTTTTTCTACTCTCTCCAACCCACTCACTCCAGCCCTGCTTGCTCCAGTCCTGCTCACTGTAGCTGTCTTCAGACACCCCAGAGGAGGGTATCAGATCTCATTACAGATGGTTCTGAGCCACCAAGTGGTTGCTGGGATTTAAACTCAGGACCTTCGGAAGAGCAGTCAGTGCTCTTAACCGCTGAGCTATCTCTCCAGCCCAGCCCATTTAGACCCAGCTATTCCTCTCTTGGGCATATACCCAAAAGATGTTCTACCATTCCACAAGGACACATGCTCCACTATGTTCATAGAAGCCTTCTTTGTAATAAGCAGAAGCTGGAAACAACCCAGATGTCCCTCAAACGAAGAATGGATATAGAAAATGTGGTTCAATAACACAATAGAATACAATTTAGCTATTAAAAACTAGGACATCATGAATTTTGCAGGCAAATGGATGGAACTAGAAAATATCATCCTGGGTGAGATCACCCAGTCCCAAAGGGACACGCCTGGTATGTACTCACTGATAAGTGAATATTAGCTCAAACGTACAGATACACATGATACAACTCATAGAAAGTTTAACAAGAAGGAAACATCCAAGTAAGGATCCTTCAATCCCACTTTAGAAGGGGGAAGAAAACAATCATGGGAGGCTGAGGGAGGCAAGGACATGGGTGAAAGAGGGTACAGGGAGAGGAATAGGGGAGCAGAATCAGGTATGGGGGGAATGGAAATATGCAGCTGTAGAGGATGGGGTACCTGGGAACCTCTAGAAAGTTCCAGAGACCTGGGATGTGAGAGCTTCCCAGGATTCAATTGGGAAAACTTTAGCTGAAATGCCCACCAGGAAGAAGATAGACACTGAAGAGATCACCTCCATAGATACACAGGGCCCCCAGTGGAGGGATGGGGTCACCAACCTACCTTCAACATGTTTGAACCAGAATTGTTTCTGTCTAAATGAAATGCAGGAACAAAAAATAGAGCAGAGACTGAAGGAAACACCATCCCAGTGACTGACCCAAAATGAGATCCTTCTCATGGGTGGGCACCAAACCCTGACGATATTACTGATGCCATGTTGTACTTCCAGACAGGAGCCTAGCATGTCTGTCCTCTGAGAGGCTCTACTGGCAGCTGACTGAGACAGATTCAGATACTTACAGCCAACCATGGGACTGAGGTCAGGGACCACTGTGGAAGAGTTAGGGGAGGAGTTGAAGGAGCTGAAGGGGATGGCAACCCCTTAGGAAGACCAACAGTGTCAACTAACCTGGATTCCTGGGAGCTCCTAGAGACTGAACCTCAACCAAGGAGCATATACAGGTTTGTCTCTAGACCCCAGCACATGTGTAGCAGAGGACTGCCTTGTCTGGCCTGAGTGGGAGAGGATGCACCTGATCCTGTAAAGACTTGATACACCAGGGAAGGGGAATGTGGAAGGAGTGAGGTGGAGTTGGGTGGGTGAGATGAGTAGGTGGGTGAGGTGGGTGGGTGGGTGTGGGTACAACCTTCTTGAGGCAAAGAGAAGAGGAGATGGGATGAAGAACTCTCGGAGTGAGGACTGGGAAGGGGGGGACATCATTTTGAATGTAAATAAATTTAGAAAAATAAAATAGAAGCATTCTCCTTGTAGAATAAGTTATAATAATTATAACATTATTAAAAATGAGGAAGCAGGAAAGACCCATTATTTAAACAGATATTATATTAAATAAAAATGAAACATAAATAAATGGGATTCTATCAATCTGTTATAAATCATGTATTCCCTTGGAATTTGATAGTATGCAAAAAGCTGATTATGATACAATATTGAGCACAAAAAGAATGTAATTCAGATAAAGGTAGATGTGTTATGCTATAGTATGGTGCTTCTCAAGTTTATCTTTAAAATTTATGAGCCTACAGTATTTTCTACCAATTATGTTCAAGTTCATCTCAAGGATGATCAAGGTACCTGACATAAACAGGTGTCCAGTAAGTATTTGATGAATGAATAATGGGGGAAAAAACCCTTAACAAAGCATTTTAGAAAAGAATTAAAATTTTAAAAAGAATAATCCGTTCCATGGCTACGACATAAAGGAACATAGTCATCATATAGATGCAAGTTTAAAAGAAATAAAATAATGGTTGTATTCATTAAAATCTCACTCAATGGGGAAAACCATTTTAAAAAGTTAGAAGGAAAGCCGTACATTGAAAAGTCTCTTACAATCAAATGCTCTACAATTGTGTTATGATTGGAATTAAGGCCCTCTCCATAAGATGGAACCCATTTCTGATGCTGTTTGCCTGGCCAAGAACTTAAGATTAGACAGTCCAGAGACCTAGGAGAAAAACAAATACTACTGCTCTGTTAAAGGAATGCAGCAATAAAATGACCCCTAATAATATTCTTCCATATAGATCAGTGCCTTGCTCAGCCATAGTCAGAGAAGCTTCCTCCTGCAGTTGTTGGGAACAAATACAGAGACCCACAACTGGACAATGTACAGAGAATGAGATACATAGGAACAATCAGTCCTAAAATGGAAGTCTTCATCAAGTGTTGACACTCAGGGCTCAGGAAACTCTGTGGAAGAGGTGGCAGAAAGATTGTAAGAGCCAGTGGGGTTGGAAGACACCAAGGAAATAAGGCCTTTGAGACAGAGCAAGGACTGCCATACCCATAAACTCACAGAGACTGGCAGTGTGAACAACAGGTCTAAGCTGGATGGTATCCAGGGCTGAGATGGGAAGTAGACACAATCCTCCATCCCTAACCCGGAAGCTATCTCCAGTTGATAACTGCTTGCAAAGGAGAAATTAGTTTTCTTCAATGGAGTGCCATTAATTATTATTAAGATGTGTTCTTTTAGTGAGAGAAAGAAAGGGCATATGGGTAGGTGGTGAGGTGGGGGAGGATCTGGGAGAAATTGGAGGAGAAGAAAATATAATCAGAGTATAATGTTTGAAAGAAAAATATATTTTCAATAAAAATACAAAAACGAGGGAATCATAAACTGTCAGTCAAATAGAATAAGTGTGACAGACAAGCAGTGTCATAGGTCTTCAATAAAAGTCAAGAAATCAGTATGAAAAAAGATTGTGTACAATAAAAAATGGCAAAGGTCAAAATCAAAAAGAAAGCTTAATTGAAAAACTCTTGAAGAACAAATGCCAATCATCCAGCCTATTAAACATTCATACAAATTAAGAGAACGAGATTAAAATTCCATCCTAAGAAATGGTTAAATGTGTAGTGAAAGAGGAACCATAAGTGTCAAAAAATGAGAGGTGAGTTTCTGGAGCAGGCTGATTTTGGGTCAGCAGTGACTGAGCAGAGAGGAGACATTCAATTTTCTTAGCAGTATGGAAATGGAAAAGAAATCCAGCTATGCCTGTCACAGGTATCCAGTAAAAAGAATACATAGGACTGTGCAAAATAAAGGCCTGTACCTTGTGAGTAATACACGATTATTTATAATAACCAAGTGATTGAATCAGCCTAGACTCCCATCGACAGATGAATAGTACAATTTAAATAAAAAAAAATAAATGAAAAGAGGAGTACAATTAGTCATGTGACTGCCAGGAAGGACAAGGGTGGACAAGGGAAAGTGATGGCCATGGTTAAAGCACATTATAAACCTGCACAAAATTAAAGGAAAAGAGATGAAGGCTGGGCATCAAGCTCAGTCAATTAAGTGCTCACTGGGCAAGCGTGAGGACCTCAACTCAGATCCCAAGTACGCATATAAAAAGCTAGGCATGTTGGTGCACATGTGGGATGTTCTAAGAGTTGGGGAGGAGGACAGGTGGATGGATCCTTTCAGGTATCTGGACAGTCAGTCTGGACAAATCAATGAGTGTGGATGCAATGAGAAATTCTGCTAACAAGTGTAAGGTCATAGCTATTAAAACAGATACCTGTTGTTAACCTCTGGCCTCCACATGTACAGAGAGAGAGAGAGAGAGAGAGAGAGAGAGAGAGAGAGAGAGAGAGAGA
>JADRCH010000824.1:2178717-2395353 GCA_019843965.1 Rhynchomys soricoides
GAGAGAGAGAGAGAGAGAGAGAGAGAGAGAGAGAGAGAGAGAGAGAGGGAGGGAGGGGCAAGGCAATAAAGCAATATTTAACTTTCAAGTGTTTTCAATTTTTAGAGAATTTCATTCATGACTTCTGTATTTATATCATTTCATCCTTTTCTCTTATCTCCTTTAACTTCTTCTGTCTCTCTTCTCACTCTCAAATATTTACTTTCTTCTTTAATTTTTACACACACACACACTCACACACACACACACACACACACACATACACACACACACAGAGTCCACCTAGTATGACTTATATATGTGTTTAGGGCTGTTCACATGGTATTGAAAAAAATGTATCCATGGGTTCCCTGATAAGGATTGATTCCCTTCTGTTAATAGTCTTTGATTTCCTTTAGTTCTTTATTTAGGGGTGGGACTATGTGGACTCTCACCCATTAATGTTGCCATATAAACTGATGCTATCTCTATGCAGGTCTTGTTTAGGTGATTATATTTTTTAGATTTTATGGGTTCAGCTTCCTTGTTCTATAGAGAGGAAACGCTCTCACTACAGATACCCTGGTCCTCTGGCCCTTACAATATTTCTGCTTTGTCTTCTGCAATGTTCCCCAAACCTTAAGTATATGGAATGTGTTGTAGATATATCATTTAGGATTGGGTATCCCAAACACAGTAGTTCTCTGCACTCTGGTCATTTGTAGCTTTCTGTGATGGTCTCAGTCTGATGCTGTAAGCTTCATTCAGATAAAGTAAAAGCTACACTTATCTGTGACTATAAGGTTAGTTATTTAGAATGCAGCTGGGGGGTATATTGCTTTTGAGAAGTGTCAGCAGTAGATTTTTCTTTAAGATCTATGACTTCAGCCAGGCAGTGGTGGCGCACACCTTTAATTTCAGCACTTGAGAGGCAGAGGCAGGTGGATTTCTGAGATCAAGGCCAGCCTGGTCTACAAAGTGAGTTCCAGGACAGCTAGGGCTATACATAGAAACCCTGTTTTGCAAAACCAAAAATTAAATAAATAAATAAATAAATAAATAAATAAATAAATAATAAATCTATGACTTCACCAGCCACAGGTAGTTGGCTAGATTACAATACCAGGTGTGAATTCCTTCATATTGAGCAGGCCTTAATTAGAGTCCAATTAGATGACTGTTGCCTACTACCATGACATCAAGTGCCACTGTTGCATTCCTGATTCTATCTTACCACGCTTGTCATTGTGGCTCAAAGGCTTTACAGCTTGCTCTTCTCCCTTGGAACCTTACATAACATCTTTGGGTGCTATGCGAGTTAGTCCTCAGAGATGAAGCTTCCAGGTCAGTTCTAGCTTGAATCTTCCAAGTTCTGTGTCCCAAGTGTGATGGTCTTCAACAATTGTATCTTACATTCAAGTTCTGGAAGGCAACTAAGGCCAATGCCAATAGCCTTTATTGGTAAAACAGTATGTTTTCTACCAACAAAAAAAATCTCTGGTTCTAGGAAATGTTCAGTATATGCTCTTAAAAATGTTTTAGGAGTAGTGAAAAATGTTATGTTTGAGGAAATAGTTTCACATTTCCTAAGAATTTCCACGTACTAAGATTTTCTCACAAGTCATATCTTTTTTTAGATAGGCCTATTTATAAATTTCTCTTAAATTGTTTCTAGTGGAGGCAAAGCAAGTTAGATATCCAAGTACATGGTACCAGCCACTATTATATTAGAATCTCAGGAAAATTAAAAACAAATGAAAATGTCCAAAATATAAAAATTGTAGGCTAAAGTTTAGTAATCTAATTTAATGAAACATACTTTTTTCCAGAAACTATAAAATAGCATTACAACTTCTGAAAAAGATGATAGACAAGAAACTGATTCTGCCATAGGTGGTGAGAGTCAGAGAAGCAAATGTTGATTCTATTTTTAAGAAGTAGAGGAGGCTTTGGAAATCCACGAGGGAAATATTTCAGCTATAGTCTCTGCTGTGACAAACATGACCAAAAACAACTTAGGAGAGGAAGGGCACCATTCTTTTTATGGGTTACAGTCCATCATTAAGGGAAGCCAAGGCAGGATCTAAAGCACAATCTTGAAGCAGAAACAGTGAAGGAGTACTGCGTGTGGAGTCATGCTTAACGAGCCTTCTTATACACCCCAGAACCTCCTGCTCTGGTTAGTGCTACGCACAGGGGGCTGGGCCCTCCCATGTCTGTTAATAAGACAATACCCAGAGGCATGTCTACAGCCAATCCGATTTGGGCAATCCCTAGACTGAGAGTCCCTGATAAGGTAACCCTAGGCTGAGTCAAGCTAAGCAGACAGAAAATTATGAAAAAAAGCAGAGAGGGGTAAAAGTAAAAAACAAACAAAAATCCCACAAAACAATGTCAAAGAAGAGGTGCATGCACACATGGTACTCACCTGCAGTTCCTGAGCACAGCCCCCCAACCCCCCATCTGAAACACCCTGAGGAAAAGGATACATGTCAAGAGAGTCTTACATTGGCTTGTTACACACTCTGAGACCAAGGAAGGATCTAGATGGGCAGTTTTAGACACTAGAAAGCCCTGATGCTGCCAAGCCAAAGGAAAGGAGCAAGACAGCCATGCTCTGGGTGGCCAGGAACAGATCTTGTCAACAGAGAAGGATGCTGAGAATCATCCCCAGATGCTGAAGCCACCTAATTGCCATTTATTGCTAGTGTGAAAACTGCAGTTTCAAGAGAACCTGATACTCAAAGCTGGATCCCTCCAGCAGGGTGAATAGAACTCAGGGGGTCTTGACAGGGAGAAGACAGATCCTCTGTCTCAGTGCTTTGATGATAGGTTCCCTCACTGCCAAAGCAATTGGGAGATATCCTCAACTAAAACATTAGGGTTTGTGAGCTGGGGAGTCTTGGTATAAGGATAGAACCTGCTCAGCCCACAGAGTATAAAGCAGAGATCCCAAATAGCCCGAGAGGATGCTTTCCCAGTCACTTTAGTAGTACTCCGGCTGTCTTAGAGTGTGGATGTTGTATTATAGATGAAAGAAGCTACAAGTTATCTCAGCGATACAGTTAGTACACTTTGGTGTGCTTTTCCTGGGTATTTGGTTCCTCCATCTAAGAATAAAAATGAACCCATTGGTACCTATGTAGAACCCATATTAGTGTATTTTAAGTACTCTAACCCACATTGTCTTGGTACAAATCAAATTTTAGTAATATTTCCACATACATATAAGTAAGAACAAAAGTAAACTACAATGACCAAGGACATAAGGGAACCACAGACTATTAACAAGGGCACCAATACACTAGAGCATCTATGTAAGGACATCCTGTGTGCTCAGCAACTTCTGAAGCACTGGCATTTCCCCTGTGGACTGGTGACTAATGTGAGGCTCGTTTGTACTTTCTTATTTCCCATTTATTCCGTGTCACAGGTTCATGGAATTATGGTGATGACTTTGACTCAGGCTTCGTGTTGCCTTTTGGCGGAAGAGAAGTGATACTACGGTGAGCCGCAGGACCTACGAGAAAGCCATACCAAATACAGAGCTAGTATGTCCCCCAGTGACAGCCTCATCAAGACAAGCAGGTAGTTTGGAGGTCACTGAATTAACCATAAGGCTTGTAAGTAGTAAGTTCATGATTCAGAGAAGTATAAGAAAATTGGGAGTAAGAGACAAGAAGAAAGACTGTGTTCCTGAAGAGGAACATAGCATACACACAGCTAGCATGAGCACCATGGTTGTGTGCCAAACAATTAATACTTTTATTTATATTCATGGCATCCCTGTGATGAGATTCAGCTTTGATTGTCCACATAAAGGAGGAAAAACTGACTCGTGAAGGAAAAAGATCAAACCCATGAAACTTATATTTCTATGTAGCACTTTTCTTAAAAGATTTTTCTACTCTTATTGTTTCCAAATGGGTGTTTTCCTTTAGTTGAATTTACTCAGTATCTGTAAGCATAGGGAAACACTGTGGTGTGCTGGATGCCTATAGTCTTTTGCAGGATCAGAGAGCATTAGGATTGTGGTTTGCTCTCTTTCTTGAGCCCACTTCAGAACATCAATCACTTTAAGCATTTTATATCTTAAATAACTGTTAATGTGAATAGTGTTATTCTTTTCTAGTTGTGTTAGAATGTATGCTTTGTCATGGTGCTTTCTGTCTTCCTTAAAGTGGAACTTCTACCCCCACTATTACAGTAACCCTTAATCCTAGTACTCCACAGAGAACACACTTGTACACACACACGTGTGTGTGTCTGCATGTGTATACATATGTATGTGTACGTGTGTGTAAAAGTGGTTTCTGATAGCTTGGTTAATCTTAAAATGCTTTAAGTTTAGGACAGTGTGGGGCACTTTCCAGATTTATAAAATAAACACCATATTTATGTAAGGAAAAGTATCATGACTGAATGACTCATCAGTTTCAAGTGTCTGAATCTGTGGACAGATTCAGGAGAGCTTCCAGATTGAAGAGATAAAAGCAAGGGACTTTGATTGAGAAGGTGGGGTTACAGAAGACTAGACACAAGAAGAGAGGATGGAATCAGCTGAGGACAGCAGAAGTCACAGTCTGTGACCTGCAGATGTACCGGTCTTTAGAGTGAAATGCAAGCACAAATACCAGGGGAGGCATGGATGTAACTGGTGGCAAAAGAGAGTCTTTATTCTTTATATTTTCAATGTGCATATTGGGAAAAAACTGGAGGGACAGTTTTTTTTTTAAAATAACTTATTTATGTTTATTTATTTAGAGATGAAATCTTACTGTTGACTAGTATGTCCTCAGATTTGTGATTCTCCTGCTCATCTTCCTGAGCAGATGAGAGTATACAGCTGCATCTGGCTTTTGAGAAGGTTTTGATAGGCTGTTCCTCCTTAAGAATAAGAGCTATTTGCTTCTGAGTATCTGTATAAGCATGTGGGAGAAGAGTGGAGGGTAAAGTAGTTTATCCAGGATGACCTTAGCTTTTCAGTATTGTAGAATACGCAATCTCTTCTGAGAGACAATGATAAGTAAGGGGTGGGGATAGTGTGGAGTGGGAACCTGGCAGATGTGGCAACATCTTAGACTCTGTAATGACCCAGACATGTAAGGACTCTGCAGGAAAGTGTTCTGAAGTTCTCATAGAATCAATGGAATCCAGAGTAAACATTATAGTTATGTCTTTAGTCAGCCAACTCAGTACTCTCCAGCAACACAGAGGATTGAGAGCAAGAATCACAGAATATGAAGCATAAGTGTGGATGATATGGAAAAGGTAGGCAAAGTAAGTGTGCTGAGATTTTATGCCTATATTTCTGTCTGTCTGTCTGTCTATCTACTACTTTCTGAATGTTTAATAAGTTAATTTAAACTTATTTAAATGTCACAAAACAGAAGTTAAATGTATTTACCATTGATCCACATACAAGGATTCCATGTTAATAAGATATTATTAGTCATGTTGACTATTCACCCTGGATTTAAATCTACATCCATCTATTACAGAGTCATGTCTTAGCTTATTATGACACACTGATCTGTGCTTAGTTATCTTGTTTGCAGTTCTGCTATTTTTAAAATCTTTCTAAAGATCTAGTTTTGTAGATCTTTAGAAAGGAGTTCAATTCACTCGTCCTCTTTGGCAGTCACCCTTATGACTCTTCATTTGTGGTCCACGACACAGTGTATTATTGAGCTTTGGTAGTGAAACTGAATAGGGAGTGAGCATGTATTAGTGTGTATGTGTGTATGCAAAGAAACTTTTTATTAAAGTTAGATGTGGTTATGTGACTATCATGTCAATTCCCTAGTTTATTTGTATGCCAGTTGACACAAATCAAATATCCCACAGAACCAGTAAGTAGCTCTTATTGTGGTAAGCCACACAGGTTCAGGGTCTGTTTGTCCCTATTCCCTAACCATTGTAACCAAGTCTGCCCATACTCATAGAGATGCACACACACACACACACACACACACACACACGGAAGAGGTTAGAAGCTGAAGCAAAGCTAGAATAATCGTAAGAATCCAGTATTGACGAAAATATCTTTTGATACTAAAGAGATTGAACAGTAGTCTTCAACACTATTGTAACCAGATGGGCTCAGTAATGTGCACACAACTAAAGGTAGTAGTTCTCCAATTCCTGTCAGAAGTGATCAATAACCAATAGTACAGCAGTCCTTTAAGCCTCTCCTCCTTTCATGGCTATTGACAAAGGCCAGTCTTGTGTGCGCTGAATATAGGTATTCACAGCTCTGGTTAATGACTGCATTGTATGTATCAACTTGAGAGGAGAGGATGGCATCTTAAAACCCTTCCATCTATCTCTGGCTCTAACTATGTCCCCCATCTTCCATAATGTTTCCTGTGTCATAGAGAGAATGATGCAAATGTCTTGTTTAGTACTGAGCCCTAACTTTCACATATTCTCAGCATCTTTGGCAGCAATGAGTCTCGGCACCATAGTTTACTGCCGTGTCCAGCATGGCCTTGGTGGGGGTGGAATGACATGGCTCCTAACCCTGGGACAGGGCCAACAACACATGGGCCTCCACAAGTGTCAATGGCTGCTGTAGGCGTAAGGCTTGTTTGTATAACTATGTACATATTTTCACATTCCTCCTTCAGAGAATGTCTTTCAGAGCCAGCATGATCCAGGAAGTGTAAGTGTAGCTCATGTCTCAGCAAAATGGTAAATGCTGGGACCTTTAGGACAACCTTAAGACTGTGGAAGAGAACTCCAAGAGCGTGAGTTGAAAATATATAATTTCTCACCAATGCAAAATATATGTATAAAATATGAATTTTGTAAGGCGCTTCATGGATCTAAAGGAACAGAGGCAGCTGGGTTATTAACTGGTCTTATGGTGCCGGGCATAGATCCCCTATTGTGGAGAGTGGGCTTGGAAGGTTTAATTATCTGCAGGGAATGGCGATAGTAAAACACAGGTAAAAGAAAGGAGGCAGAAGACTGTGGGTAGAAAAGTAAGTAGGGAGGTAAGTTGGGGATTGTGGAGATATGAGTGTGGTGAAATATTAACTGAGGCAGAGAGAGTAGAAAGTAGTCACATGGAAGCCTGATGTCTTGCAACTCAAATAAAAATACAACAGAGGGACTGGAGCGATTTTTCTTGCATAGCTTGAACGTGCTTCTCATTGAAGCAGAGGGCTACGGAGCATAGTCTTTAGTCCCTGGTGTAGAATATCTCCATAGAAGTGGGTCATGGAGGCCCCAGGCTCTTGATTGTCCAGTTCTTTTTATTGTCCACGAGAAATAGAGGATAAGACCCTACTGCTGAAGACACCACTACCTTTGTCACGAGATGCTGAGAAAGCAAGCTGGTACCAAACTGGAAACATCTTCCTAGCTGATCTGCTTTCAAAGCACTGGAGGGTGCAGTGTGGGCTACCATGGAGAAAAGGTATCATTAGCTTTGTCCCGATGTGGATCCTATGAACCATGACCAACCTGCCAGGTAAGATGTGCCCATCTGCGCAATAGTGACATAATGGGTGGAGTAACCAACTGCCTTCTAATTGGATCAGAAAACGTGTTTAAAGTATTCTTAGTTACACATGAGATCAAAGTCAACATAGTACCTCATTAATTCAGATGTAGTATGCTTCTACAAATGAGAAAATCCTTTTCCATGATCGTAATAAACCCATTAGAATGGATATATTACCACATGTAATCTCTAGCTTCCAATCAATTTCAGATCATTTCTTGATAATGCCTTTTTAAACAAAATGCTTGGTTAAAATTTTATGTTGAATTGTGTGTTCATGCCTTTTGAGTCTTTGAATCTCTCAATTTGAAGCAGGCCCATCTTCACTTTTACATCTTGAATAATTTCAAAGATTATAATCCATATGAGCTGCAGAATGTCCTTCAATTGAAATCACTGTGATGGTTCCTGAAGAAAGAGGACTTGATAAGAAAATAACAAAGTTCATGATGTATTGTTCTTTTTGCAGTCTGGAAAGAGGTCTGTGACTTCAATCTGCCTCATTATTAGCATAGTTAACTTGGAACGCATAATAATGATGATTTTGTCACCATAAAATAATTTTCTTTATTTAATCTTAATGTGTTATTGTATTGCTCTTCATCAAAATTTCAATTTATTCATTTTATGTCCCTTTGCACTCTTAGTTTTTAAATTAAATGTGTTCTAGTAATTTGGTATCATCACTTTCATGACACTATATAAAAAGTACTTCAGGATCATATATAAATTCTACTGCTTTAAAAATTTATTACGTTTCAAGTTTCCCTCAGATTCACCCTCCTCTCCCTACTTATTAAACTTTGATCAAACTTAGTGACCATTAAAAACTCTTCCAAAATCAATTTGTGCTGCCTCAATATTCTTGGATGAGTGGTTTTCCACTAAAGAGAGGGCAACTTACTGGAACTAACTCCTATCTATGTTGTGCAGACATTTTATTTACCCTGTTTGTGTTTTAATATCCCCTGCCTGTCAGCTTTCCTTTGCAGATGCTATTCTTAACCGGTATTGTGACTCATAGCCCATCTTTCACGGGAGGCCTCTCTTATGGTGTATGCACTCTGGGAACTTGGGGCGAGTCTCTTCCACAGTGGTGTCCCTTGCCTCCTACAACCCTCCAAAATACTGTGATACACTGAGAAAATCATCCACCCTCGATATTGGTGTGGAATTAAAACCTTTGATGAGCAGACTCTGAGTACTTACATCAACCCGTTCAGGCTACTTCAGGCTGGAATGCTATGCACAGCAGTTCAAACAGTATATGATAATTATTATGTAAAAATGCTTTATTACCTGCTAGACATTTTAAGGATTTTGTTTTGTTTTGTTTGCAGATTAAAAACAAACAAACAACAACAACAAAAAACAACCAAGTATGTACAGGGAGGGATTCATGGCTGCAGATACATATATCCCAGAGGATGTCCTTATCTGACATCAGTGAGAGGGGAGGCCCTTGGTCCTGTGAAGGTTTGATGCCCCAGTGTAGGTGGATGCTGGAGCAGTGGGGCAGGAGACAATGGGTGGGTGGGGGAGCACCTTCATAGAAGCAAAGGGGAGGTAGGAAAAAATGGATGTGGGATGCAGGGTTTGTGGAGGGGTAACCAAGAAGTGGGATATTATTTGAGAGGTAAACGAATTGAACAATTAAAAAAAAAATACCTGGGTATTATGGTACCTTTAATCCCAGAACTCAGAAAGCAGAAGCAGGCAGATCTCTGTGAGTTCCAGACCGATCTGGTTTACAGAGTGAGTACTAGGAAAGAGAGAGATACCGAGTGAGAACTTGTTTTAAAAGAAAAAAAAGAAAGGAAGAAAGGAAGAAAAAAAGAAGAAAGGAAGGGAGAGAGGAAGAAAAAGAAAGACAAGAAAAAAAGAAGAAGGAAAGAAAAGGTATCAGGGCTCAGTGGTAATGAACATGGGCTCTTTCTTCACGAGAACCTGTGCTTCATTCCCAACACCCACAACGCAGCTCATAACCATCCATAACTCCAGTTCTAGAGGGATCTGACACTCTCTTCTCAGACATACAGGAGAGCAAAACCACCCACACTCATAAAACAAACTAAAAGAAGATAGTAACTCCTTTTGGAAAAAGGAGTACTTTTGGTGCTCTTTGAAGGAACATTGTAGCAGTGAATTATTTAAACCACTTTGGCCCAGTGGGTCACACATGCTGCATCCACCCAAGAGCTCTCTGGATTCACAAACCACACACACACACACACACACACACACACACACACACACGCACGCACGCACCAGCTAATTTTGACGTTCCTTGACTAGCTCTGTGGCTGGGCATTTCTAATCCTCTCCACGACTAGCATACATTTCCCTCCAGTATTCCTGGCTTAACATTTTCTAAATCTATGTTTTATCTTTGCTGCACTGTTGCCTTCTGGGCAGCACTCCCCACCCCCATTGGGCTACTTTCTCTTTCCATTGCTGGAAGATTTTTCTTCTGCAGTTCCTTTTCCCATCTCCCCTGGTCCCTTTCTGGTGCAATCCAAAAGTCCCGCCTCCGCCTTTCTGCCCAGCCATTGACTTAATAGCAATTCTTTACTATCAATTGAAGTCAGCTGGGGGCCAGGGACCCTCAAGTCTGGAAGTGCTGCTTTGGGAGCCAAATTAAGACAATGCATTAGAACCAATGGCAACCTACAGATTGGGGAAAGATCTTTACCAATCCTATGTCCAATAGAGGGCTAATATCCAATGCATACAAAGAACTCAAGAAGCTAGACTCCAGAGATCCAAATAGCCCTATCAAAAAATGGGGAACAGAGCTAAACAGAGAATTCTCAACTGAGGAAACGTGAATGGCTGAGAAGCACCTAAAGAAATATTCAACATCCTTAGTTATCAGGGAAATGCAAATCAAAACAACCCTGAGATCCCACCTCACACCAGTCAGAATGGCTAAGATCAAAAACTCAGGTGACAGCAGATGTTGGCAAGGATTTGGAGAAAGAGGAACACTCCTCCATTGCTGGTGGGATTGCAAGCTGATACAACCTCTCTGGAAATCAGTTTGGCGGACCCTCAGAAAAATGAACATAATACTACCCGAGGACCCAGCTATTCCACTCCTGGGCATATACCCAGAAGATGTTCCAACATGTAATAAAGACACATGTTCCACTATGTTCTTAGCAGCCATATTTATAATAGCCAGGAACTGGAAACAACCCAGATGTCCCTCAACAGAGGAATGGATACAGAAAATGTGGTACATTTACACAACGGAATACTACTCAGCTATTAAAAACAATGACTTCATGAAAATCGCAGGCAAATGGATGGAACTTGAAAATATCATCTTGAGCGAGGTAACTCAGTCACGAAAGAATGAACATGGTATGTACTCACTGATAAGTGGTTATTAGCCCAAAAGTTCGAAATACCCAAGAGTTACATCACAGCAACTGTAGGGCTGAGTGTGAGGTCCCAGATGGAGGACTTGGTGAAGGGACTGAAGGAGCTGAGGGAGTTTGCATCCCCAGGGAGGGAGCAACAGTGGCAACTGGCCTGACCCCTCTTTACTCCTAGAAACTGAATCACCAACCAAAGAATACACATGGAGGGACCCATGGTTCTGGCCACATATGTGGCAGAGGAGGGTCTTGTTAGACATCAGGGGGAGCAGAGGCCCTTAGGCTGAGGGTGTTAGATCCCCCAGTATAGGAAGATGCCAAGGAGGGATGACGAGAGTGGGTGGGTGGGTTGGTGGGGGAATACCCCCATAGTGACAGGGTGAGGGGGAAGGAATAGGGAGATTCCAAAGGGGAGATCTGGAAAGGGGGAAACATTTGAAATGGAAATAAAGTATGAAACAAAAGAACCAAATCCCAACAGAATGTATATAAATTTGATATATTTTTGCAGCAATTGTTTAAGAATAATATTCATTGTGTGCTTTATTTGATCCAGACCTAGAATCTCTTTGCCATCACAACCAGTCTTTCATTTCTTCTTATTTTCTTTATATTTGAAGGTTACTGATACTGTACCAAATATTTTTTATGCTTATAGTTTGGTGATGACATAGTGTATAAATTCCAGCTGTCTTGGCTCCTCATATTAATTTTGGAACTTGGTCTACATTTTTTATAATCCTTTCAATTTTTAATT
This sequence comes from Rhynchomys soricoides, assembly GCA_019843965.1. Lineage (NCBI taxonomy): Eukaryota > Metazoa > Chordata > Mammalia > Rodentia > Muridae > Rhynchomys > Rhynchomys soricoides. The sequence continues at coordinate 2,190,347 of JADRCH010000824.1, forward strand.
ATTTAATTTAGTAGTAATTACAACCATATGTCTTTAATTAGTATGACATTGGATTTCACACAGAGATCAGGTACCCCAGCTCTGTTATTGGGAGGGTCAGAAGCTAACACATGATTGTGGTGTCAATGAAAATGTGTAATAGAGGGAAAGTCAGGTTAGCAGGAAGGACCACGAGTGATGAGATGGTTGTTGGGGCTTACCAGGAAGGAGAAGTGTGAAAATGAAGCTAAAACAGCATATGTGATTGGCACTAGATCTGAAAGACAGTGACGTAACTGGGTGATCTCACTGTTAGTTGCTAGAGTACATCATGTACTTTGGGGCTGTGGGGATTCCTACAGGGAAAGATAGTCAAATACAGAGCTGGGGTGGAGGCTGGAGCCACATTACATGTTCAAATTAAATAAAACGAAGAATAGAATAAACAAACCAAAGTACCATGAAATAATTTTTTAAAACAGAGTCTGAAATATGCATTTTAATTACTAAAGTAGGCATATGGCTGGATTCCCAAGGAAAGGCATAAATTAATTTTTTTGCTGTTTTTGAACATTAATTTATTTCTCCTACCATGTATTCCTGTATTTTGTGACATCCTGGTCATTTTCTTAGAGTAATACACTGAGATAATTAAATGTTACATTTATTTTTAGCTGAAATTCTATGACTTGGCATATGGTCTTAATTTCTTTTATTGTTTACATTTAGAATCATTTCTGTAAATACAGGAGCTTATTTGTGCCTAAGTTCAAAGGTGGAGCTTTCCTACAGAACTATGAAACACATCAGTTTTTCATAGCCCAAGCACCTCTGTTTTCCTCAGCCTGAGGAGATAGGATTGAGCACAGGATCACCGTACCACAGAACAAAGGAATCAGTCTAGCAAAAGCAGAGTCTTTGGCTGATGTGTATGAAGAGACTTTTCCCACAAACAAATTCACCCATCATGGAGCCTGGTCAGGAGGAAACTGCTTTTTTCTTCCTTTAGCAGAAATGAATGAAGATGTAGAAGACACACATCTATAATAATGAAAAACAAAGCCACTACACTGCCCAACATTATAGTAGTCTCATCCAAAGAAAAACCCATGTAAGCCAGCCTGACAGAGGCTAATACTCCAGAAACAAATGACCAAAGTTGTATTTTCTTAGAGGAACCATTTTGAAAAAAAGGTTTCTGTCAATGAGGTGAGAAGAGGTGCCACTTAAGTGTAGAATGCCTTCCTTAGGGTGGCCCACCATTGCAGGGGTTCCAGATGGGAGGACATACTCCATGGAGCCCATACTTTAGGAGATAGACATGTAAATAACACATAACACATCTTGTAAAGGAGAATTTTCTTTTCTGGGAAAACTGTTTCAGTATCGTAGAGACAAAGGAGGCTGTCTACCAAATGTTTAGGAAGAAATACTCCCGTTGGAAGAAGAACAAGGGTATAGGCAGGCAGGAATCCCAAAGAGTTAGGGTGACTAAGATGCAGTTCTCTGGGAGGATTACTAGAAATTCACCAAACATATTACAAAACGAAGTTATTTAGCACTTGGGTACTCTGGAAGCCCCTGAAGAATCACCTAGTTTCTGTTCAGTTGGTCCTTTCCACTTCTTTGTACATACCTGAAATTTGAGGAATTTAATAGTGTTAATATATATAATATATAACACACACACACACAAACACACACACACACACACATAGAGAGAGAGAGAGAGAGAGAGAGAGAGAGAGAGAGAGAGAGGGAGAGATTGAGCGCTAATTGGGAGGAAGGCATTACATGTACAATCAGCATTGGCTAGTATAACAGCTCAACAGCTATAGTTACGCTCTGTAATTCCTCGGCTTGTCTACAAGGCAGTCGATCGAAGACACAGAAAATGACATTGACAGCTTCTGATATGGATATGCTTGTAGTCTATTTCGTGAGATGGTAATGTGCTTAGCTTAAGGCAGGGGAGAACTATTAGCATTTTTAATGAGCAACTGTTTGTTTCTGATGGAGGCAGAGTGTTGTAATCTATTCAATAAAGATTTATTTACTTGATGTTAGTGAATGGCAATGTCAGTCACTAATAGCATCAATCATTTAGGATTTTGTAATTTACAGATGTTCACGTATTTTCATCATGAAAATTCTCTGGGGAAATAAATATGAGAGAAAGAAATTTATTCATATTAAAATAAGTAAACAGTTACAGAAATTTTCCATTTCTGTGTTTTAAGTCCTAGTTTCTGAAATTACCCCCTATTGCTCTCTTGAAACTATGCGAATTGGTCTGGAGGAATAGCTTAGTGATAGGGACTTGCTTACCACATACAATGTCCTCTCTCTCTCTCTCTCTCTCTCTCTCTCTCTCTCTCTCTCACACACACACACACACACACACACACACAAACATTAATCAGATGTGAGGGTTTGAATGAGATTGAGAATTTGATTGCTTAGGTCCCTGTTGGTGGACTGTTGGGAAAGATTGGGTGTGGTCTTGTTAAAGAAGGTGTGTCCCTGGAGGTGGGCTTTTAATTTTCAAAAGTCCACACCAGGGCAAGCCACCTTTTTCTCTGCCTGCAGGCTGTGGATCAGGATGTAAACGCTCTTATTTACTTCTCCGCACCATGTCTGCCTGCCTGCTCCACACTTCTTGTCTGATGATCATGGAGTAGGCCTTTGAAAGCCCCTGGTTAAATGTTTTCATTTGTAACAGTTTTCTTGGTTACAGTGTTTCTTCACAGCAATAGAGCAGCAACTAAGAAAGAAGACAAACAAAAATTAAGCAACTTGGCTGAGAAGACAGACTCAGATATAGTCCTTTCCCCATAATTTTCATTGTATCTTATTATCAATTTGAGGAAGAGGCCCTCCCTTTCTGGTGTGGTGTTCCTAATCTGTAGCATTTGGGGAATCTTTGTGACAGATTCAGTGAGACAGAGGTGGGTTTGATATCTCCATTTGTTAGTATGTTTCTGAGTGATACTGTTTCTGCCTCTACAGAGTACCCACAAGGAGCAAGACCTTCCAATACTTCTATATGGTGCAGTTAGAGAATGTCACTGGAGCGGCAGTTGTATCTGGGACAACTGAAAAGGAGGCGATAAACTGGACAATATGGGAAAACATTGGAGGAAAGACTTTTTTCTTAAAGAAACATGTTATTTGACTTTTAAATTGTGTGTGTGTGTGTGTTTTAGTGTTTGCCTGTGAGTGTGGATGCCTACAGAGGCTAGAAGACAGCTTCAGATCTCCTGGAGCTGAAACTGCAGGCAACTGTCAGCTACCTATTGTAGGTGATGGACACTGAACTGGGGACTCCTGCTCCAGAAGATATTATGCCTCCTTATGGCTTCTGCAGGCATTGTACTCATGTGCACAGACACACATATTACACATAATTAAAAATAAAAATAAAATAAATAAAACACCCTACTATTGTTATAATAACCTACCTAAAATATACATAAGATTTCAATATATATAAGAGGGGTAGACGGACAAAGTGGATGAATTGCTACTCAATGTTTTCAAAAGTAGACTGTGTTTCTAGTATAAGAATTAATATCACCTTTCCTGAGATAATTTCTTGCTTCAGGGTATAATGCTTTCTATGAGAAATCTAGTTTACAATTGCCAGGGAATTTAATCAGCGTGAAGGCATGTTTTTGGTTTTGTTGGCTATGTAAATGAGGGCACTAATCCCCTTCAGTCTGAAACCTGAAGGCATGCATTACAAATGTAGGAAGTGTGACATAGACCAGCACACTTCTTTCAGAAATCAGACTGGAATTTGATTATCTGATTGTTAAAAGAGAGCAGCACTGTTATGTCCTTCTCTGAATCTGCCTCTGTAATTCTGTACAGGCTTGGAAGAAGCAACAGTTTGTCTGGTCTCTCTTTGGAGATTTTTGCATGAAGGAATAAATTGAGTAGAAGCCCTTTCCTTTCCAGTAACATGTAAACATCGATTCTGATTTGAAATTTCATCTCAGAAAATAGGAATGGTAGACATATGGCATCTTAACAGTCTTCAGATGATTGCTGCAACCGAAATCCCATTAGTAAATATTTATAAAAGAAAGTACCGATCTGTTTTGATGCTTACAAATGGGAGAGAGAAGAGGGGAGTGTTAACAAACAGAGTGTAGAAATGAATTTTCATCACTCTTGTAATGGCAGTATAAATTTTAATAACTGATTACTATGCACTCAGTTTAATATCATCATACAAGATTTTTTTCTACATTTAAATTTATTCCTATAACAATGATTCCCAGGATCCATTATTGAACAGGAGTGAAAATTGCTAAGACTGTGAGTGTTTTCTCATAAATGAGTTTCTGTGAGATCTGTAGTACCCAGTGTTATTCTGTTCTTACCAGATTTTTCCTATCACTGATAGTTTCTTTTTAAATTGTGTTTTATATATTTTTTTTAAAATCAAGGCTGTCATCTTATGGCTATTATGCAATTATTTTGTTTGCAATTTGTGTTAACTAAAAGGTGATGCAAGTTATGTTTATGCACTTAACATAAAAAGATATCATACAATGTTGTTTGGGAATTACAAGCAAATCAACCTAAACAGACTATTCAGGTTAAAAGAAACATACAGAATGTTGATGGTTAGCGTAGAGAGCTTTTTTTCTACCTTTCTGAATTATCTCTATTTCAAAGCTAAAAATATATGTAAAGAGAAAACATAATTAAGGAGGAAAACATGGAAACAGTTGCTTGAAATTATACTCACAATTAACACCCACGAAATCATAAGTGTAAAAGCAGTTTAAATAGAGCAGGACGATCTCGGGTGTCCAGGGAGTCTGCTTGAGGCTCAACTCTGTTTTATATGGGAAAGAGACCATGTGTTATCCTGACTCGTAACATTTTCAGTCTTCATTGTCTTCAGCAGTTACACACGCTTAAGATTTCTAGTTTCTTAACGGAATTACACACTCTCAAAATACACCGCTGACAATGGTTGCCTAATAAAGTATTTCCAGTAGCAGATGAAGCTCATATCTGTAAAATGCTTTGAGCCAACTCAAGTCCTAGAACACTCTTATCATTTTCTCCACATCATGGTCTTTCATGGGGACCTCATTACTGACTTCCTATTTTAATAGATGTAGACTAAGTGGGACTTTTAAGCTAAAAGTTCACTTCTCTATCTCATAGAACTTTAATTTTTTTTGTTTGTTTGTTTTTGGTTTTGGTTTTTTTTTGTTTTTCGAGACAGGGTTTCTCTGTGTAGCTCTGGCTGTCCTGGAACTCACTCTTTAGATCAGGCTGGCCTCGAACTCAGAAATCCGCCTGCCTTTGCCTCTCAAGTTCTGGGATTAAAGGCGTGTGTCACCACTGCCCGGCAGAACTTTAAATTTTTTACAAGTTGCTTTCTTGTGCATTAACTTACCTACTTGAGGTTCAGTATTTAGCTTTATTGAACACCATAGTTACTTGGATGCCTGTGATTTTTGCATTTAAATAAGCTGAGGAAGGGGGCAGCCCTGTATGAGAACCAGCAGTCTCAATCAACCTGGACCCCCAAGATTTCTCAGACACTGGATCACCAACCGGGCAGTACACACCAGCTGGTATACAGCAGAGGACTATCGGGTCCTGGTTTAGTCAGAGAAGATGCACCTAAGTCTCAAGAGACTGGAGACCCCAGGGAGTTTAGAGGTCTGATGGGGTGGGGATGTGGTGGGGATGGGGTGGGGACATTCTCGTGGAGACAGGGGGTTGTGGAGGGGGTATGGGATGTGGAACAGTAGGAGGGTGGATCGGGAGGGGAATAAAATCTGGAGGTTTTTTTTTTTTTTTTTTAAAAAGATTAAAAAGAAGACAAAAAAAGCAAACTGTGAAATTTGTACCTTAAAACAATTGTGTAATCTTTTCTACCATTTATATCAATACAATTGCTGTTGTGAAAAGTTAGTGGACGAGTCCATTCTCAATGTGTAGATTTTAGAAATTCTAATTCTTTGTACACTGAGAGTAAGGTACATTATTTTACCTCACAAAGGAAGAGTAATAGACAGCATGTGGCAAGTTCTTGAGTACAATCATCTCATCGTCACTTCTTGAGGCTCAGTTGCATTGCAAGCAATCTTCTCTTCCTCTATGATAAAATAACATGGTCTTAATAAAGACTGCCAATGGTAGCAACATTTTGGAGCTTATAAAATAAAATAAAATAAGATAAGATGAAATGAAATAAAATAACTGGGTCTGCTAGGTGATGCTTGGGGTTTTATATTAATTTAAAAAATTTTAGAAAGCGATGACCACCTCAACTAAAAATATTTAATTTATTTATAGAATTTCTTTTGAGACAACTATAATGAATTGTTTGATTCTTTTTTTTATCCTCTGATGGGTTCTAAATCATCTGCACATTCCATGGTATTTAGTAAAGGAGAAATTTCCCAAAAATTTGAACTTCATTTTTAGATGAAAGCAGATTCTCTATTTGAAAGAAGGAGATTCCTCTTTCCTAAAAAGAAGTGTGAGAAGGAAGAGACCCAACCAGAAGACTTTCTGTAATCAAACATTTTAAGAGGATTTCAGAGAGGTGAAGGCTAGTAACCTTGAAGACTTATGGTGCAAATGTTTCCCATGATTCATTATGCTGATGTCATTTACTCAGGAGAGGCATCTCCTTTTGGAGGTGAACTTGACTTTTGTTTACACAAAGTACTTTAGTCCCTGAGACTGTAAGTCAAGAACTGGGAATTTCTTACAGACAAACTGCCTGGCTTCTGTTCAGACCAAAGACCCATTTCTCAGAATATTAACTGAGCTCCTAAATGAGTTAAGTGGACTAAGCACATGTGGGGGATGAAATTAGTATGTCTACAATTCTCAGATATGTTAAATTTTCTTTAAATACATTTGTATCTTTTTTCTTAGTAAAGAATTCACCATCTCATTTCTATGGAATCCAAACTGGGTTATCATATCATCTTTAAATATATTCTCTTCTCAAGACAGATTTTCAAGGACAGAGTACAACATCTTGGTCTTTCTTTATCTAGCTGAGAGTTCTTCTGTTCCCTTTGCCATTATTCACATTATTTTAGATACCGAAGAGCACCTTTGATGAAGAACACATCTTAGGAGGTACAGATACTAGAGGACCACACTGTGCATTCTCCTACAGGCTACTGGTTTTGTCCGACTCTAGAAACAAAGTATCTCCTTCACTTGAGAGGCAGAAAGAAAAGTGAAGGTGATTGAGAAGATGAACTTTGGACTTGGTTGAGCCATCTTTGTCAAGCACTGCCTCAGTAGCTTCATAGAAGTCACTAAGCATTTCTGAGCTTCAGTCTACATATTGATTAGTAAAATGTAGAATTTGTCATTGATGTCATTCTGAGAACTAATGAGGAGATGTACAGGAGGCACAGGACTTGCTGTTCTAATTATATTAAGGTTACAAATATGCATCTTTTCAAAAGAAAATGATCTTGTAGTTGAATACAAATAACTTATTTTCCAGTTTCCTGGCTTGTGGCTTAGCAAACTTTATTAAGTCACTGAAGACATAAAATGAGTATTATAATTATCTGTTCTAGGATAAAGTTTGAAAGTTTTTTTCATGTTTGTTCACATGTGATATGCATTGTTACAATTGCACATAAACATGAATCACTGCTACCAAAATATAGAATGCATTCCTTAAAGATCTGGAGAAATATGGATTACTTCTGAGACAAAATTATAAACCATATTAGATTTGATTATATTCATTTTTACAAGTTGCTTAAGATAATGCTCTCTGTTTCAGAAAAGGATAATTATTTTAGTTCAGTTTAGTTTAGTTTAGTTTTGTTTTTGTTTTTTCTTTCTTGAGACAGGGTTTCTTTGTGTAGCCCTAACTGTCCTGGAATTGTGCTGTAGACCAGGCTAGCCTCAAACTTATTCCATCTTCCTCTGCTTCCCACATACTGGGATTAACAGTGAGTGCCACCATCTCCTGACAAGGCTCATTTATTTTAATAAGTATGTTTAAGTCAACTTAGTTCAGCAGGTCCCTTTAAACCTAGGAAAGAATAATGCACAACTTGGAGAATTGAATTTCTGCTTAATATGTACTCTGTCTGTCCGAATTCACAGAAACAAATATTAGGACGGTGGTTGTCTGGGATGCAGAGGGAACTGGGAAAATTTTATTCAAAGTGTATAAGCTTTCCATTAGATAATGAATTAGATCTAGATATCAAATATACAGTTTGAGTGATGTTGGATGTTAGTTAATTTGGATGTGATATCCACTGTATGTTTAGATATAATAAAGTATAATATTGACTAGGCTTTAAACTTATTTGACAACTAAATATTTTAAAACAAGAATAAAATTTTAAAAATAGAATTTTTTCAAAAATTTCTTGTTAGCTCTCTCAGCTTTCATTCTTGTCTTCTTTCAACATGTTATACAGATAGTATTGTCTTGGATTTTCTTAGATGAACGAATTCAAACCACTATTCAACTTTATGTGTTTCCTACCAGCTGGGCTTCTGTTCTGATTTGTCCATGCCATACCCATTAAAATTGTTGTTTGATATCATCTAATCTCAGTTCCTGGTTTCATAAACATGAATGACACCATGTCTTGGCTATCTGTGAGCACTGTCTATCAGCAGTAGAATTGGTACATGCTGACTATGTAACATCTATTTCGTTGGCAGCATAGGTTTCTGTAAAACAAGGTAGCAGAAAATTAAGAGAAGCAAGGTAGTGACTTTCAAGGTTCAGGGTTGTTACTCTCATGGGTTCCACTGCATACCCTGAGTCCTTTTCCTGAAACAGATGAGCTCCTCCAAACCATGGCCACCCATACCGAGTCTCTCATCTGTGGTCAAGGTTGATCTAGCATCTGGGGTCTCCTAGAGCTTGGTGTGGAGTATAAATGGATAAAAGACATGGAGCGGAATAGAAATAAAACCAAAGCATATTGGAGTTGGCAGATCAGTGTGACTCAATTGCCTTCTCACAGTGTACTCCAGTGTTCTATGCTACCAGATATCTAAGAAAGAGAGAGACTGATTAATTTTTAGTTGTGATTACTGCCAGAGTATTCTTAAAATAGTATACTTAATTGAATCATTCTAAAGTTCTCTAAAACTACATCAAAAATTTGAATAATGATTAGAAAACTCCAATAAATGGTAAAGAGACTTTTATTGCATGTATGTGTATGTATGTATGTATGTATGTACATGTAAGTGTACACTTGGAGGTCAGAGAACAACCCACCAGAATTGGTTCCTTCCTTATACCATGTTTGTCCAAGGGATCAAGCTCAGGCCATCAGGCTGTGTGGCAAGGTCCTTTGAGGCATTTTATTGTCCCTAAAGATACTTGTGTTATAGTTAAAATGCACTTATTCTCTGTGAATCTTCTCATTCATACCTGATCACATAGTCATTGTCAAGAATTTTTGATAGTATAGATGTTCACAATGTGAGATTCAAATGAAAAACACACACACATACATTCTCACTCTCACACACAGCCTTTTCCTGTGGTGGCATTGATTACTCCACAGTGATTTTGAATCAGTGTGAAGAATGAAGACTGCTCTTGTCACATGGGTGCACTAATTCATGTGATTATTTTTTCACTGGTCTCCATTTCCATTTTTCATGATCTTGTTCCTGAGTTTTTCTTTGAATGTCATTAGATTATTCAAGTCAAAGCTAGAAAATGAATTTCTGAATGCATACCGAATCCCGTGTAATTGTATCCCATGATTGTCTTGGATCCGTGTGACCATTGCAGGAGAAGGAACTGCCCGTAAAAAAAGTTGGGTCCATTCAAATCCAGATACATTTGTAAATACTCTTCTGTGATTAATATTAGCCAATTTCACAGTTTATTGCAAAACTGAGGACAAAACCTCAAATAATATTCACAGCTATGGAACCAATTTGTATTTGGGTATAACAGACTGTGGAGGGTGGGGACTGTGACTAATCATTAACTCCATGTTTCTAAGAAAGATGCACATTGTCATGTTTCTTTTCTTAGTAACGTTTTCACTACAGTTCTGTTTTTATTGGGGTCTGTCTCACTTACTATGTCAAATCTGAATTCTGGAAATACACCAAGAATGGTTTGCTTTTCTATATGATGATCTCATGTTGTCTCCCCGCCTCCATTTCATGGTACAGAAGGGACTGACTCAAACTCTTAGGAGTCCCTTTATCCAGAATCCCTCTAGAAAACCTGCAGAGAGAGGAGAGATGCTAAAGTTACCCATTCACTTTAACAAGCTTGATGTTAGACTGTTAACAGGCACGTGGGATCCCACCCTTGTACAAGTTATTTGTACCTTGGTATCAGACAGAAGTAGGTAAGTAAACTTATAATGATGTCCTCTGAGATGTTCTGTGCTCCAGTATAAATACTGACTGTGCTCTGTACTCCTTTGGGAGGGGGCTACCCAGTTATGAGATAACAAGCAGAAAGGAAATGGTGATTTCCTGTGTTGTCTGCCTCTTTGAAAGCACCTTGTTTTACCTGTTCTGGGTCTTACAGAGCTTAAAACTGTTATTAACTAGTTGCTAAAGAAAGAGGTCTTAATAGGTCTTTATCAGCCAAAACACAGTGGGATCATATGATAGGCTTAATGGGAGTATGAATTTTCAAGCCCATTGTTCCAGTCTCCACTGAACTATGTGGACTCTACTTAATTGTATAAATTTGCATATTTTTAGTTTTTATGAGGAATAAATCTGTCTGTTGAATAACATTTTCAATAAGGTTCCTTCCCTGCACAATGGCATACACAATGAAGAGATGATAGCTTCACTTTTAATTACTCTGCAGTAGGGAACTTCAAGCATATTGAGTGGAGTTACTTAAAAGAGTTGGCCTTATCTAGTCTCAGGGGAATTGCTGGTCTTTTATCTTGGTTAGAGTCCCATTGACATATGACAACTTTGGACTTACTACTTGTGACTCTGTAACTGCCCCAGAGGAGTCATTATCAAATTCATCTCAGAGTCTTCTCTGTAAGAATAGCTCTGATCTCAGCATCTCCAATGTACTTTCCTAAGTTAGAATAGTCATTTTCAGACCTCCAGCGAGTCCTTTCTTTTGATCTCTGTAAGTTTACAGCCTTGGCTCCCTTCTTACTCTTTTGACATACCTCTCACCTCTTCTGTTAGTGGTCTCATTTCTCTTAAGGTGAGATTAGATTACTAGTGACTACTGTACCTTTTTTATACATTTGCAAGAGCTGTATTTTTATCACCAATCATAGTCTATGCAGACTCAAAGTGAGTACCCACCACAGAATATAACTTCACATCTCTCTATATTAGCTAGATACTATGAATTTAGTAATCCTCTGTCATCCTGAGGAAATCTGCTTATAAATGAATTCCTCCACCTCCTTGGATTGTATATCTAACTGCACTTTCTCTAGAATGAATGCTTTTAGACAAATTAGGAATTAATCTCTGAGTTACTGCTCCAGCACCATGTCTACCTGCTGCTCTCATGTTTCCTTCTGGAAAAAGCAAAGAAATCCCAATAATTGTTTTCCTGATGTAAATATAATTGGAGTTCAGAGTATTTCTTTACTGACGGTTTGTCTCTAGAGAAAAGAAAATTCCAATCTAGAAATTTGCATCTATTTGTAGCATTTACAGCCTGCATAAACATCGACAAAATTTAGAGTCTTCAGTCATAACTTACGAAATTATGCATGTCTTTTAATATTATTGTGAAACTTTATTAAGAAATAATAGGATATAATGTCTGGCACACTTGTTCTGAATTAGAATTGTTTGGATTCTTTTCTGCATCATTTCCATTTTCTGTTCTGTTTCCTCCTTTCCCTATAAATTCCTCCTGAGAATTTATATATGACTACTTCCTCCAAAACTAATTGTCTTAGATACTTATCTATTCCTGTGAGGAGTCACTGTGATCAAGTCATCTCACAGAAGAAAGAATTTTCTTCTGTAAATTTTTGTTTCGGGACCTTGCTTAGAGTGTCACCGAGTAAGTCCATGACCATCATGATATGAAGCATGACTTTAAAACCCCAAAGTCAACCCAGGTGATACACCTCTTAATCCTCCCCAAACAGTTCCTCCAACTGGGAACCAAACTTAAAATATATTAGCTTATGTAGAGCATTTTCCTCCAAACTGTCACACTAATTATGCATCTAGTCAATTTCAATATACATTATTCTCTCATAGATAACTTATTAACAGAAGGGATGGTGAGAATAGGGTACAAAGACTATGGCATAGCAACTGTCCAGCAGTCACTTATTATAATAGAAAACAACTGTAGCAATGGCTATGCCTTCAGATTTTGTTTCATGAAGTTTCAAATAATTTGGCTGAGGTTTGATTTTTGCTTTTACTCTTTTTCTCTGATATAAAACAGGCAATATTTAGTTAATACATACACTATGGTCATCTACATGTTGTGAAGGCACTCATTCTGACTTACAACAGTTTTGTTGAATTATTAAATATTTTCAGTTTCACTCTTAAATTTCATTTATTTAGAAATACGTTTAGTTATGCAATTTAATGGAGACCATTTAAATACTGGTCCTTAAAGTGTTTATAGGAAAGAACATGTGAACTAATTAATATAATTTCTTCAAAACTTCCTGATTCTTCTTTTCAGCTTAACATACTACCAATTCTGTAATATAAAAAGAGTAATGCTGTTTCATGTGTGGAGCCTTGCTCTTTTTCTCTCTGTCTCTATTTATTTACTTTACATATACACTTGTTTATGACAGGAGAGTAGATGAGGAATGTTTGTAAGAGAGAAGGAGACCAACGGCAGAAAGATACTCCTGAGTCATTTTGTTGATGGTTTTCTATTATTATTAATTAGAAGTGTTGATCTACACATTTTCTTGTCTTGTAGTAAAACCTCAGAGTAAAAATAGATGGAATGGAGAGTATCTGAGCAGTAACACAAACTAGTGAAACTAAGACTTGTCCTTTGTAAGATAAACAATAGGCCTTCTACAGAACTAAAGGTGCCAGAGAAGATTCATGTAATATGATTGAGGGATAAGACAGTATACCTGATGCTACTGAAGTGTGAGGGATCATGATGTGGTCTTACACAATAGGCCACAAATTGGATAATCTTGAAGAAATGAGTGTGTACCAAAACTGAGTCATTAAGAAATAGATACTCTGAATAGAACACTAACAAATATGGAGAATATTGTATGAAAGATTTAAGCCTCATACAGATAATTTTCATAAAGAGGCAAGCACACTGTGTCTTCAGGGGAGGTTTAGACTCTACACAATAACTTTATCACAAATTTATACACTTCACCCTCATCTCATCCATGTGTCAATTTCTAGGTGCTCATAATTATAAACATGCAGCTGTTATAGTCATTTGTCTCATCATTATATAAAATGTTGACTTTTTCACCAGGATCCAATAGATACTTCACAGGTAGGTGATAATATACAAAAACCAAGTGTCTGTTTCCATTAGCTCTATAGCATGCTGGTAAAATTTCAAATTACTTTTCAAGCTTAATTAACCAGATCAGTGCACTCCTGGATAATTGTATTTCTCTCCCTTCGAAACCACTCAAACTTCTCTGAGTACTTCTCTCTCTTATTTTTTTTTTTTTATTTTAAATTGAAAACAGATTCTTGAGTGGGAGGGAGAACATACTGTGAGAAATGACTTGAGTTGGGAAGCATTTTAGGGAGAGATGGAAACCTGGTCCAATGGAAACTCTATGGAATCTAAGAGTCACTGTAGCAAAGATTCTTGGTAATGGGGGACATGGAGCTTGAACTGGCTATCTTCTGAAACCAGGCAAGATCTCATCTGGGACACCAACACTGCCACAAAACCTTTGACCTGCATTTCATCCTTCCTGCAGAACGTGCTGGGACTAGAGCCTAGCAGAATCAAAGAGACCAGACAGACTTCATCCAACAACTGTTGGAAGCAGAGAGAGTACTACAGCCAAACATTAGGTAGAGGGGATATAGAAGGGGAGTAGTTCTGGGGGAGAAGAGAGACATAGGGAAAGTCTGGAGGAAGGGTAAGGAGAGGAAACTGTGGAGAGAAAAATAAAAGAAAAAAATTAGAAAATAGATTCTTTTGATTCCAGATGATACTCTACTGTACTCATAGATTAGTGCCTAGTCTAGTTGTCATCAAAGAGGCTTCACCTAGCAACCGATGGGAGCAAATGCAGAGAGACACAGCCAAACATTAGATGGAGCTTGGTCAAATGCTCTGAGAGAGAGGGAGGAAGGATTGCAAGAGGCCAGACAGGTAGAGGACACCAGGAGTACAAGGCACTGGTGTCAATCAACTAAGCAGGACTCATAGGGCTTCACAGAGGCTTCAGCCTGCATGGGTCTGTGCTAGGTCCTCTGCATATATGTTATGGTTGTGTAGCTTAATATTCTTGTGGAACTTCTAACAGTGGCAGTGAGGCGTGTCTCTGACTCTTTTGCCTGTCTTGGGACCTTTGCCTTCCTACTGGGTTGCCTTGTCCAGCCTTGATATAAGAGTTTGTTTCTAGTCTTATTGTAATTTATTATGCTGTGTTTGGTTGATACCCCTGAGAGCCTTGTCTTTTCTGAAGGGAAGCTGTAAGAAGATTGGATCTGGGGGAGACTATAGAGGAAGATGGGAGGAGCACAAGGAGGGGAAACTGTGGTCAAGATGTATTGCATGAAGGAAGAATAATAAATAAATAAATAAATAGATAAATAGATAAATAAGGAAGAAAATATATTCTTCTTCCATACAGTAGGCTTCCATCACACTCTTTTCTCTCTCCACCCTTCCTAGCTTCCTCTCACATCCACTCTCCTACATATACACTCCCCCTCCGTTTCCTTTTCAAAAACGAGCAGGTCTCTAAGAAAGGACAGCCAGACAGGACAACATGGGATACAATAAATAATACATGGTGGAAGCCCTCATATTGAGGCTGAGCAAGGCAATCCAACAGGAGAAAAATTCTCAAGAGCAAGCAAAAGAGAGATACGCTCACTCCCACTGTTGGGAGTCCCACAACATCAAGCTAACAGCCATGACATATACATAGAAACCTAGTGCAAACCTATGTAGGCTCTGTGCTTGCTGTTTCAGTTTCTGCTAGCCTATGTGAACCCTGCTTAGTTGATTCTGTAGACCATGTTTTCCTGGTGTCCTCCATCCCTTCTGACTCCTACAGTTCTTCCTCCCCCTCCTTTTGAGGGATTCCCTGATCTCTGAGGGGAAGGGCTGAATACAAACCTCCAATTTAGAGTCTCTGCTTAATTTCTGGCTGTGGGTCTCTGCACCCACTCTCATCTGCTGCCTGAGGAAATCTCTGTGATGAACATTTTGAGTACTTCTGGATCTTCCATGTTCTTTGATTTTCTTCAAGTTTTAATTAATTATTATCATTGTGTGTAAGCATGCCTGCATGCTCACACATGCATGTAAGTGCATGTGCCCATGCCATGGTTCCCATTGAAGGTCAGAGAACAACCTTTAAGAATCTATTTTCTTCCACTGTGGGTTCCTGAGATGGAACACAGGCTATCAGTTTTGCATGGTAAATGCTTTCTTTGACATTCTGAGTGATCTGACTACCCCCCTTCTTTGTTTTATATTCTGCATAATTTCTTAAAACAAAAGTCTGCTTGCTTTTCTCCCCTTAAACCCTAATAGTATCCCTAGTGTTTGAGCCACTGAGCAACATGTGAATGGAATAGCTTAGCTTTCCAGTGATATTGAATTTAAAATATGTTGGAGAACATGATTTTCTTACAACTAAACCAATAGCGAGCTAGCTTTGTAAATATCCACTCTAATCAATCTATCTTTGAGTAAGAAAAAAATTGATTCAGATTAAAATGAGAACACAATTATTTCAGTATCAAAATAGAGACACTGGTCAGTTTTGGATAAAACAAAGCTAAAAAATGGTTTAATCAGTAGATGAATTGGAGAGATGTAGAGAAAGATTAACACTGAGAAATTTCACTGCATACAGCTACGTGGAGTTTCGATGTTAGATTGTACACTGATAGTTTCATAAGGCATTAAATTCTAATGAACTGCTTGTGCTCTTTTAGAATTACCAGGCACATTAAAGTGAGGGAGAGGAAATTACTATAGAAATACAATAAGATTGCTCATAAATTATTTTCAACTGCTCATCAAGTTGTATTATATTCAGTCATTCATAGGTCTGCTTATCCCAATGTGTTAAAAATCCAAGGAGAGGAATTATAATGACTTCATTGTCTTGCAGATAATAGACACTCAGAAATCCTGCTAAATTCATTTATATATATGAGCACAGTTAGTGAACTCTAAGCTTCTGTTGGATTTTACTCTGAAAAAGTGAAGCCTAAAAAATGAAGGTGAAATATTGTTTCACTCAGAGTCTTTCTTGGTGCTGGTATAGAGCTGACTACCATAAGTCAATATTATGTTATAGGTTTTCTTTAGCTTTTCCTGGAAAGCATCACACTTTGCTTAGCAACGAAAATGGGGAAAATTATACAGATTATTTTTATTTTGTTTTCATAATTTTATTTATATGAGGTATATTTAATAGTTCAATTTTCACTTTAAAATCTTGATATAAGAATATACTATTAAAGACCCTCGCTCAACTATGTTCATAGCAGTGTTATTTGTAATAGCCAAAATCTGGAAACAACCTAAATGTCCCTCAACTGAAAAATAGATAAGGAAAATGTGGTACATCTACACAATGGAATACTATTCAGCTATCAAAAGCAAAGACATTATGAATTTCGTAGACAAATGGATGGATCTTGAGAATATATCATCCTAAGTGAGGCAACCCAGACATGCATGAAATGTACTTATGTATAAGTAGATATTAGCTGTAAAATACAAGATACCCATGCTATACTCCACAGACTGAAAGAAGGTAAACAAGAAGGAAGGAACAAGTGAGGATGCTTGCTTCTCATTTAGAAGGGGGAATAAAAGAGTCATAAGAGGCAGATGGAAGGAGGAAACTGGGTAGGAAAAGAGATAGGGAGGAGAATGGGATGGATTCAGAATCAGATGTGGGGCAGAACAGGAAAGATGGCCAGGTGGCCATGAGAATAAATGGAAACCTGTAGCTGCCAGGAATGGGAAGGTAGGGGGCATCTCCAGGAAGAGACAGAGACCTGGGATAAGGGAGGCTCCTAAGAATAAATGGGGTGTTCTTAGCTGTGACTCACACCATTGAAGATATGGAACCTGAAGAAGCTATCTCTGGGAGTCAGGCAGGAATCCCAGTGGAGCAATAGAGACACCAACCTACCCATAAAACTTTCGAATCAAAATTTATCCTGTCTATAAGAAATGCAGGGATGGGGGATGGAGCAGAGAATGAGGGAATGGCCAAGCAATAACTGGCCCAACTTAAGACCAATCCCATGGACAAGAATCTGTCTCCGACACTATTAATGATATTCTATTATGCTTGCAAC
The DNA here is from genome assembly GCA_019843965.1 of Rhynchomys soricoides. Lineage (NCBI taxonomy): Eukaryota > Metazoa > Chordata > Mammalia > Rodentia > Muridae > Rhynchomys > Rhynchomys soricoides. Next base: position 2,207,825 of record JADRCH010000824.1, read on the forward strand.
AGGAGTCTAACATGGCCGTCCTCTGATAGGTTCCACCCAGCAGCTGACTCAGACAGATACTGACATGCACAGCCAAACCGTGGATAGAGCTTGGGAACTCTATGGAAGAACAGAAGGAAGGATTGAAGGCCACAGAGAGGATAGGAACTCTACAGGAAGACCAACAGAGTCAACTAACCTGGACTCTTGGGGCTCTCAGAGATTGAACTACCAACCAAAGAACTAAACAGGCTGGACCTAGGCCTCCCCATAATTATGCAGCAGATGTGCTACTTGGTCTTCATGTGGATCCCGAACAACTGGATCAGGGGCTATCCCCAAAACTGTTGCCTGTATGTAGGTTATGTTCATTTAGTTGGGCTGCCTTGCCTGGCCTCAGTGAGAGAGGAGGTGCCTGGCCTAGTAGATACTTGATATGCCAGGGTAGAGGGATACTCAGGGGGGCCTCCATCTGCTCAGAGGAGAAGAGGAGGGGAGAATTGTGCAAGGGGGTAACTGGGAAGAAGCATTGAGCAGAATGTAAACTGAATAAAAAAGAAATCTTGAAAATGTAACAAGATTTTCTGGCATTGTATTTAAGCTTGGACTATATATATATAACAAAAATATTAATTATGTAAATTGAGAAATATATTGCCACTTTAAGCATTTTGTAAGAAAGTTTCCTACAAAACAATATAATCTTTATATGCTATATGAGTTTAATATGTATTTGTTTTACTAGACCCAAGATCCTTGCAAATTGCTACATCAAAAGTCATGTCCTCAGTGTCCAGAGAACCTGCTCATAGGTGGCAAAAAGGTTTTATCAAATTGACTTAATCAATTAAAATTGTAATGAATTAATGTTGGTTACCAAAGATAAAATGTTGCTTAAGACATATTTTAGAGAGATTTATCACCTTAAATATTAGATATTGCAGCCACTACTCATGAAAATATTAAGAGCTACTATGACATTGAACTTTGTTTCATCACTTTATAGCTGTTTACCAGTGAGTAACTAGAAAGGAGAACCAGGATTCATTGGATTTTCAGTTTACAATGTCCAAATTGAAAAATATAAACAATTCAATGATGTATTTTAATTCATATTTATTTAAATTTACTTGCAATTTTTAGAATGGTTTGCAATTGATAGGAAAGTGGTAATGAAAGCATACAGGAGTCTTAATACACCCAATCTTGACTATTTGAATTCCACAGGTTTAGATTATTCAAATATCACTGTTTGATTTCAAAATGTTTTAACATTTCCCATCCTAACTTACTTATCTTTGATAAGGTAAATGCTACTGTATCATTTCTACAACTTTTAAAAATCTCTCTCTCTCTCTCTCTCTCTCTCTCTCCCCTTCCCCACCCCTCTGTGTGTGTGTGTGTGTGTGTGTGTGTGTGTGTACGTGTCAATATTATGCCTGCTCTGCTAAGCAAGTTATTCTGTTTCAGAGCTTAGAGGATTTGCAGTTAACCTCTGTAGTGCCCGACTCGCGAGACCCCCAGAAAGACCACCAGGACTCGACTCGTTGCACAAGCAAGAGGGTGTTTAATCAAGCTCGAGCTTGGACCACCACGAAATGGCGATTCCTTGCTCCGGGGAAAGGGGCATTTTAAAGGCAGAAATCACAAGTGGGTGGTTAGGGGGTTTCCATATTGGCGAGAAGCTGATTGGCTGTAGGCAGGAATGTACCCTCCATGGCTTGGCCCCTGTAATTTCCTGGAACGTTTGGTTCAGTGGACAGGGAGGGGATCTTCCTGGAACATTCTGCTCAGTGGGCAGGAAGGGGACCTTCCTGGAACATTCCGCTCCTGCAGGTCAAAAGTTTAGTTTCCCAGGCCCTTAGTTTGGCCCAAATGGTGTCTGAAAAACAAAATGGAGTTAGTAGTGTTGTTTTGAGCTTCACATCTCTATATATAGCTTAGCAGACGTTCCTCAAGTGCGTTGGTTTAATAATACTCTGAATCCCTCCCAAACTATTTACTATGAGTACAAAATCCCCACAGATGAACAAACAAACAATACCCAAATTTTGTGACCTTAACATACAAAATCAGTATATCCTGTAGGCATATTTATTACATTGCTTTTTTTTCCGTTTAGAAATGTCTGGTAATGAAATTATCCATGAAACTAGTGTAATAAATGGGTCAAGAGATAGTAAAGGAAGAGTTGACTGAAAGTTCCCCAATGTGTGGTCATTTTTCTTTTTAAAAATTGAAAAGTTTTAAATAAAGATTTTACTTTTAAATATGTGTGTGTGTGTGTGTTTGTGTGTGTGTGTGCAGGTGTCACCAGGGAGGCATCAGATCTTTCTAGAATTGGGGTTACAGGCAGTTGTGAACTGCTTGATATAGCTCTTGGGAACTGAACTCAGGTCCTCTGCAAGAGCAGCAGTGCTCTTATTTGCTGAACCATCTCTCCAGCCCTAAGATCACTTGTTTAGTTAGGACCTTTAATACTAGCCATAATTGTTTAAATAACTAACCTCTTATATTAACTTTTCTAGTTGTGTTTTACACCGTCTTTGGAGTTTGTTTACTGTACATCTGCTGCCCTTCCCTAAAGTCACTGGGAATGGAGAATGTTATTTCCTTCTTAGGTGTTTATGCAGCTACAGTACACTCTTAGCTACACTTAATTGGGTCTGTGGGACACTGTCCCTATCGCATAAGAAGTTTCTCTATTCCACATCCCTCCCTCCAACTTTAAATTGCTTTGGGATTTGGGGAACAATTATAATAGCTGTTGCATAGCAAATATTTATTCTGCCACATCTATGGAATCTGGCGTATTTGTTGAATCTTCAGAATACTGAAGCTAATTCTATAAAAATGTAACTGGTTCTTATAAGGGGTAAAAATTCATCACTCTACGGGTGAGTCAATTAAGTCAATTAAGGTTTTTCTGTAATTAAAGGCATTCATTATTATGCATTCATAATATAAATGGCCAGAAGCCATATATCAAGTAATTTATTTTCCCCAAATACTTCTGTGAATTATTACCTTATATTGTAATTTTCATAACTGTTAATCTTTAAAGAAACTTCCACATACTTTTTGATTATGCTATGTAATACATGGAAAAGATTAAGGTATTTATGTGATATATCCAAAATGCAAAGCAGGTTATAAAATAAGAGCAATTCTCAAACCAAGGCTGTAATTCTAGTCTGAGTACCTTTCCTTGATGCTAAATCTATTTCATATGTGCTTCAATGAGTGCTGGGTGCCCCTGTTACCATCAGTGCTGACACTAGTGGGTACCTAGTTAAGACTGTTGCTTGTTAGTACCAACTAAAAGAAGCTAAAAGATAATTAAAGTCTGTTACTAGCCAACAATGTGGGTACATTAAGTTACTCTGGACTCAACTCCGTAAATACTGCAGGGAGAAATGGCTTAGAAAGTAAAAGTAGGTGCATTCAGTTAAAACTCTGCATCATGTCATGTCTAGTCACTGTTTTGAGACAAGCTGCTTCTTCCTCTTACTTATTTCTTACCCAGAAGTGAACTCACTTAGAGTATTAAGAGTGGAAGAGAACCAAAGATGGCAAGTCAGGCTTGGTTCTGGGTGGCTTTGAGTAGGTGATGGGATTTCAGTCAAGGAGAAAAAGACTGAGATCAGTGACAAGAGAAGCCATTCAGGTCATCTAAGACTCATTGTCATGACATTTGTCTGGATGAGGAAGATGGGCTCCATATGCCTGGACTCCATTATGATAGGAATCAGCATGGCCACATGTCCTGGTGAGTCAATGTGCCTCCTTCCTTTTTCACATCTCTGGACGAATCCTTCTGCTAATGTTTCTGATCCAGTGTCTCTTGAGCAATTTCTGGAATTCTCTTGCAAGGAAATTTGATTTATCAGGTACTATGAGATAAGTGTAGAATCATTGCCCCATTTCTCTGGGCAATGTTTTATCAATACAGTTCATTTGCCATAGTGACTAATTTCTCTATGGCTCTTGCTGATCACTCTCTGTTGTTGACAATAGGATTTCCATCGACATTTTTAGCGTTACCTGTCAGGCGAGGCTTTCAACGGTCCCTATTTACTGTTTTCCTAGGTCTGCTTACCTCACGCCCTCACAGAGACAGCCTCGAATCAAATGGATATGCAGCCAAGCTGCTGTCTCCTAACTCTGACTCAGCTTCTCTTATTACATTTGCCCATCTTCCTTTCTTTTCCAAACCTACCTGATCCTTTCCATGTTTCTAGATCCAGAATGTTCAGAACGTCTCTCTGAGTCTCCTTTGATGATTATTTCTCATATACACCAACCTTCTTAGAAATGTATAATTTTAACCTAAGATACAGTATATAAGTCTTCACAGTCTATCTTTTTCTATATCTTTTCTATATTCTAAATTGCACTGCCAACCTCATAGTAGCCTTACATTATTGACACTTACTGTATTTAGAATGAGATTGGCTTCAAGGTAAGCTACTAGAAACATTCTAAAACATTGTAGTAGTAGAGCAGTATAGTACAAATTGATTTTGCATTTAAAAATGTGTCTTTAAGTTTCTCTAATATTTATTATTATGTTGATCTGGAGTTGTCTATAAAATATGAAATAATTATATTATTCTTGAATATCTCAAGGTTTCTATGCCAGCCTCTATAATATGGCAAAATGAAATGGATTTGGGTCTCAAGAAAGTCAGAAGCATTGAATGCACCAGCTCTGTGTTCATTTAATTTTTTCATTATTACTATTGTTAAGTTGTTTTAAACAATTGCCAAAAATGAACTCTCATGCTGAAGAATAAAAGAACATAATATGTCATGCTTTGCCAAGGTTCTTCATCACATTTTTTTTTGTGGATCTGGTCTGTGTAATGGTCTTGTCATAGGAATAATCACATAAGATGCTAAGAGTAGGCTTAAAATATGAAGGTAACAGCTATGCTTTTGATTTGATGCTAATTTTTAGCTTATACCACTTAATATTTTGTGAGTAAATGTTGGTATATGCAATTAAAAGGATTAATAGTGTATGCAACATCAGGCATAAAAAATATTATTCAAAAAAAAAATACCAGGTTTTGTACTGGTTGGTTTTGTGTCAACTTGACACAGCTGGAGTTAATCACAGAGAAAGGAGTTTCAGTTGAGAAAATGCCTCCATGAGATCCAGTGGTAAGGCATTTTCTCAATTAGTGATCAAGGAGGGAGGGCCCCTTGCGGATGGTACCATCTGTGGGCTGGTAGTCTTGGGTTCTATAAGAAAGCAGGCTGAGCAAGCCAGGAGAAGCAAGCCAGTAAGTTACATTCCTCCATGGCCTCCATATGGGACTAAGCAATTGCTAGATCCTTGGGTTTTCATTCACAGCTGCTGCTGACCATTGTTGGGGAGTTTGACTACAGACTGTAATTCATTAACAAATTCCCTTACTATATAGAGACTACCTATAAGCTCTGTGACTCTAGAGAACCCTGACTAATACAGTTGTTATAAAAATTTGAATATTATCAACCACTGACTCAGAATTACAGTCTTTTTTTTTTTTTGTAGACTTTTGTTTTGTTTTCTTCATTGCTAGCTTGCTAGGGCAGATGAAATGAAGTCAGGTGTATAGTGGGTAATTAGCCAGGGGTTTGGAATCATCCATTTAGGAATGGTTCTCAACAATAGAAAGCATCACTTTTGAATGTGCATCTGATATGGATAGTCACATGTTGGCAACAGGCATGCATGCTTCCAATATACTCAATATCACTATATTCCATAACATGCATTATTGGGGTATCAATGCCAGAGATTAAGAAATGAACCCTTTCTAATACATAAAAAATGATTTTTCAGGTACTTTGTAACACTTGTTTTGGGGGCAGTGGATATGTTCTATGGTAGATCTTCCAACGATGGCTGACTGTGGATGACATGGATAAAAATAACCATACATTTGTTTCTGAATTCCTTCTTTTGGGTCTTTCTGGATTCCCAAAGACCGAGCTCATTTACTTTGTTATTGTTCTGGTTATGTATCTCGTGATTCTAACTGGCAATGGTGTTCTAATCATAGCAAGCATCTTTGATTCCCATCTTCACACACCCATGTACTTCTTCCTGGGCAACCTCTCTTTCCTGGATGTCTGCTACACAACATCTTCTGTTCCTTCAACATTGGTGAGCCTAATTTCAAAGAAAAGAAACATCTCTTTCTCTGGTTGTGCAGTGCAGATGTTCTTTGGATTTGCAATGGGATCAACAGAATGTTTGCTTCTTGGCATGATGGCTTTTGATCGCTACTTGGCCATCTGCAATCCTTTGAGATACTCCATCATCATGAGCAAAGAAGTGTATGTATCCATGGCATCTGCATCATGGTTCTCTGGTTGCATCAATTCAGTTGTGCAAATATCCCTTGCCATGCGGTTGCCTTTCTGTGGGAATAATGTTATCAATCATTTTACATGTGAGGTCTTAGCTGTCCTCAAGCTAGCATGTGCTGATATTTCTCTCAATATTATTACCATGGTGGTATCAAATATGGCCTTCCTGGTTCTTCCACTACTAGTCATCTTTTTCTCTTACCTGTTCATCCTCCATACAATCTTGAGAATGAACTCAGCCACGGGGAGACGCAAGGCGTTTTCTACCTGCTCTGCTCACCTGACTGTGGTGGTCATATTTTATGGAACCATCTTCTCTATGTATGCAAAACCCAAGTCTCAAGATCTGACTGGGGAAGACAAGTTCCAAACTTCAGATAAGATAATTTCTTTATTTTATGGGGTAGTTACCCCCATGCTGAATCCAATCATTTACAGCTTGAGGAATAAAGATGTTAAAGCTGCTGTAAAATACATACTGAAACGAAAGTACATTCCATAAAAGACATCAGCAAACACAGGTTTTTTTGTGTTGCAAGCATGAGATTGACTCAGCTGCAAATCTGCTAGAACATTTTGATTCATTTATTTATTTTGGAAAAATCTTGGCTACTTGGTTACCTCCCAGAGATGGAAGGTAAGTCCAGTGTTGAAGACACCATGTACTTCAGAAACAGGGCCCAGAAATTCCTGAGCTGTACTTAAAGCCCATTCCCCAAGGTCTAGTTTTCATGGTACCAGAAAGTTTGTTGTTTTCTGTAGAAAACTTGTCTAGAGGAGCAATCTGAGCTCAGAGTAAAGCTGGGCCTCCCGACCCAGCTCATGGACATCTCTTAGTTCACAATGACAGCGGGGCTTTGACCTTATTTTCCTGATCTGTTTTCTTTGTCCTGTTTGTTGTCATTCTTCCACATCTCCCCTAAAATACTTCACTCTCTGTTCAGTGACAACCTTCAGGTCGGTCCAGGTTTATATTTAAATGGTCTATCTCCTAAATCCTGTCTTCTCCTGTTGCTCATGGAAAGTAATTTTGTTACTGTAGAGAACCTATAGATACTTGTGGTTTGGCCCCAATGACATTGATCCAATTCTGCCACGGGCCTTACCCCGACAGATTCTGGTTTCACTCTTTCTAAGCCTTTCTAATAAAAACTAGCTTGCTTTATTTATTTATTTATTTATTTATTTATTTATTTCTTATGCAGGGGGGTACATGTACAATGAAGTATGTGGAGGTCAGAGGACAACTTGTACACATTGATTCTTTCCTTCCATGGTGTGTGTGTGTGTGTGTGTGTGTGTGTGTGTGTGTGAAGCTCTGACCATCAGCCTTAGCAGCAGCTTGTTTACTAAATGAGATATCTTGATGGGGCGTCTATTACTTTGACTATTGCAGGACTTAAAGCATGTGAAAACATCATTTCTTTTGTTTTGGCCAACCCCTCCCACCTCACCTTAAGTTTTCATCACGGTATCAAGACTGTCCCTACCTTACATGCAGACTTTTTATCAGATGGAACACACACCACTTCTTATACTACTTCATACCCCCAAATACCTTCAAAGTGAGAATCACTGAGTGTAAAAGTTATAAATGTGTACAAGGTTTCTTAATGTCCAGTGACCGAAAGTTAATAAAAATCAAATATGAAATACATCTGAAGTGTTTGTGGTACCTCTGGCATTTTTCATTATATGATATCACTGTGCCTCTGTGCCAAATACACAACATGCATTTTTTTGCATGAAGCATGCCATCTCACTATAGAATAAGAATATTGTATACTGTGAATTGCAATGCTTTTATTTCAGATGTTTTCAGCCCCATTAGGGCCTAGTCCCAAGATGTTTGGGTCCTGGAATGGTGACTAGGGATAGCAAAGGAATGAAGGAAGGAGGGACCAGACACAGAGGCACAAAGTTGCACACAGGGATGTTGGAATCAGGAGGTACTGCAACCATTGCTGAGGAACCTGCGACTTCGGGTCTGTTTCTTAGGTATAGTGCAGAAGACCCAGTCTCTGTACTACAGGAGGTCTCAGGCTGTAACCATCAAGGAGATGGAAGCTGCAGTTGCCACACAGTGATTCATCTGCCATCAGCTCATACTTGGACCTGGAGAAGACCTTTACCATCCCATCCAGCCTGCCCCATACAGATAAAGGCTATTCCAATTGTCCTACGGGTCAGAAGTCCTGGAGTCCTTGACATGGCTGTGCCCATGTGAACCATACACATTTACTCAGAACTAACTCACTCAGGCTTTCCTTGACTCTCTTCATTTTAGAAACACAATGGCTTAACGAGGGCGAACAAAGACTTTAATATTTCCTCCTGTCCCTGCTCAGCATGTAAGCCTCAGAAAAGTAGACCTTTCGGTTGAGTCACATCAGAATATTTAATTTTAAAACCGTGGCTTAGTTGATGACTTGGGTTTCATTTAAAAATTGTTAAAAGTGTGTTGGTTTGAATTTAAGATAAATTTCCAACATTTTTAAATGGCTCTAAGATACGTTTGCTATTTTTATTGTATATATTTTTCAAAACAGTGCTCTCTCACATTGATGATAATAAGTTCAGACTATCACTGAAGCCTGAAAAATGTTGAATCTACATCCTTCTATAACAAATGTTCAAGCCAAGATGTAATTCCTTCTGTAAAAATAAACAAACACATTGCATCTCATTAGTATGCAAGTTTGTTTTACACTTGAAGGGTAGCATTATATTTATATCAAAGGATTGTTGAAACATGTATTTCTTTATGATGCCCTCTGACTTTAATACCTTCATAGGAATGTAGTCTACTCATATCAAAATGACACACACACACACCTCACAGTAAGAATTATAAAGCACTATTTGCAAATTGTGAAGCTAATGAAATCACCAGAGCCCAATCAGTCTTCCTCATCCATACTGACTTATTTTCATCCTCCTGATTATCTTGAGGCAAATCCTGGATATAAACATATTATATAGGACTCATGTGTTAAATATATAATTATACAGCAATGTCTAATATTATTACATCAGTAGATAGAAGTGCGTATGACTATATAGTAAGCAACACAAATCCGCATGCAACAACTGTAGTTGCTTAGAACTGTAATATATACCATGATATTCCTGATAGTTGAGTAATGGGATAATGCTAAAGAAGACTGGATCAGGACTTAGGCACTTGAACCGGGTAAGCTGCATAATTACTCCATCCAGTGCATTGCTGCTGTGAGGTAAGCCCGGTGATATGTTTATTGGTTTTCTAAATTTCTAGACATGCCTTATTTTCAAATTAAACACTTTATTCTTGCTCACTGTCACTTTTTACAAAACATGTAGGATGCTAGTATGTACTCACATGGAGCTTCAGCAAAAACATAGATAGTGATGATTGTCCACGATAAAGACATTTCAAGACCAGGAGAATCAGGAACTAGTTCAAACTGCTCCAACTGTGTTTTAGAACATTTCTTTCAGCATTGGCCTGTACAATGGTCATGTTGTGCAATAACTGTTCATTCACTGAGTGTAAGTTTTGGATCTTAAATGCCAATTTTCCCAGGATGCCAAGCCAACCCCAAAGAACACTTTTGTCTGAGCAAGCTAAAGAGTTTCCTGTAGGCTTGGTTATAACACTGGCAACCTCTTCGCTATTCTACCTTTCCTTTATTTCATCTTGATTATCCTCCTTGGAGTTGGTCTGTTGCATTTAGCCAGGTAATTTGCTCACAAAGTTGGCAACAATGCAAGTTGGCCAATATTTCCCTCTTTACACCTGGTTATATAAAGTACTGTTGGACACATGCAGACCTACAGGTCTGTTGTCACCCACTTTTTATGGGTGAGGCTGTATCCAGTGAGTCTGTGATTCTTTTCAGCATATTGTTGAATTTTACATGAAGTGTCTTAATTAGATGATTAACATTCAAATTAAAAAACACTCCTGTTCTAGGCCCCAGGAGTGTCAAGAGTAATTAACTTCATTTACCAGGTATATGTCTCTCAAGCAAGGGTCACTGCTCTCCACCTGTAAACACAGGCAACCTGCCAGGGTCCTTCACTTTCCAGCTATGGCTTTTTGTGGATTCTCTCAGTGGTCATCTGCTAACTTTTAATGTTTATGCTGACAAAAAGAACAATTTTTATGTTTACTTCTTGTCTCGAGGGAAATGAAAAGCTTCATATTTTCCTTTGTTTGTTCTCTACTTGGCCAAATGCCTTCATTTCATTTTATCTTAGTTCCCTATGAAGCCACTTCCAAAGAGAGAATAATGCTTCCTGTTTGCTTTAGTCTTTTCTGCATTCAGAAAGAAAGGGTTTTTTATTTTTATTTCATTATTATTTTTTTTTGTCAGACACAGACAGATCCTGCTCAAGCTTGATAACCACACTTCGCATCCATACATTAAGGTGTATCACGATTTATATCTCCCATGGCTACACAGCCACACAAAGCCTGGATTTATAGACTGGTCTATATATTCAATTGGCTGACCTCTGAGAAAAACCTTGCTCAAAGTTCATGTGGCATCTTGTTGTCATTTTCTAGTGCCTCAGATGAGTGAGGAATACTGTTATTAAGTGTTCCTAAATCAATTATTAACAATAACCTGGGAATGTTATTCATCACTCACACCTCCATGAATCCATCTATAGAAACTTACTAAATGTTATTCAGTTGTTGGTCCTGTGCATATATGATCTTTTTTGTTATATTTTCTTTGGGGATTTTGTACATGAACATCTTATCTACATCACTCTAATCCCTCCTTTTCTGTGAAACACCTGTGTTCCCCTCCCACACCCACAGTCTCTTATTAGTTATCCTGTGATTTTTTTTTCAATATAAAATCACTTTGATATAGTTCCATCACCTTTAATAAACACATTTCACGGTTTGTAGTGTGAACATATTTTTATGTACTCCTTTTGCTATATTGAATAAGTTATTGTCTTTCAGAATCAAAATATTTCACTGTAATTGAGACATCTTTGGAATAGCACAGTTGTGATTTAAGTATTAACACCTACATTATCAACATTATAGTTTAGTAGACTTCCATAAATCACCATAATTAAATAATATACTATCTACTTATCTAAATTAATAATTGTTTATTCAATCTAAATTTATTTTACTTTTGTGTCTTTAAGGGATTTGCCTTTATCTTGCTGATTTATATTTCATTATTTATCTGCTTTTTTATTCCAAAATGATTGGTCATGTCATCTTTTATGATATTAATTTACCATGAATAGTGAAAAGAAAGCAAGCTAAACAACTCAGTGATAATACATGTAATTCACAGTGGACATGTGCTTCATCCCTGGATAGATGTGATTGCAGTGTATGCACATTGATTTGCTGTGAAGAAATGACTATCCTATGAAAATACACATTAAACTGACTGGAAGATCAGCTTTAGGTTGACAAACAAATGTATAGATTTCTTTAATCTGAGCTGTTCTGGTATAAATTGCTATTAAATTTCCAGTCTCTGTTGAGTTCTCTTGTCTTCATTGATCTCTCACTGAGATTTATGAAGTGAGGAGATGACTTAATTGTCTGTATGGAAAACTCAGGCATCCTCAGTAATGAAGATTCCTTCCAAGTTCTGATCCTAAATAAATCCTCATATATTAACTCTCTGGCACAGACACTCTTAATGTCCTAGTATATTTTTTTCTTTTTTCTTTTTTCTTTTTTTCCTTAGGAGCAAGTGCCATTAAAGTTAAATGAATGTCAATGCTTCAAAACATTAGCATTGACATTCTTCCTAGATTAGCAATAAGATATTTGTTATATGTGTTGCTTTGCCATAGATGTGTTTCATACTATGTCTATATAAAATATGGCTCCTCCTTTGACATCCTGAAAGGTGAGCAATGGATAGGATAAGCCTCACTCACATTTGTGGAGAAATGCATTCTTTGGGATCTTTTTGGACAGCTAGAACTAGAGATTAATTTCTGTGTTCTGAGACTGGTTGTGTACCTAGTGATTCTAACTGGCAGTCATGTTCTGATCATAGTAGGTATCTTAGATTTCCCTCTTCACATTCCCATGTATGTCTTCCTGGGAAACATCTCTCCTGGATGTCTGCCACACAACTTCTTCTCTTCCCTCAACACTGGTGAGCCTAATCTCAAAAGAAATATTTCTTTCCCTCTGTTTCTTTTTCCTTTTTAATTATTTGATTTATTTACATTCCAGTTGTTGCTTTCCCCAGTTGCCCCTCCCACAGTTCCTCATCCCATTCTTGCTCCCCCTTGCCTCCAAAACCTCCCCTTACCCTGGGGCCTCAAGAATCTCAAGAATTAAGCACATCTTCTCCCACTGAGGACTGACCAGGCAGACCTCTGCTGTATTTGTGCTAGGGGCTTTAGACTGGCCTGCTGTGTATGCTCCTGGTTGGTGGCTCAGTCTCTGGGAGCTCCCTGGGGTCTGGGTAAGCTGAAACTGCTGGTCTTCCCAGTGGGTCACTCTCCTCTTCAATTTCTTTAATCCTTTCCCCAATTTAACCATAGGAGTCTCAGACTTCAATACAGTGGTTGGGTGCAAATATCTGCATCTGTCTCAGTCAGCTGCTAGTAGGACCTCTCAGAGGACAGACATGCCAGGTTCCTGTCTGTAAGCACATCATAACACCAGACCTTGGTTCCACCCTGCCCCATGAAATGGATCCCAAGTTTTGCTGGTCATTGGACTGCTCTTCCTTTAGTCTCTTCTCCATTTTTGCCTCTGCAGTTTTTTTAGACAGGAACAAATCTGGGTCAGAAGTGTTTACTGTGGATTGAAAACTCAGTCCTTCCACTTGAAGCCTTGTCTTTCTACTGAAGGTGGACTCTTTGAGTTCTCTCTCCCCAATGATGGGCATTTTGGCTAAAGTCACACCTATTGAGTCCCTAGAGTATCCTCCCCATGTCTCTCATACTTTCCAGAAGGTCTCCCCATCTCTCACCCACCAAGGCTGCCTATTTCCATTCATTCTTCTGACCTTCTAAACTTTTCTTCTGTTTCTCCCCCATACTTGATCCTGTTCCCCCTTTTCCTTCTCCCTCCCCTCTCCGACCCAGGTCCCCCCTCCCTCTGCCTTTTGTGATAATTTCCTTCCCCCTTCCAAGTGGGATTGAAATATCTTCACTTAGACTTTTCTGCTTGTTTTACTTCTTATGGTTTGTGGGTTGTATCCTAGATATTTTGTATTTTTTTTGCTAATATCCAGTTATCAGTGAGTATATACCATACATGTCTTTTTGAGTCTGAGTTACCTCACTCAGGATGATATTTTCTAGTTCCATCCATTTGCCTGTAAAATTCATGATGCCATCATTTTAATAGCTGAATAGTATTGCAAAGTGTAAATGAACCATATTTCCTGTACCCATTCGTGGGTGAGGGTCATCGGGCTTGTTTTCAGCTTCTGGCTATTACAAATAAGGCTGCTATGAACATGGTGGAGCATGTGTCCTTGTGGTATAGTGAGGTGTCTTTTGGGTATATGACCAAGAGTGGTATAGCTGGATCTTCAGATAAAACTATTTCCAGTTTTCTGAGGAAACACCTGATTGATTTCCAGAGTGGTTGTACCAGTTTGCAATCCCACCAGCAATAGAGGAGTGTTCCTCTTTCTCCACATCCTCACCAGCATGTGCTCTCATTTGAATTTTTGATCTTAGTCATTCTGATTGATGTGAGGTAGAATCTCAGGGTTGTTTTGATTTGCATTTCTCTGATGACTGAAGAATTTGAACATTTCTTTAAGTGCTTCTTAGCCATTCAAGATTCTTCTGTCATGAATTCTCTGTTTAGTACTGTACTCCATTTTTTAAATGGGTTATTTGGGTGTTTTGGAGGTTAACTTTTGAGTTCTTTATATATTTTAGATATTAGCCCTCTGTCGGATATAGGGTTAGTGAAGTTTTTTTTCCCAGTCTGTAGGTTCCAGGTTTGTCCTATTGATGGTATCTTTTGCCTTACAGAAGCTTTTCAGTTTCATGAGGTTCCATTTATCAATGTTGATCTTAGAGCCTGAGCCACTGGTGTTCTGTTCACGAAATTTCCCTCTGTGCCCATGAGTTCAAGACTCTTTCCCATTTTCTCTTCTATTAGATAATGTATCTGGTTTTATGTTGAGGTCCTTGATCCACTTGGACTTGATCTTTCTGCAAGGCGATAAATATGGATTTTTTTTATTCTTCTACATACAGACCACCAGTTAGATTGGCACCATTTATTGAAGATATTTCCTTTTTTTCCACTGTATATTATTGGTTTCTTTGTCAAAGATCAAGGTGTCCATAGGTGTGTGGGTTTACTTCTGGGTCTTTGATTCTATTCCACTGATTGACCTGTCTGCTTCTGTACCAATATCATGAGGTTTTTATTATTATTGCTTTATAGTACAGCTTGAGGTCAGAGATGATGATTCCCCCGGAAGTTCTTTTATTGTTGAGAATCATTGTGGCTGCCCTGGGTTTTTTGTTTTTCTGTATAAAGTTGAGAATTGCTCTTTCCATGTCTGTGAAGAATTGTGTTGCAGTTTTGATGGGGATTAAATTGAATCTAGAGGTTACTTTTGGTAAGATGGCCATTTTTGCTATGATAATTCTACCTATCAATGAACATGGGAGATCTTTCCATCTTCTGAAATCTTCTTTGATTTATTTTTTCAGGGATTTGAAGTTCTTGTTGTACAGATCTTTCACTTGTTTGGTAAGAGTTACACCAAGATATGTTATAGTATTTTTGACTATTATAAAGAACATTGTCTTCCTAATTTCTTTCTCAGCCTGCTTATCCTTTGAGTAGAAGAAGGCTACTGATTTGCTTGAGTTAATTTTATATCCTGCCACATTGCTGACATTGTTTATCAGCTGTAGGCATTCTCTTGTGGAATTTTGGGGCTCGATAATGTATACTATCATATCATCAGCAACTAGTGACACTTTGACTTCTTCCTTTCCAATTTGTATCCCCTTTTATTGTCTAATTGCTCTATCTAGAACTTCAATTACTATATTGAATAGATAGAGAGAGAGTGGGCAGCCTTACCTTGTGCTGGATTTTAGTGGGATTGCTTCAAATTTTTCTCCATTTAATTTGATGTTGCCTGTTGGTTTGCTGTATATTGCTTTCATTATGTTTAGGTATGTGCCATGGGTTCCTGATCTCCCCAAGACTTTCAACATGAAGGGGTGTTGTATTTTGTCAAAGGCTTCTCAGCATCTAATGTGATTTTGTTTATGCAGTATATTACATTGATGGATTTTCATATATTGAACCATCCCTGCATCCCTGGGATGAAGCCTACGTGATTGTGGTAAATGATGGTTTTGATGTGTTCTTAGGTTCTGTTTGTGAGAATTTTATTGAGTATTTTTGCATTGATATTCATAAGCAAGACTGTTCTGAAGTTCTTGTTCTTTGTCCCTGTATGCTTCTTGCAAATATTCTTTGGATTTGCACTGGGAGCAACAGAATGCTTTCTGCTGGGCATGGTGAGTATGTGTAGTGATGACTTCTGTGTTATGGCTCTATGCTGTAATCAAACAAAAAATGTACAAAGATTTTTTGTGCCAGTTGATTGACCTTCTGAGGGAATAGCTTTATTAATTACTTTTTTTTTAATGTGAGATCTCAGCTTCTTTCATGTTACCATGAACTGATATATCCTTCAATGCTTTTAATTTAATGATGTCAAATACGACCTTCCTGGTTTTTTCAGCATCTGGTCATCTTTTTCTCATATATGTTCATACTGTACACAATTTTGATAAGAACTCAGTCACAAAAAGACTCAGTGTCTTTTCCAATGGCTCAGCTCATCTGACTGTGATGATAATAATATCATTTTTTATGTATGAAAAACACAAGTCCCAAGAGCTTTGGAAAGCCAGTTTATAAGCTAGAGATCTGTTTCTCATCTGCATTTTATTGAGTACCAACTTTTATGCTAAATTCTATCATCTATAGCATAAAAAATAAAGATATTTAAATAAAATAAAAAATAAAACTGCTATGAAATAGTTATCATACGGCAAAGCTCTTAATGAAAACCCACCAAAGGGAAATGTAAAACGGTTTGTCAAAACATGCTATATAACACAAATATATACATTTTTGAAGATGTCATTTAAGCTAAAGTTTAAAAGTGGTATAGAATACATAGTTGGTCCACCATCAATGATGTTGAAAACAAAGGTATGGAGAGATGGCTTCATTCTTTACCTTCACTAACCAGGCTCAACTAGAATCACTGAAAATATTAATTGCTATAAAATTATCTCAGATCCAAGTCTTTCAAAGACAATAAATTCCTTTGGATTCTGATACCCGATGATATTTGAATTGAGTCTTTCTCAATATTTTTTACTTGGGAATCAGAATGGAAAGTATCAAACGTAAGTTTTGTAAGTAGGTATCTAGAGTATAAATTCTGTCATAAACTACTTATATAGTATTGGGTGGTTATCATCTTTTCAAAACTAGTTTTCTCAGTTTCAAAGTGGGAGTAAATAAGTAAGCTGAACTCTCAGTGATATTGGAAAACTCCATTAAATTGCACAAAGGTGTCAGAATTGTGCCAAGTCGTGAATTTCTGCCCTTTGCAGAGTGTAGTGTGGTAAGGATGACTCATGCTGTTGGCTTTGATTTAGGGGTTGAGGTAAAGATACTGGCTTGAAGATAAAGGATCATAGCTAACATCAGAGCCTTTTGTCAGCTACCAATTAATTGTTAGGGTTTAGCATCTTTCTCATAAGTCTTTATTATAATATGTTTCACCATTCCATCTTATCCTTTCTCTAACTTATTTCTACAAAGGAAGAAAACACCTACAAGGGTTCTCATGGAAGCTGGAACATATTTATGCTACTTCAAGGCCAAGGAAGAGAGAGGGTCTGAGCTGCCTCCCCCTATACCCCGAGGCACAGGAGTTAGTCTTGAGGAAAGCTGGCACCAATAGTTTGAGTCTGAAAATAACTAGGCAGTCTTAAAAATTTTACCTAGACATTTTACATGATCTTTTCAGGAGCCACTTGAAGATATTATTCACATAACAACAATGCAATTAACAACATGGAGCTATAATACATACTGCCATATAATTAAGAAACCAGCAAACAATGCCTCTGGGCAAACCTGACCTATCAATGGTTTTTGTGTGGCCAACTCAACCAGAAATGATTACAATTTTGAACTATTGAAGAAATTAAAATAGTACTTCTAATACACAACACATCTCAAACTTGGGTTTTACTAATGTTTGAAAATGCTTTTATTTCTAAATAAGTATAGACTCAGACTACATTATGTGCCATAATTCTGAACTTCATGTTGTGGTAGCCTAACATCGAAGCCCCAAAGCTGCCATTAATTTGAAGTTATTAATAGAATATGCAAATTTTCTGGTTTACTATTTTTAAATATATTTATGTTTGTGTATGCAAACATTTGCATTTATAACTCCATGTAATTTATTTCTGTGTACAGAGTCTTATAACCTCCATAACAATTCAAAATACGTGTCTTGGCAGACTTTCTTCTATCTTTCTGTCTCCCCAGATACAATCCCCCAGTCTTATCCCTAATGCTGCACCAGAACTTCAGCTGAAGCCTTCACCTACCTCCAACCTCCTCCACCTTCACCTCCAATCCCACTCACCTCTCCTATCTGTCTTACAGACCATCTTCTTCTAACCTTCCTCTTTCCACTGGTCACTATATTCCAGCCCCCAACTCCAGCAGGCATACCTCCACTATACCAAACCCTATGCCTGCCAGAAAATCAGGTGGGCGTCCTACATACTTTCTCCTGTCTCTCTATTCCTTCAGACCCAATTCTACAGTCTCATCGCTAGCTCTGCAACAGAACAGCAGTTGTAGCCTTCTCTCATTTCTACTCATAGCTCCTGTGGATCCCACAGATTATCCCCCATATTCATTGCTTTATCCCACACCCAAATCCAGCAGGCACCTCTGCTAACCCAAAGACCTCCCTTCCTTCCTAGGATATCAAATATGCTGAAGGCAGAAACACACCTCTTCTACCACTCCTGAGACTCAGATCTGTAGCTAGAAACCTCATGTAGTCTCCCTTTCCTTTCTGTCCCCATCCCCAAGGGATCACAAAAATCCCCTTTCTTTTCCCCAGTTTATCCCAATTACCCAGATCTAATACCAACAGGCATTCCTTGTGAACATTCCAACTGAACAGAGAAGAAAAACACACAATATATAGTCATCACAGTTTCTAAGAATCCAGAGCAGAAACAGAAATCAAGGAACACTCAATAAAGACGAATCTAGAAATCAGCTCTTAAAGCCTTAATTGCCCAAACCCAGCTGCTCAGAGTTCAGTGTTAAAACATAATTTGTAACTGCCAGGGCAATATTTCTTCACTAGAACCCAGCTATTCTTCTACAGTGGGCCCTGAATATTCCAACATAACTGAAACACAAGAAAAAAGACCTTAAAACCAACTATATGTTTTCAAGTTCCATTCATTTGTCTGCGAATTTAGAGGAGAATGCCAAGGAGGGAAGACGAGAGTGGGTGGGTGAGTGGGAGAATACCCCCATAGTGGCAGGGGAGGGGGGAGGAAATGGGGAGGTTCCAAAGGGGAGATCTGGAAAGGGGGAAACATTTAAAATGTAAATAAGGTATGAAAAAAAAAATAAAAAAACAACTATATGAAAATGATAGATGTCCTTAAGGAGAAAATTAATAAATCCCTTAAAGAAATATAAGAAAGCATAAAGAGTATAAGGAAATAAATAAAATTGTTCAAGACCTGAAATTCAAATAGAATCAGTGAAGAAAACTCTAGCTTGGGTAATTTTCGATATAAAAAAAAAATTAGGAACTTGAACAGGAACTACAGTGGCAAGCTTCACCAGCAGAGTACACAAGATGGAAGAAAGATTCTCAGGCATTGAAATAAAATAGAAGAAATGGATACATTGGTTAACAAAAATGTTAAATCTAAAATCTCTTGCCACACAACATCCAGAAAACCTGAGACAGTATGAAAAAAACAAAAAACCTAAAAATAATAGGTATAGAGGAAGGGAAATAAACCAGCATAAAGACTCAGAAAATATTTTCAACAAAATCATAGAAGAAAATTTTCCAAACTGAAAGAAGGAGATGCCTTTAAAGGTACAAGAAGCTTACAGAACACAAAATAGATTGGACTTTAAAAGAAAGTCCCCTTACCACATAATAATCAAAACACCATACATACAGAATAAAGAAAAATATTAAAAGCTGAAAGGAAAAAGGAACAAAAAACATATAAAGGCAGACCTACTATAATTAAACTTGATTTTACAGTAGAGACACGAAAAGCCAGAAAGATCTGAACAAATGTGTTGCAGACTCCAAGAGATCACGGATGGCAGCTCAGACTACTCTATCCAACAAAACTTTCAATCACCATAGATGGATAAAATAAGACATTTTATGATAAAGTCAAATGTAAACAATATCTACCCACAAATTCAGCCCTGCAGAAGGTGCTAAAAGGAAAATTCCAACGTAAGGAGGTAAACCACACTCATGAAAACATGGACAATAAATCATCTCAAGTCAACAAAGTAAAGAGGGAAGAACACACACACACACACACACACACACACACACACACACACACACGCGACCATCGCCACCACCACCACCACCACCACCACCACCACCACCAACAACAACAACAACAATAACAAGATAATAGGAATCAAAAATTATTTGTCATTAATATTTCTCAGTGTGAGTGATTTCAATTCTTCAATAAAAAGATATCAGAATGGATGTGAAAATCAGATCCATCCTGCTGCATCCGAGAAATGCACGTCAACATCAAGGATATACATTATCTTAGTGTGAAAGGATGGAAAAAATATTCCAGAAATGGACCTAAGAAGCAAGCTAGTATATCCATTTTAATATCTAACAAAATAGACCAAATTGAAACTGTTCAAAAGAGATAAGGAAGGACACTACATATTCATCAAAGGAAATATCCACCAAGGTAACATTGTGACATTTCAATTCTCTCTCTCTCTCTCTCTCTCTCCCTCCATATCTATCTATCTATCTATCTATCTATCTTTCTTTCTTTCTTTCTACATCTATATCTATGTTTTTTACAAAACCCTTTTTATTGATTCTTTGTGAGTTTTACATCATGCACCCCAGTTCCACTCCTCTCCCTATATCCTTGTATCTGCCCTCCACTCTTTCAACCTCCTACCTCAATAAAAATTAACATACAGCCAACTAAACAACCAACCAACAAACAAAAAACAAATCATAGAAAATATCTTGTTATGGAAGCTGTAATGTGTCACAGTGTGTCCCACAATATATCTGTCTGTCTACACATCTTCACCTGCAAATGTTCACTGCAATGTGCCATTGGTTTGGCTTGAAGTCTTAGCAGAAAAGACCTATATCCCTTAAATAAATAGAAGTGGTCATTAAAAGTCTCCCAACTAAATAAAACCCAGGTCTAGGTGGTTTAGCATACAGTTCTACCAGACTTTCAAAGAAGAGTTAATGCCAACAGTCCTCAAATTGTTCTACAAAAGAAACATAAACATTGTTCAATTTATTTTATGAGGTCACAGTTATCCTGATGCTCAAACCACATAAACACCCAACAAAGAAAGATAAGTATAAACCACTTTTCCTTATGAACACAGATGTAAAAATACTAGCAAACTAAATCCAAGAACATATCAATAAATCATCCATCATTATTAAAAGGCTTTTGACAAAATCTAACACCCCCTTCATGATACATAAACATAATAAAGACAGTTTACAGCAAAGTCATAGCCAACATCAACATCAACATGAAAGGTGAGAATCTCAAAGCAGTTCCACTAAAATCAGGAACAAGGTTGTCCATTCTTTCCATATCTATTCCACATAGTACATGAAGTTTTAGCTAAAGCAGTAACACAACTGAAGGAGATGGAGAGATACAAATTGGAAAAAAGTCTAAGTATGTTTTTTGTTTTTGTTTTTTGTTTTTTGTTTTTTGTTTTTTTTGCGGATGATATGATAGCATACATAAATAAACATAAATTTCCACCAGGAAACTCCTACTTTTAGCAAATACTTTCAGCAAAGTGGCTGGATATAAGATTAACTCAAAAAACCAGTAGCCTTCCTATGTACAAATCACAAATGGATTGAGAAAGAAATTAGGGAAACAACACCTTCACAATAACCTCAAATAATGTAAAGTATTTTGGGGCAACTTTAACCAAGGAAGTAGAAGACTTGTATTATAAAGACTTCAAGTCTTTAAGAAAGAAATTAAAGAAGATATCAGAAGATAGAAAGATTCTCCCATGCTCATGGATTGGTAAGATTAACATACTATAAATGGCCATCCTATCTAAAGCAATCTACGTACTCATCCAAATCCCAGAATTCTAACAAAGCTTTTTACAGATCTTGAAATTAAAATTCTTAACTTTATAAGGAAAATAAGCAAACAAGTAAACAACCCTCCCAGAAAAACCAGGATAGCTAAAACAATCCTGATCAATAAAAGAATGGCTGTAAGTATCACCATTTCCAACCTCAAGTTGTACTAAAGAGCTATTGTAATAAAAACTGCACTGTATTGGCATAAACCAGACACATTAATCAATGGGAAAGTATTGACATAACAGACATAAATCTACACACATATCAACACCTGATTTTCGCTAAAGAAGGCAGAAATACATACTGGATAAAAGATAACATCTTTAATAAATGGTGCTGGCCAAACTGGATGTCTGTATGTAGACTTATGCAATTTAAATACATTTTTATTATCCTGAACAAAACTAAAATCCAAGTGAATCAAAGACTTATAATCAGATGCACTCAACCTGATAGAAGAGAAAGTGAGGAATAATGTTGACCACAGTGGCACAGGAGATGACGTTCTGAACAGAACTCCAATAGTGCAGGCGTTAAAGTCAACAATTAGTAAATGGGACCTCATGAAGTTGAAATGCTTCTATATGGCAAAGGACACAATTAATTGGACAAAACAGCAGCCTACAGAATGGAAAAAAATTACCAACACCACATCTGATAGAAGACTAGTATCTAAAATATATAAAGAACTGAAGAAACTGGATAAAAAAAAACCAATTAAAAATGGGGAACTGAGAGGCTCCACCAGCATCTGACTAAGACACATGCAGATACTCACACACAACCATCAGATTGAGCTCATGGACCCCAATGGAAGAGTTAAGGGAAGGACTGAAGGAGCTGAAGGAGATTGCAACCCCACAGGAAGAACAACAATATCAACAAACCCTCCCCCCCCCCCAGCTCCCAGAGACTAAACCACCAACCAAAGAGTACACATGGAAGGACCCATGGCTCCAGCTGCATATGTAGCAGAGGATTGCCTTATCGGGCATCAATAGGAGGGGAGGCCCTTGGTCCTGTGGAGGCTAGTTGCCCTAGCAGGGGGGATGCTAGTGGGGTGAGGTTTGAGTGGGTGAGTGCGTAGGTGGGTGGGTGGGGAAAGCACCCCTCTCACAGGCAATCGGGAGGGAGATTGGATGGGGTGTTGAGGAAGGGAATCCAGGAAGGGGGACAACATTTGAAATGTAAATAAATAAAATAACCAATAAAAAATGGGGAACTGTGGTTCTGATTCCACTTCTTTCCTAGGGGTATTCAGGTGCCTGCCGCTGCACATTAGATGGGGTCAGCAGGATTTCAGTCTGGCTGGAAGTGCCTGGGTCTTCTCTAAGGGTTTTTAGTTTTATAGCTATTTTAGACAGCATTCATTGAAACAAGTCTTTCATTGATATTCAGTGAAACAGCTTGTTCTCTTATTTGGGGTAAACAAGGGCTATATGAACCTTGGGGAATGGGTAGGGGTTTTCATGGGAAGAGTATATCATTGGCTGTGGCAGAGAAGCTGGGAATGCTTCATTTACAAGAAGGAGATCCAGACATGGTGGAGTGCTATCTTAATAGCAGGGTCTCCCAACAGAGAAGAAATATAAGCAGAATTCTCAATAGAGGAATCTTAAGTGACTGAGAAATACTGAAATGCTCAAACATCCTTAGGTATCAGGGAAATGGAAGCCAAAATGACTTTGAGATTCCATCTTACACCTGTCAGAAGGGCTAAGAAAAAAATCTGTAAGTTTAACAGTTCATGCTGGCAAGGATATGGAGCAAGGGGGAATACTTGTTCACTGCTGGTAGAAGTGCAAATGTGTTCAGCCACTATAGAAGTTGGTATAGAGGTTCCTTAGAAAAATAGGCATCTACTTAAAGCTGCAGCTATCCCACTCTTGGGCATATACACAAAGGATGCTCCATCCTACCACAAGGACACTTGCCCAATTATGTTTTATTCATAATAGTCAGACACTGAAACATCTTAGATGTCCCTCTCAACTGTAGTATGGATAAAGAAAATGTACATTAATATAATGGTGTATTACTCAGCTGTTAAGGAAAAGATCATGACATTTTCAGGAAAATGGTTAGAGCTAGAAAAAAAATCACCCTGAGTAAGGTAATCCATACCTAGAAAGATAAATATGGTATATGTCCACTTATGATAACTAAGGTACAATCTGTAACACCAAGAGGTTAGGTAGACCCTGTAGGAGAGGAAGTAGAATCGATTTATGGATAGACAGGA
This sequence comes from Rhynchomys soricoides, assembly GCA_019843965.1. NCBI lineage: Eukaryota > Metazoa > Chordata > Mammalia > Rodentia > Muridae > Rhynchomys > Rhynchomys soricoides. Next base: position 2,231,855 of record JADRCH010000824.1, read on the forward strand.
GTGTGGAAGGGCAGGGGAGCAGGGAAATTAGGTGGGGTGGGAGATGGGCTAGAGGGTGAGAAGCAGGGAAAGATGGCTGGAATTGGGAAGGCATTGGGGGGAGGGTGGAAAGCTAGTGTAATGGAAAGTTTCTGGAATCTATGAAAGTGAGTCAAATGAGGACTCATAGTAACATAGGTATCTTAGTTAAGGTTTCCATTGGTGTGAAGAGATAGCATGACTAAGGCAACTCTTCTAAAGGAAATCACTTAATTGGATCTGGCTTACAGTTTCAGAGGATTAGTCCGTTATTGTCATAGCAGGAAGTATGGCAGCGTACAGGTCAACATGGTGCTTTGAACAAAGCTGAGGGTTCTACATTTTGATCCAAAGGCAGCACAAGGAGAGTGTGCTACTGGATATTGCTTAACCTCAAAGCCTGCTCTCCACACTTCCTCCAGCAAGGCCACACCTACTCCAACGAGGCCATACTTCCTAATAGTGCCACTCCCTATTGGCCAAGCATTCAAACACATGAGTCTATTGGTGAATCACTACAGGAGATATGGAGTTTCAACTGTCCATGTCTTGTAGCCAGGCAAGTATTCCAGTGGCAGGATTAGGTTGTGTTCAGTTGAACTGTTGAGCAAGGGGAACTGTGAAAATCCTCAAACAACCAAGGCTGTTGCTAGAACAAGAGATTGATCTCTAAAAACTGACATGGGGTCTCCATTGTCAAGGACAACACCCACACAACTCAATGAGCAGGGAGAAGTATGTGGTGCCTACATGGAACCCTCACCCCTATGTTCTAGTGTTTCTGGTGCAGGAAGGTACTTAACAGGCTACCAAAAGAGAAATGTGAACACCAACCCAGCCACAAATCCTTTGATCTATATTCTGTCTTCCCCACAAATTGTTAGGGCAATGATACCACAGAACTATTCACGTATACAACAATGTCTGATTTGACCTAAGGCCAACTCCATGAGAAAGAATTTATACCTCCATGGTAACCAAGAAAAAGAGACTAGACATCATAGAGACCTATGGTAAAAGCAAAGACAACTGATCTAAAAATATCAATAAAATGGTTACTAATGGTATTCTGTCTTATTCATAGATCAGTGCCTTATCCAGTTATCATCAGAAAGACTTTGTCAGTAGACAGGAATGGATGGAGGACACCAAGAGAACAAGGCCCTTTGAATCAACTAAGCAAGGCACACATGAGCTCACTGAGACAGAAGCAGCAAGCACAGGGCCAACAGGGTGCTACAACAGATTATCAGTGTGTATATTATAGCTATTAGCTTAGTATTTCTATGGGACTCCTGACCATGAGAAAGTATGATTCTCTGACTCTTGTGCCTACTCTTGGTACTCTTTTCCTCCTGTTGGATTGCTATGTCCAACTTTAATATGATATTTTTTCCTTTAACTAATTACATTTTATTTTGTTATCTTTGGTTGTTATCTCTTAGAGGCCTGTTCTTTTCTAATGAGAGACAGAAAGCTAGATATGGAGTGGGGGAGGGCAGGAAATGGGAGGAGTAGAGGGAGGAAAAACTATAATCAGGATATATTTATGAGAAAAGAATCTATCTTAAATAGCAAAATATTGAAAAATGTTACTTTTATATCACTATCAAGAAACTAGATTTTACCATTTAATGAAGGTTAATCTTACATAAACTCTGTTGAGCTATTCTACCCATGTGTTTGGGTAAGCACCAATCTGGATGATGCTGTGAAGGGGTTTTACATGAAACTGGTGTTCAAGTCAGTAGACTTTTGGAAAATGGATTATCCTTCAAAGTTTGGTTGAGGCTTATTCAGCTGAGTGATAGTTTTAGGCAAATAGACTGAATCCTTAGAGAAGTAAGAAAATTTGCCTCTAGATTGACACTGATCTTAGCTAGAATTTGTGGCCTGCCAGTCTGCTTTGTATATTTAGGTTTGCCAACCTTGATGGGTTTGTGTTCTCTAAACAGCCTTAATAAATATGATCCATCAATCACTGCTCCTTATGCCCCATCCCCTGGTAAACACAAAATTTCTCTTCTTCATCTCATTGCACATAGCAAGCCGTTCACTTACATCTGGTATATGGCTACTTTTATGCTACAGAGTCAAGTAGTGACAGGAATAGGTAGAACAAAGAGCCTAAAATGTTTATTTGATGTCCCTTCATATAGCATAGGTTTTTGAGGTCTGGAATAGTTTATAAACCTATTACCAATTTCTAAAATGACCTTTCTGCAAAAAATTAATTGTTTTCTGGTTGAGTACACAAGTTAGTATGAGTGCTGTATGGAGTGGTCACACACATCTCCTAGTCTTCTTTAGTTTGTAATGATGTCTTTATTTTTAATGATGAAAAACCACAAGTCTGTTATTTTGCAGTATTTTCATTAATTTGACAGCACTTACTATGAAAAGTAACATGCAGTATGATACAAACAGCACTTTGATGTTATTTGTTTTTCTGAGCTTTGCTAATAAAGCTGTAGAGACCAAGAGGTGAAAGGCTAAGTATAAAGAATGATAATAATATAAAAGCTATGAACACTTATTTAATAAATATTTTAAATGCCTATTTATAAAGGATGTAGCATGCTCATTAAAATCAATCAAGATTGCATCTGTGTGCAAATGACATTAATTTCTTATCTTTCATAAGAGATGAAAACATCCACCTACAGATTTATTTTGGATTTATTATACCTTGGAGGGGACTGTGCTCTTGCTATGGGGAAGCTTTTAGGAGTCATCACTTCATGTCATCTTGGTTTTGCTCGTTTCATGAAATGTCAGGAAGCATTGTTCTCTGTTCATCTCTGTCAACTTCAGATGGACTAAATATGATTATTTGGGGATATTTTTTAATTTGAAACACTGTAATCCTGAAATGACACCTCTGGGATATTTAGTTTAACCCTGAAATATCAATGAAAGTAGATATTTTTCTCTTCCTATTTGATATACAGAGAAGTTAATTTTAGTAAAATTTTATAAATTTATGAAAAATTAAGAAGTAGAAGCAAAATGTCATCACTTGGATTGAGTTTGATATTTGTATAATAATGTACATTAAAGGCATTTACAATGTTCATTGTAACGGTCTGGGAAGCATGAAGAAGCTCAGGTCAGGATAGCCTGGTGTCTCATAATAATTTATTTTCTAAATTACTAGATACTTCTTTTAAGTATGAAGTAACACACTTTGTAGGGGAATATGCCTTCACTGAGAAAAATGTACTGAAAAAATAGATACTTTTGATTCAAATAGATAGGATTTGTACCCTAGATGCACTGTTTATACACCAAATGAATAGGCAGATACTTATGAGCATGTTTATGAGTTTCAGTTTTTTCTCATTCGTGTGAAAACAATAGTATCTATTTCTCATAAGTACTTGCTAATTTTCAAACACAGAACCTGGCACAATAAAATACTGCACAGACATTTTTTCTACATTTTACTTTTCTGTGTTACTTTTACATTTCCTTCTTACTTCATGATTTCCTCCAATTAGCCAGAGAGCACAAAACTATGTGATGACTAACATTATGCTTAAGGTTTTAATTACTATGATTAGAATATATATATCTGTATATATATACATATGTGTGTGTGTATGTGTATGTATATGTATATATATTTATTATATGTATATAAACCCTATATACATATATTATACATATTCTATGTATGTATTTATGTACATATATACACATATGTATATATATATAGTGTATATACTATGATTAGAATATATAACTATAACTATAACTATAACTATAACTATAACTATAACTATATATATATATATATGCCTTTAGCATGGAGCTATATCTTGTATATCTAGCAGCCCACTTCTCTTTTTCCAGATGCTGAAGACTATTTTTGTGATTGACTGATCTTCTAAAATTTAACTGTCCTTCTTGCAAGGTGATAGGTCATGAGGCTGCTGTTTCTTCATCAGTAATTTGAGGAGAGTAGCTTGGCTATTCTCCTCAAAAAGATGACTAGGACAGCTGCAAGACGTATGTGTTAATATAAGCCCTGCCTACACATAGGTAGGATACATGTAATTTTGTAGGTTTTGTCTCCATAAGTCCTAAGCTAACTTAGCCCAGGGCTACACTTTGAGAATTCTGAATCTTAGGTGTAGACTTGGTGCCAGAAATAAAACCACCTCTCCTTTCTAAAATTCATTGTCAGACTAGTAAAACTCTGAGTGACTCCAGGCCCAAAACAAGTGCCCTTAACTGTAAACTACATGCTGGTTATTTAGCTTGCCAACACTCATTCTTGAATTTTCTTTTTAAATAATCAAATAATATATTTATTTGTTTAGATTTTTGAAATGAGGTTTTTGTCTAGCTCAGGCTGCCTTTGAACTCAGAATTCTCCTACTTCTGCAAACTGCTGTTGAAAGTGTGGGAAAAGCCCAGGCCCAAGGGATGCTTAGACATGTTGTTTAGCAGTAGATGCAAACTGGGAGAAGTATGGGCTTTGTAAACAGAATAAAGGATTAAGTTTCACGGTGTGATCATTTAGCCATATTAGTACAAGAGAATAGATTAATTTTTTTGGAGTTTAATCCCATTTTGGGTAAAAATTGCCCTAAATGCACTTAGCATCTGGGGCATTTCAGTTTTCAGTGTTAGGAGTCCATTCTTCTTGTCTTCCTCCTTTCTTTTCCTCATCCATGCATGTGGCAAATTAAAGTGTTTATCTGTAATTTTTCAATTGTTCATTGCAGTGGGTGTGGCAATGCAAGCCAGAATTCATGGGGTGAGGCACCCTCTCCCTCAGACGTGGGGAGTTCTGGTGACTAAAGTGTGACGTTAGGTGCCTATTTGAGAATTGTTGCAGAGTTGCCTGGCCGAGGTTTTTATCCCTTTCCTGAACAGAGATTATATTTTGTGACTGCTATAGCTAGAAGTGTAAGCCTTCATCTTAGATCTCTAATCTGGGTTGTTGCTAATGGCCTATGCTAGCCTCATTGATTCCTGTGGGAATCTCAGAGGCTTCTGGAGATAGCACAGCTCACATCTCTCTTTTACAATCTTCTTATCATCTGACAGGTGATATTCCTAAGGACATTCTCCGATGATTGTTCAGTGGCAAACCTGCATCTCAGATTGTTTCCTAGGAAACAGGTTTATAATAATTGTATATTCTTTGCAACTCAACATATTGGCAAAGTCAGACAGGATGGTCAGAAATAATAAAAATTATTTTGTTAATGTTAGAGGGATTTAAATTTTTTCCTGTAAATTTCCAGAATTCTAAGGCTAGCCAAAGATAAATTGCAAAACAAAAGTGACAGTCATCTGCATGTTTCAGTAACAATTCCTTCTCTAGAGCTTTGCCCAACCCAAGGGTACACAGAAGGATAGTCTGGGATCTGGAAGGCTGTACTTTTTTTACTGGCATCTAGGTCTTCATCCTTTTCCCTCAATGATTTTTCCTTCACATTTTATTGATAATATGGTGAAATGGTTCATCCCCACATTCTATCTTTAGCCATAATTAATCTCCTCCCATGGCCTCAGCTTCTCAAAGAATGTTACTGATGACCTGTTTCCCACAAATCCCATATGTTATACCTATAGCCAGAGAAGGATTTCTAAGTCTGGACTTTTGATTCACCACACTTCCAGCTACTACATCCTTTTTGAATTCAGTTCTCTTCTGCATCTGAACACCCAATCACATCACTTCCCTGTATAGAGATGATGAATAGACACACTTGATAGTCACTTAGGAAACAAACCAGACAGTTACAGTTATGTGTAAGACTGTATTGGGTGCAGACCAATTTTACTAGTACAGTTTTGTTGAATTTGAGGGACAAATTCTTTTCATTAGACCATCTGTTTTGGTAGACATGTAATATGTAAAGAAAATTGGTATAGTTGCTTTAGAAAGCTATTCGGGGTTAAATATTAAGAACCACAAACTTTTTTTTATAAAGAAGCACAAAATTGTTTATCTTTGGAGAAATAAAACTATTTTCATACTTTTTCTTCCCTGAAATTATGATGCAAAAGTACAATCAAAAGTAAGAAGTCATTTTTGTTAGCAACAGTGATAGTGGGCAGACTGAAAATAATCTTGGGAGGAGGAAACATCTAGATACCCACATGGAAAAAAAATAAATTAGACACACATATGTCAATCTATATAAAAGTCAACTCCAAATGGACCAAAACCCTCAATTTAAAACATGAAAATACTGGAAGAAAACATAGGCAGCACCCTACACAATATGGGTGTAGGAAAAATTTTTCTGAACTGGACTCCATTTGCTCAGGAATTAAAAGGAACAATTGACAAATTAGAACTTATGAAACTAACAAGCTGTGGCATGAGACATGACTCAGCAGGTAAGAACACTGGCTGCTCTTCCAGAGAACCCAGGTTCAATTCTCAGCACCTACATGGTAGCTCATAAGTATTTCCAGTTTCAGGAAATCCAGTGCCCTCTTCTGGCCCCATGTACTGCACGCATGTATTGTACATACACACATATAGGCAAACCACTCACAAAAAATAAAAATAAACCAATAAAAATAGATCTACCATATATTCCAGCTATACCACTTCTTGATGTATGCTTGAAGGACTGAACATCGCACTCTACAGAAACTTGCTCAACAATATTAATTGCCGCTTGATTCACAATAGCTTTGAAATGAGAACAACCAAATGTCCATCAGCTGATGAGTGGATAATTAAAGTGTGGTATATATGCACAATCAAAATGCTTCCAGTGGTGAAGAAAAGTGACACCATGAAAATTGCAGGTAAATGGATGGAACTGGGAAACACTACACCAAGTGTAGTAAGCCAAACTAGAAAAACAAACACCATATGTTTTTCTTATTTGTGGATCCTAGCTCTGAAATTTTTGTTTTGTGTGTAAAACTTAGAATATATATAGAAGCCAGAAAAGTAGAAAAGTCCATTGGGGAATGGGGCAAAAGGAGTTTTAGAGAGGAGAATAGCAAGACAGATCCCGTGAGAAGAAAGTGGAAAACTGGACTGGAGGACTTAACTAAGGGAGGGACAGGAGGATGGAGGGAAGGAGAGAGATAGCATGATTCAGAGAGAGAGACAGGTGTAATATGTAATACTAAGCGTATTTTGACAAGACATGAGAAAGCATACTATTTTATAAAAATATTTAAAACACATACAAATGTACACACACACACATGCACACACACAAACACACACACAAGCATATATACATGCAACCATACATGCACACCTGCACATGTGCACGGTTTCAATGGAGTTATACCACATGGTGAGACAATGATCCCTTCAGACTATTTAACAAGAAATTGTTTCTTATCAGTTTGCATGAATGTACCTGGAGGTGGTTCTCAAGGGTGGTTCATAGCCGGTGAGATCTCCCTTAGATCTTGAAATCATGGCTGCTCTCTAGGAGTTAAAATGGTAAAGCTTCCAAAGCAAAACCCACTCATTCACTGAAGTCAATCACCTGTACACTGAAGTATGGAAGTACAATGAATATAAACATTACAAACAAAGAATAAACTGGATGTTTCTCCAGAGAAACAGAAATAAACTGGTGTGATTCAGACAGGCACATTCCAATGAACTTTCTTCTCTAAATACGGTATGGGCTGCAGCAGCAGTGGGGGCTACTCCTGATGGGACAAGTGACAGTGATGAAGTAATTAAAGCACAATCCAAGATTGCATACACAGGTTTATCTGTGGGGTGCATAAAACATATCCAGACTATAAAAATCTTATGCCCCAAGCTCTTGAAATTAGAGGACCTTGTTTAAGGCTTCTGGCTCAAGCAGAGCAGTTGAGGCCATTTTACTGGGTACTGCTTCTGAGCAGCTTCATGAACTATTCCAGAGGAAATTCCTTATCTACATATATCCTCCATAAACTATGGACTCATAGCCAAAACCAATATTACATTGTGGTCACTGCTTACAATGAACTATTTAGTAGAGATAAAATAAAAATAACTCTTCTTCCTTTTGGAGAAATTTTGAGTTGACAGAGTGTAGTGTCAGAGAGCAGAGAGTAAGAACTCTCATGCATGCTAAGGGCATTTGTATTAAGATCACCAGAAGAATTCTACCCCACTGAATCCTTACACAGTTCTTACAGACTTCTTTTCTAAACCCATGCACCAGTGACTGAGTTACTTTTTGTGAGTCCTGTCTTGCTCAGGTATGGGTCTCATATCATAACTTTTTTCCTTCCCCTTTCTCTTTCCCGTCCCTTCCTCTTCCCCTTCCCTTTTCCTTTTCTCCCCCTCTTCCCCCTCTCTGTATGTGTGTGTCTGTCTCTCTCTGTTTCTCTGTCTGTCTCACCCTCATTTCTTTCTTCAGCTCCTTTGTATTTTGTGTGAGGATCTCAGTATGTGGCCACAGCTGGCTTTTTAATCATTCTGTCTAAACCTCCACAGTGCTGGGATTACAAGAGTTCATCCCAGTGCTGGGATGATACTTATGTGTGATCATTTCTCTTTTTTAAAATGTAAGGTCCACATGAGGTTTTTCTGCAATAGCAAGAAATACACTTTCACAGGACAAAGCCATCATTTACATAATTTCAAGGAAGTAATATATGTGTCAGCTTTGTGTCCAGATTCCAGGAGGATTTAAAAGAAAAGGAAAACACATTAGTTTATATAATAATGACATCTTAATTTGCAGTTTTGTTCACACATATTAAACATGCTTATGAATGCTTTAGTCCATATATTTTAAATACAGATACAGCATCTCTTTTAAAATATACTCAATATAGAGTAGGGTTTTTTTTCTTTATCAGTTCTACATAGTCAATTAAGCAACATGCTTTTAAAATGTCTTTTCAACGGTGCTGAGGGGTTAAATCTAAGTCCTTGGACATGCTGTATAATAACTATTGAGCCACAACCCCAGGCCAATTGTTAATGTGTTAAAATAATATTTTGGATGAATATTTGATGAATTTATTCAGACACTGAAGTATAATATGAAATAATTTTATCATTAGACCCATAATTCCAGATCTCCCCTTTTTTATATTTCTAGTAAAGCTCATAAATAAAATTATAATTGTGCAAACATTGTTATGATATGCTTGTTTAGTTACAGATATTTATTCATTCCTTAACATATGCAACTGAAATAAGTAGTCATTCAAAGTTGTTCTCACCAAATCTGAAAAAATAAATTTCACATCTTAATGTTTCAGAAACTAGAAGAGTATCATTTAGTGATGGTCATATGTACATACTAACTTGAAATATCTTTCTTTTGAAATGCAGAAATAGTTGCAAATCACTGAGAAAATATTACTTCAGAATTTGCTGACTAACAATTCTACATCCTTGTTATATTACTTATTTTCATGGTTATGTCACTCACTGCTGAACAGTGAGGTCATTTAGTAGGTCAAATAGAAAAGAATAGGTAGTTACTTTACTATAAGTTCATATAAATATGCAATAATGCTATCTTCTTGACAACATATTTCTGTATAAATGATTCATTGACATAAAACATTTTACAGGGCAGATCAGGATATAGGACATAATGGTACTTGTAATTAAAATTAGTATTTTCTAGGAAATTGGCTTGTATTATTATGCAGTTTTCTCAATAAATTTGAAGATTTATCTGGATGAGTATGCCTCATGCCAGTATCATTTGAGGACAGAATTTAAGATAGCACTGAAGGGATTTCTCATCAACAATTTTTTCACAGCCATTTTTACTTCTTTGTTCCGTAGACTGTAGATAATAGGATTTAGCATTGGTGTTAGTCCAGCATATATCAGTGCCATAAATTTATCTATTTCCTGTGAATTTACAGATGAAGGCTTCAGGTACATGGAGAGAGCTGTCCCATAGAACAGAACCACCACAGTTAAGTGGGCTGCACATGTTGAAAAGGCTTTGCTTCGGCCATCCACTGAGCTGATTCTCAAGATGTTGGAGAGGATGGATGCATAGGAGACACAAATGAGCAACATTGGCAATGGGAGAAGAAGGATGCTGATCACTAACATAATTAACTGCACCATGGAAGTGTCTTCACAGGCTATTTTTAAGAGAGCCAGAATTTCACAGGTGAAATGATTGATGATACTATTACCACAGAGAGACAGATGAATCACAGGTCCAGTTTCCACCAAGGCAGTAAGGCAGCCTGTAACCCAGGAGCTGCCTGCAATCTGTACACAGACTCTCTTGTTCATAATTATGGAGTACCTCAGGGGGTTGCAGATGGCCACATACCTGTCATAAGCCATCATAGAGAGGAGCACACATTCAGTGGAGCCCATGGCAAGAGAGAAGTACATCTGAGAAGCACATCCTGAGAATGAGATGGTGTTTTTCCCTGAAACAAAGTTTGCCAGCATAGGAGTGAGAGCAGAAGAGGTATACCAGATGTCAAGAAAGGAGAGGTTGCTGAGGAAAAAGTACATGGGAGTATGCAGATGAGAATCAAGGATAGTGATAGCAATCAGAATAGTACTTCCCAGCAAGGTGGTAAGATACATCAGCAGACACAGCACAAATATGGTGACTTCAATTCTGGGGTATTGAGAAAATCCCAGGAAGAAAAACACTGTGACAGAGGTCCAATTTCCCTGGACCATTTTATGATAGTATGTTCATGTGTATGTCCTAATGGATTACAGAGCAGAAATACATATAAAGCAAACAATCTTGCTTCAAATTTTCTCACAGTTTTTCCTTTATATGAACTTAGGCTTTGTATTTAAGTACCTATCTAAATTGAGAGTATTGCTGTAGAAGTGGATTTTTGAATAATCGGTCATTAATATAACTTAGTCATGAAGTCAAGAGTAAATGGTGAACTTGTTGATTTTGCAGCAAGACCTTTTCTCCTGTTAAGGTGGAGCAAGAGAAGAATTCATCAAGTAAACATCCTAAGAGAATAGCAAAGGAAACAACCATTTGCTCCCCCTTTATTCCAAAACTACATTTGTAGCTGATCTACAAATGTGTATTTACCTTTAAGTTACTAAGATGATTTTCTTCTCCTAGCTTGGTAATATTCTTCTTAAAGGAAAGTGTCTAGCTCCCAAGTTCACAGTTTCTTTTGGCATTCCTAGAGAGATGCTCAGAATGATTTGAAGAGTCAATAAGTAAAATAATGTACAGATTTCTGAAGATATAAAAGAAATTAATTGAAGACCTTGAACACTGAAAAACAAATTGGAGTTTCTTTTCTAACTTAATGAAGTGATAATGGATAGTCTCATGGTGAGGGACACCTAACATCTGTATTTTTCATGTCTATAGTTGCCTTAGTGACTAAGCTACAGAAACATTCTCCAAAGGACCAGCCTCTGCCTCTGGAAGGCAATTTAGTCTATTTGTTGCTTTTGAAAAATTTCCAAATATTGCAGCAAATTAAAGTTGCAAATCTGTTAGTACAGCATTACAAATGTTGAAACTCCAGGGATGATGTCCCATAGATCCAATTATCACCAGTAGTTTGCCTAGTCTAATTGTGGTGTTATTCAAACAAGAAATAAACATGTTCCTACTATCACTGTTTTGAGGATGAGAAACTTTACTGTTTTTCAAATATGTTATGAAGTCAGTTAGGCTTGCTACATTGATGTAAAGGAAAAGAGATAATGTCATTATTCTCTCTCAACTAGAAAGAGAGTTTCATGTTATGTATGAGACAAGTTGTACTGGATATGGAAGCATCAAGATGGGTGAACAAGAGCCTGGATAACTGCTCCTTCTGATGATGGCTTAATGGGAAGACTTACAGACAATCTTTATGGAAAATGAAATTGCACCTGAAGAAGGAATGCTTTTCATATGGGGAAGTTAGCTGTTGTATGTAAAAGCATCTTGACTTCAGAATGCTAATTGCTGCCTTTATTCCTCTGAGTTATATAACACCAGTTTACAACTGGCCTGCTTTTGAGAGATGCTCTGATATTTGACACTGTATGGTGGTATGGGGGAAATACATTGCCAATTGTTTGCTGTGAAATTGTAGCTGAACCACTTTATTCTTATTTAATAGATTATACCCATGGCTGTTATATAATCTATTTCACTTATCAAATGCCTCTTCATTTTCAGACAAAGGTAGTTATGTATTTGAACTATTGCTTAAAATTAAGCTAACACAATCCAAACTCCTATATTTACTAACTAATATTTGAAATCAACATGTAGCTTTGGGTCTACTATTTATTAACTCTTACACAAGGGCCTGGGATCATGTGTATAATTAATACTTTTTAGCCTTAGGATTGCATTGTTCATAAAAAGTTCTAAATCTTTTCCACTTCCACAAGTCATTTCTGTTTTCTGGAGCAAATTGGAGAATCTTGCTGACTTCAGATTAGTTGTAAAAGGGACGTGTCAGTATTTGTTAGGGTCATTGTGAGGAAAGAGATACTCTGTAGAGGAACTGACATAGTACCCAATGTTTAGTAGGTACTTAAATATTAGATTTTCTCTATTCCATAAACCAGAAGTAAACCTTGATCCTTTATTCTCCTTGTCATTTTTGAATATAGTTTATTAATTCTTTGAGAATCTCTTACAATGTATTTTCACTTTTTCTTTGTTTTCTTCTCAAACTCCCTCCTCCAGATTTCCCTACCTCCTTAACCACCCAACTTCATTTTCTTGTTCTTTCTCTCTCAAAACAAACAAACAAAAAACCCTACAAAACAAACAAAAAACCCCCAAAACCCCCAACAACAGCAACAAAAAAACAAATGAAATAAAAATCAAAACAGACAAACAAATAGAAAACCAATGAGACAAAAATGCCCAGATGAAACAAAAATACACAAAACAAAATCCATGGAATTTATTTTGTGTTGCTCAACTACTCCTAGGTGTGAGGCCTGTCCTGGACTATGGTTGATATACCCAGTAACACTCCATTGAAGAAAATATTTTCACTTTGCTAGGGAGTATCACTTACAAATGGCTTCCCTGTAATGGACAGCCTATGTCCACTTCTCCTCCTCAGTGCTGGGACCCCATCTGGCTTGAAACTGTGCAGGTTTTATGTGTGCTGCCACAGTCTCTGTAAACTCATATGTGCACCAATCCTGTTGTGTCTGGAAAACACTGTTTCCTTGGAGTTATCTACCATTTCTGGCTCCTAGAATCTTTCCATCTCTTCTTCCACATAGCTTACTAAACCTTGACTGAGGGGGTTTGATAAAGACATTCTATTTAGATGACTTAGAACTCACTATTCAAAAGTCTCTCACTGCATGTTGCCCGGTTATGGGTTTCTGTGTTAATTCTCATCTTTAGCAATGTCAGATACGGGTTCCATCTGATGGAGTAGGATCTAAACTCAATTTAAAAGTGGTTGGTCCTTGATCCACTTGGACTTGAACTTTGTGCAAGGTGACAAATATGTATCTATTTCCATTTTTCTATATACAGACTTCCAGTTAGACCAGCACCATTTACTGAAGATGCTTTCTTTTTCCATTGTATATTGCTGGCTTCTTTGTCAAAGATCAAGTGTCCATAAGTGTGTGGTTTTATTTCTGGGTCTTCAATTCTATTCCATTGATCAACTTGTCTGTCTCTGTACCAATACCATGCAGTTTTTTTTTATCACTATTGCTCTGTAGCATAGCTTGAGGTCAAGGATGGTGATTCCCCCAGAAGTTCTTTTATTGTTAATTTTTTTTCACTATTATGGATTCATGGAGTGGTGAGGTTTGATGAGGTGGGGGTGTGGGATAGGGACATCCTCTTGGAGATGGGGGAGAGAGGAGATATGGGATGGAGAGTGGTTAGGGGACAAACTGGGAGGGGGATGAAGACTGGACTGTAAAAAATTATTAAAGAATATAAAAACCTCTCTTATTTAAAAAAGGTGGTTGGTTACTCTCATAACATTTATGCCACTATTATACTGGTTGCAGATGTAGGTCACAGAGTTTGTAGCTGGGTAATATTGATAATCTTTCTCCTCTGGTGACATGAAGAGGACCTTTCAGCACCATGAATGCTTGTTGGTAAGGGTGAAATTTCTAGTTTGGGTACCAGCTTGATTTCTCTGTGCTTAATGACATAATTAAGTGTTGCCTTCAGCAGTATGTCCTCACTATCAGGTTGTGGACAGAAGATAATAACCTTGCAATAGACTCATGCAATCTGGTTTAATCATATTGACCCTTACTCCTCCTTAACTCCTCCCTGATCCATCCTCCTTAACGCCTCCTCAACCCTCAACATCATGTTTTTACCCACTGAGTTCTGCCATAAACTGATAAATGTTGGGGAGGGGGGTCAGCTATTGGAGCATGGTCAACCTATTGGGGCTACCTTAAAGAAACCTGCTGGGGAATCCAGATCCCTCTTTTGGAGGCTGTGGGGAAAGCATATTGTGATCTGTACATGAAGTAGCCCTCTCAATTTTTTGTGTTGAGAGTGTGGACCACAGTTGCTGGTGTTATCTTGAGAAGTTCTGGAAGCTCTAGGAGACCCACCCTAGGTGGATATATATTATTACAGGCTGACTCTCAGGAGTATCTTGTTTCTGATCTCATCCCTCTCTTTTTCCTGCTCACTGTGAAGTAAATAACTCTTTTACTACATACTTTTTCTTCCTGGCATGAAACAATCTAGACTGAATCTTTGGAAACTGTGAGCCAAAATATTTAATATCTTCCTTTAGATGGCCTATACCAGGTGTTTTATCACAAATAGACATATAACAAATACATCTGTGTGATAAATCTTTGATTTTCCCACGTTAATAAGAATATTCTTAGTGTTCTGCAGGAAGTTCTATCAAACATTTTGCTAGGCCTATTATATACTTTGAATCAATGTTGCATCTGTTGTGCAAGAGGGCTACATAGATATTACAGCACCCATTGCAGGAAAACATCAGACTTTCTCCATTAAACCATTTTGGTTATGCATTGAAACCAATTAACCATATGTGGATGAGACCCCTTTTGCCCCTGTATTTTGTTCTATTTTAAATTTGTCTTTCTTTTTACTGGTGAAATGGTGACTGAATTAATGCTTTATACTAGCCTGTGTTTTATAATGAGATAGTGGAAACCATTTAAATTTTGTCTCCTTATTCTAGATCATTTTTATTTCTTTAGCTCTAGAATGATACTGTCCATTTCTTCAAACTCTGCCTAGATTTATTTCTAAACAGAGTTTCTCTATGTAACCCAGTCTGACCTTAAATTCTTAAATTCATTATGTGTTTCAGGATGGTTCTAAATACTGATTTTCCTACCAGCCTTTTGGGTACTGGAGTTACAGGAATGAGTCACCATGTCTGATCATGCTTGTGTTTAAAGTGAGATGACATTGATCTGTATTTCATGATGCAAAGGATTGATCTCTGAATAAAATCTAGTCCTCTAATCCCCCAAAAGGATATCTCTTATAATCATTGCTTTTTAAAATTCTGTCTAAACTATTTAGGAGCTTTCATTATATAAGCCTTGTACTATTTCTGGTGGTTTCTATCAGCTATTTTATTTTAATAAAATAAAATAGTTAAGATGAACTACTTCCCAGCTATTTGCTGTTGGTTAATAGAAATTTAGCTATGTCATATAATCTGATGCATCTTGATAGTCAGGTAAATTTTCATAGTTTTAATAACAGTTGTATGGATTTCTTAAGAGAGAGAGAGAGAGAGAGAGAGAGAGAGAGAGAGAGAGAGAGAGAGTGTGTGTGTGTGTGTGTGTATTTGTGCATCCACAATCCAGCTGCTTTGGAACCATAATAGTTTGTCTTTCTTCTTATTTCTAATTCTTTAGTATTTCTATTGCCTTATTGCCAGATATAACACCCAGAACAATGTTATTCAGAAATGAAGAACTCTTTAATTGTTCTTTATTTAGGAGATTATTCAACTGACTTTATACCATTGTTATGATTTAGGTGTATCCCTATATCTAATAATTGGAAGATGTGATGGCTAATTTTGCTGTTGAGGAAAGCAAGCTAAGGAATAGTTTAGCAAGCTCTAAATTCACTTAGCTTAGATCAGGCATGCAACCCTCTCCAAACAATGTACCTAGCAACCTGTTAGCAATCTAGGATTTCTGGCACACTTCTCGCTTGTGTAGAAGGGAATGAATGAATAATTGTTTCAAACAATGGAAATAAACAAGTCCTCTTAACAGCTCCCTCAATAATATATTTATTCAAACACACCCCAGAACATTACCCTGTAACTAATGGCAACAGCCAGTATGGTCTAGATTGGTTTTGCATGCACTTGATATTCTAAGTGAATTTTTAAGGTGAATCCTCACCATGTGCTCTTGCATAATTGGATGTGCATATGATTAAAATAACATACATTATGGGAAGAGACATACAAGTACCAAAATGGTTTTGTTAAACTTAATGTGTCAATCAAAGAACTACCACACTATGCCCCTTGGCAACTATGGTGGTTTGAATATGGCCCCATAGACTCATGTTTGAATGCTTGGCCTATAAGGAGTGGCAATATTAGGAGGTGTAGCCTTGTTGGAGCAGACATGGCCTTGTTGAGGAAGTATGTCACTATGGAGGCAGGCTTTGAGGTTATATATGCTCAAGATATGCTCAGTGAAACAGACAGTCTCCTCCTTGCTGCCTGCGGATCAAGAGAACTCTCAGCTCCTTCTCCAGTGCCATGTCTTCCTGCATGCCACCATGCTGCCTACCATGAATGATGATGGGCTAAACTTCTGAAACTGTAAGCCAGCCCTAATTAAGTGTTTTCTTTTATAAGAGTTGCCTTGGTCATAGTGTGTCTTCACAGCAATAGAAACTCTAAGACAGCAACCAAACTTTTCCTTCTTTCATCCCCTAAAGAGGACACCTCGAACAATAATCAAGGTCCTTGAATATTGTCATTTATGTGGCTCAGTGTCAGTCTTGACTGAGTCTTCCTTTACAACCTGTACTATTGTTTCATGTTGAATAAAGATCCTGGTTACTTTGCAATCTATGTGATTTAGTTCATTCTTTAATAAGATGCCAAAGACCTAAACATACCAGGCCCAGACTTCAACCACCCAAAACTAATCATTTGGGAGACACAAAATTAGTACTGTGTACTACTGAGTGCATCTGTGAGAGCATTTGCAGAGATTCAAATAAGCAGGGAAGATTTTACAAGGAATGTGGGCAGTGCAATGCAATAGCTTCATGCTCAAACATGAGGAAAGAGCAAAGGGAAGCCCACAAGACAGGTGTCTCTGCTTTCTGGCACTATGAGCTGACCAACCTCCTCGGAACTTCATATTATGCCTTGCCTCAGCCACAAAGCAATTCATCTAGTCAACCTTGGACTGAAGCCTCAACACTATAGGCAAAAACAAGTAATTTCTCCTTTAAAATTGTTTATCTCGGGTATTTGTCACAATGGAAAAGAAAACCTGAGTAACACAGAAGAGACTGAGGTTAGTTATTTTGACATCTTTGCAGCTGTAACATCTCTGAATTCTGATGTTCAGTTGCACGAGTGTCTTTTCAGCTCTACAATGATTCTTTCTTAGAAGATGCCTAGAGCACTGGAATTACTACTTTATGTATGTGCTTACATAAAGTATGGGATTCTGTTTTTAGGCCTACATGTAACCATACAAATATCTCTTTTTTTATTATCATTACTGTACTGGCTGGTTTTGTGTCAACTTGACACAAACTGGAGTTATCACAGAGAAAGGAGTTTCAGTTGAGAAAATGCCTCCATGAGATCCATCTGTAAGGCATTTCTCAATTAGAGATCAAGAGGGAGGGCCCCTTGTGGGTGGTACCATCTGTGAGCTGGTAGTCTTGGGCTCTGTAAGAAAACCAGCTGAGCAAGGAAGCAAGCAAGCCAGTAAGAAACATTCCTCCTTGCTTCTTGGTCATGATATTTGTGCAGAAATAGAAACCCTGACTAAGACAATTACTAGTCATAAATGCCCTTATCTGTCATGGCCAACATATAAACCATGAACAATGAGAACCAAAGGTTGACTATTTTAAGATATTTATATAATAAATAATTTAATCATTGTGAAAAAGTAACAGGCATTGAGCTGGAAGAACAAATGAGTAATGAGCCTCTGAAACATAGCCCAGATGGTAATTTAAAAGAACCAGCAAGATTAAAGCCAGTGATCTGCAGTGACAAGTAGGGAAGACATGAATCTGTTGTCTTGTTTGCTCCTGTATTCAGAACTCAAAGAAAGTCCAGATTGTCTACTTTAGAGCGGTTCGTGTGTGTGTGTGTGTGTGTGTGTGTGTGTGTGTGTGTGTGAGAGAGAGAGAGAGATAGAATAATATAAATGTTGGGAAAAAGCAGTAACATTGTCTGCAAAGGTAATGAGTTGAGATTTTCCCAGTAGAACTTTGCTGCTGCTTACAGCCTGTCAATGATGTGCTTTTTATATACTGAAGTGTAATGCAGAGCATAGGGTTAGTCTATGACCCTCTTGACAGTGGTGCCTTTGAAGAAGTATATAGTATAGAAACACCGATGCTTGTCCTAGGCCAACACTCAATGTGAACTGCAGTGCAGGCCAGGGGTGGTCACAGAGGCTGTCAGTTAAGGTGCTCTTTGGCTGATATAACCTAGGCATTACAAAATCAACCATCTAGTATTTCTACTTCATTGCTCTCTATTACCCAAACAAGAAAAGAAAAACAACAACAAAATTCCAAGCAAATAAATGAATAAAGACAGAGTCTTCCCACCTGACCTTAAATAAACCATTTCATTAACAGGAACCAGTTATAAATTATTGTTTAGTTAAGTATAAAAACATGGGAAGAGAATAAATTCATAAACCTTTCCCTTAGTAAATTACCAGTCTAACTAGGAAATACAGTGCAATGATTAAGGCTCTTGTGAGCTATGGGAGTGAGTAAGTAACTTTTGCTGTGGTCTGGGAGTCTTTATAATATGCACTACTAAAGACCTGCAAAGGCCCTTGATTCTGGAAAACAATGTGCCACAGAAATAAAAGCCCTCCAGGAAAGAAGATTAACATTCACTTAAACCTTCTTTTCAAAAATATTACTTTGCATTTAGGAAAAGATAGGTAGATCTGTTAGGCTGGGCGTTTAAATGTAAAAAAGGGGCTGGTCAGTGGTAATGCTGGTGTTTGTTAGTTTGTGGGTAGTGTCTCTGATTGAATGGCTTTGTGTTAACATTTAGGGGCTAAACAGGATCCAACAGAAAAGCAGTTGTCATCAATATAGCTTGTATTTTTAATAATTCACTTTGCTGTGATTGAGAAAGGGGATCAGAAATGAGATAAAGCTTAAACGGAAACTTTCCAAATAAGTAGGAAGAGTCTGAGTCCCGATAAGTTAAGAGTTTTGTGTATTACTCGGGTTATATCATCATCTTCTGTTCACTGTTCACTATAACTCAGTTTGAGTAGTTTGAGTAACAGAGTTGAGCATAACTTGAGAAAATTTTAAAACATTAAAACAATCTCTCAACCAAGATTATAGTGTGGCCTAGCAGAAACTGAATTAATCGCTAATTTTGAGTTGCTGTAGAAATTCTTAGGAACGTTGGCAAAGGTGCATTTGTAAAGGGTACCATGGGCCCCTTTTCAGTGTGATCTCAGGAAGAGTGCATCCTGGTGAGATAACAACTGACATGTGACCTATGCAAGTGTGATCAATATGTGAGCCTGGAAAAATTTATTTGATAATTCATTGAACTCTTAAAAAGAAAACAGATGTTCATTCTTGGTTTAGCAAAAATCTCCTTGAAAAATCATTCTGCTTCCCCAAAGATGAGTCAGGATTAAAGGAAAGACAAGTTCATTTTCCAAGAAGTGAGACTATTAATAAAGTTGAAGATACTATGGAGTCATACATGCATTCTAGAGCCAAAAGCCTGTTGAACCAAGATTAGGTCTGCTGCATAGACAACTGCATTAGAGTGCCAGCCCCGTCATTACGAATGCCCCAGGCTGACTACATTAGGAACTTCATTTCACAGTTATACTTTACATTTTAGTCACATGGTTTGGATCATAAAGTTCAAGACTAGGTGTCAGCAGGCAAGGGGTCTCATGAGGACTCTATCCTACAGATAACTCTTCTTTTGGTGTGTTCATAAGCTCATTTGCCTGTCTGCCTGTCTGCCTGACTGTCTGTCCCTCATTTCCTCCCTCCTTCTCTTTTGTTATCCCTCCCTGGATTTTTTTTTATTAGTACTCCGTTAAAAATCTTATTTTAACTTAATAGTCTTCAAGTGTCTTATAGTCAAATAGGTTACATTCTGAGAAATTGGAGCCAGGACTTTAAATATACAAAGCTAAGTTCATATAAGATTCTGTGCTCACTAAGCACAAGTGCATTTAATTTTTTTTTTCAGACACATACACAGAGCCTTGTAGAGAGTGCAGCACCTTGAATGTGGGAAAAGTTTTAGGTTATGTGAGTTAACATACCACCAATAGTCGTACCTATTTATTATCGAGTAATGAGCTTGCTTTGGTTCTTTCTTTCTTTCTTTCTTTCTATCCTTTCTTTTTATATTTCTCTGGTAGCTTCTAGAGAACAAAATGAATGAACTGGAGGTCAAAGAAATAAAGCAAAAAGAGGAGCCAGGAATATGAGGCAGAGCCAAGGAGTTTACAAACAGTGGGAAATGAGATATAAACTGTGGTGGAACGAAATGGATGGGAAAGTGGATATTTCCCATTGATTGAGTGAAAAGATAAACTAAAGATAAGTGAGAATATGAACAGAAAAGGTGGAATAAAGCCAGGTAGACAATTTCGGTTACATGTCTGCCCCTTTGCATATCAGGTGTGTTTGGCCAAATGGAGATTTTTTCCTACAAACAGGCCTATGTACAATCTTCAATACAGCTCTAAACTACTGAATATTGATAATTATTATTTTAGCTATTATGTATCTTCTTTTAAAAATGTTTGTATTCTCTCTCTCTCTCTCTCTCTCTCTCACATACACACACACACGCACACACAAACACACATGCATACTTTGGTTCAGTCTGTATGTTACCTGTTATATCTGATCTCAGGGGTGACTATTTGGTATTGGATAACCAATTGAGGGGTTCTTCACTGGAGAAAACCATTTCTCCTATTCTCAGCATGCTCCAGTTACACCTACTTCTTGTCTAGAGTTGAGGCCCCACCAACTCTCCCACTTTCATGTTAGCAGATCCATTGATATCATCATTGTTTTTCAGGCCATGTTCAGGCAGCCATGTTGGTAAAACTCTATGGATGTAGTTTCTCTGACATTCCTAGGAGACAGTCTCACAGCAACCTTTCCATTGCTCTGGCTCATTCTGCTCATTGTCTACAGTCATTCTTGAGACTTAGGTGCAGGAGCTGAGCTGAGTTGTAGATGTTCCACCTGGGGTTGGCCATTGCAGGAGCTCTTGTTACCTGCATTTGAATCAGTTGCAGTTTTCTGTAATGGCCTCCATCCATTCCCAAGAGATGTCTCTTTGATATGGAATGAGCACTACACTTGTCTGTGGGTACAAGGATTGATACTTAAAGCCTAGTTAGGAATTATGCTGGTTTGGTAAAGTGGCAGTTGTTAGTTCATCTTCAAGGTCCATTTCACTTGCCCTGGGTAGTTGACTCAGTTTCCAGAATGAGCATTGGTTTCCTTTTGTTGAGCAGGTTGTAGACCCATTAGAGAGCAGCTGGTTACTCCAAAGATATGAAATACATTCTTGCATCCTTAGGCTTACTGTCCCATGCTGGTCATGGTTGGTTCTAGCATCATAAGTAGGTAGGACTACTGTTTGTTTTCCTCCCTTGGAAGCTACTCTTCAGGGAGGAGACTTTCAGGTCAGATACAGCTCTGATCTTCCAGGTTCTGTGTCTGATAAGCAGGGTGTTTCCAGCAAAAGAGACTTTCTTTCCACCTCTGGGAGACAACGAAAGAGAAACAGCTAGATCCTATAGACAGAAATACCCTTTAATGTTTGGGGGTCTCAGATAATTTCAACCAACCACTCAAAAACCAACAGTATAAATGGGGGCTTCTCATGCCTATGTTAGATGGTCTACTGCTCTTGAGAATATGATTATCAGCCCAGATGAGAAAATTCCATTTTTCAGTCTTCCTTACTGTTAATTTTACTAGTCAATATTTATTTATTTATTTATTTATTTATTTATTTATTTATACATACATCTCAACACAGTTTCCCCTCCCTCCTCTCCTCCCAGTCCCTCTCCCAACTTCTCCTTTTCCCACTGCCTCATTTACTCCTCCATGTCTCTTCAGAAAAGGGCATGGATATCAACCAGCTATGTCATGTCAAATTGCAGTAAGATTAGGCATTTCTTCTCCTTTCAAGCCTAGACAAGGCATCCCAGTTAGGGAAAGAGACCCAAAGGCAGGCAACAAAGTCATAGACAATCCCTGCTCCAGTTGTTAAGGGTACTGCACTAAGACCAAGCTGTACATCTGTTACCTATGTGTAGGGGACCTAAATGTGTCTCATGCATGCTCGTTGGTTGGTGGTTCAGTCTCTGTGGGCCCCTATAAGCCCAGGTTAGTGAATTCTGTAGGTTTTCTTGTGGTGTCCTTGACCTGTCTGGCATCTACAATCCTTCCTCCCCTGTCTTCTACAAGATTCCCAGAGCTCTACCTAATGTTTGGCTATGGATGTCTGCATGTGTTTCTATCAGCTGCTGGGTGAAGCCTCTCAGAGAATATTCATGCTAGGTTCCTGTCGGCAAGTATAGAAGAATATCACTAATAGTGTCAAGGTTTGGCTCTTTCTCATAGCATGGGTCTCAAGTTGGGCTAGTCATTGATTAGCTCTTCCCTCAAATTCTGCTACACCTTTATCCATGTTCATCTTGTAGACAAGACAAATTTTGGGTCAAAGCTTTTGTGGGTGGGCTGGTATCCCCAGAGCAAAACAGAATTCCTAACAGAGAAATCTCTAATGGCTGAGAAACACTAAGAAAAATGTTCAGAGTTCTTAGTCATCAGGGAAATGCAAATCAAAACAACTCTGAGATTCCATCTTATGCCCTCCAAAATGGCTAAGATCAAAAATGCAAGCTCATGCTGGCAAGAATGTGGAGCAAGGGGAACACTCATCCATTGCTGATGTGAGTACAAACTTTGTACAACCACTTTGGAAATCAATTTGGTAGTCTTCCTCAAGACCCAACTATGCCACTTCTGGGCATACATCCAAAAGATGCTCCACCACACCACAGGGACGTGTGTTCATAGCAGGTTTATTCATAATAGCATTTTTTTCTACAAAATTAATTTACTTATTCAGTTTATATCTCAACCATAGCCTCTCTCTTTACCACCCAGTACCACCTCTAAAAATCCCCCTATACCCCATTCCCTTCTCCTCAGAGAAGGGGAAACCACCCTTGGGACATCCAGTGCCAGCAGGACTAAGCACATCTTCTCCCACTGAGGCCCAACCAGGCAGTCCAGTTGGGGATGGCAATCCAATGATAGGTAACAGAGTCAGAGACAGCCTCCAACTCCAACCCTGGCTCCAATTGTTAGGGGACCCACATGAAGACTGAGCTGCACATCTGCTACAAATGTATAGGGGATACAGGTCCAGCCCCTGTATGCTCTTTGGTTGGTGGTTCAGTCTATGTAAGATCCCATGGGCCCAGGTTAATTGACTCCAGGTCTTCTCGTGGTGTCCTTGACTCTTCTGGCTTCCTCAAGCCTTCTACCTACTCTTCCACAAGACTCCCTCAGTTCTGCCTGATGTTTAGCTATGCATCTCTGCATCTGTTTCCATATGTTGCTGGATGAAGAAGCCTCTAGGGCCTAGCTATGCTAGGCTTCTGTCTGCAGGCATAGCAAAGTATCATTAATAGTGTCAGGGCTTGGTGCTCTTACATAGGATGGGTCTCAAGTTGGGCCAGTCATTGGCTGGTGGTTCCCTCAATTTGTGCTCCATCCCTGTGCATCTTTATCCCTGTGTATCTTGTAGGCAAGACAAATTTGGGGTTAAAGGTTTTGTGGGTGGGTTGGTGCCTTGCACCCTTAACTGGAAGTCCCACCTGGCTAAAGGAGGTGGTCACTTCAATCTCCATATCCCCTTCTAGTAGCACACTTCATACTCATCACAGGAAAAAATCTACCAAGATAATATCTCAATTCTGAACATCTATGCCCCAAACATCAGGGTACAAAGATTTGTAAAAGAAATATGCTAAAGCTCAAATCACACATCCAACTCTACATGTTAATACTGTGATATTTCCAGGACACATTGAGAAGACTAAACCTAAAGATAATAGGTATAGAAGAGAGTGAAGATTCCCAACTTAAAGGGCCAGTCAATATCTTCAACAAAATTATAGAAGAAAACATCCCTAACCCAAGGAAAGAGATGAACATAAACATACAAGAAGCCTACAGAACTCCAAATAGATTGGATCAGAAAAGAAATTCCTCCCATCACATAACAGTCAAAACACCAAATGCACGAAACAAGGAAAGAATATTAAAAGCAGTAAGGGAAAAAGGTCAAGTAACACATAAAGGCAGACCTATCAGAATTACACCAGACTTCTCACCAGAGACTACAAAAGCCAGAAGATCCTGGGCAGATGTCATATAGACCCTAAGAGAACACAAAGAAAAGAGACTACTATACCCAGGAAAACTCTCAATTACCATAGATGGAGAAACCAAGATACTCCATGAAAAAAACAAATTTACACAATATCTCTCCACAAATCCAGCCCCACAAAGGATAATAAATTGAAAACTCCAACACAAGGAGAGAAACTACACCCTAGAAAAAGCAAGAAAGTAATCTTTTTTCAACAATCCCAAAAGAAGATAGCCACACAAACATAATTTCATCTTTAACAACAAAAATAACAGGAAGCAACAATTACTATTCCTTAATATCTCTTAAAGATCAAAAAACTCAGGTGACAGCAATGCTGGCAAGGATGTGGAGAAAGAGGAACACTCCTCCATTGCTGGTGGGATTGCAAGCTGGTACAACTCTCTGGAAATAAGTTTGGTGGTTCCTCAGAAAATTGGACATAGTACTACCTGAGGACCCAGCTATATCACTCCTGGGCATATACCCAGAAGATGCTCCAACATGTTATAAAGACACATGTTTCACTATGTTCATAGAAGACATATTTATAATAGCCAGAAACTGGAAACAACCTAGATGTCCCTCAACAGAGGACTAGATACAGAAAATGTGGTGCATTTACACAATGGAATACTACTCAGCTATTAATAACTTCATGAAATTCTCAGGCAAATGGATGGATCTAGACAATATCATCCTGAGTAAGGTAACTCAGTCACAAAAGAACACACATGCTATGCACTCACTGATAAGTGGATATTAGGCAAAGAGCCTGGAATACCCATGATACAACTTATAGACCACATGAGGCTCAAGAGGAAGGAAGACCAAAGAGTGGATGCTTCAGTCCTTCTTAGAAAGGAGAGCAATATAATCAAGGGAAGTAGAGGGTGGGAGGGACTTGGGAGGAAGAAAAGAGGTGGAGGGGAAAAGGGGGGAAAAATCAGGTATGGAAGGAGATGGAGATGTACAGAGGGTCAGGAAATTGAACAGAGGTGTGTAGCAATGAGGGATGTGGAGCTGGGGGTAGCAACCAGAAAGTCCCAGATGCCAGGAAAACAAGAGCCTCCCAGGACCCCACAGGGATGACATTAGCTGAGATATCACACAAAGCAGAGGGAGAACCTGTCGAGACCATATCCAGAGGCTAGGCACTGCCCCCGGTTGAGAGATGGGGTCACCCACCCATCTCAAAAATTTTAACCCAGAATTGTTCCTGTCTAAAGGAAATACAGGGACAATGAGTGGAGCAGAGACCGAAGGAAAGGCCATCCATAGACTGTCCCACCTGGGGATCCATCCCACATGCAGACTCCAAACCCAGACACTATTGCTGATGCTTAGAAGTGCTTGCTGACAGGAGCCTGATACAGCTGTCTCCTGAGAGGCTCTGCCAGATCCTGACCAATACAGATGCAGATGCTCACAGGCAACCAAGGCACTGAGCCATAGGGACCCGATTGGAGAAGTTAGGGGAAGGACTGAATGAGCTGAAGGTTCCTTATCTGACATCAATGGGAGGGGAGGCCCTTGGTCTTGTGAAGGCTTGATGCCCCAGTGTAGAGGAATGCTAGGGCGGTGAGGTGGGAGTTGGTGGGTGGGAGAGCACCCTCATAGAAGCAGGATAAGGGGGAGGGGATAGGGGCTTCACAGAGGGGAAACCAGGAAAGGGGAAAACATTTGAAATGTAAACAAATAAAAAATCCAATTAAAAATTTATTTCTAAAAAAAAAAATACTGTGATACTTCAATACCCCACTCTCATCAATTGACAGGTGATCCTGATAAAATCTAAACAGCGAAATAATGAAACTAACAGTCATTATGAATCAATGGACCTAACAGACATCTGTAGAATATTTCACCCAAACACAAGAGAATATATCTTCTTCTTAACACCTCATGGATCTTTCTTCAAAACTGATCATATAGTCAGTCACAAAGCAAGCCTCAACAGATACAAGAAAACTGAAATAACTCCTTGTATCCTGTCAGACCACCATGGATTAAAGCTGGACTTCAACAACAGAAACAACTGAAAGCTTACCCACTCACAGAAACTGAACAACTCTCTACTGGGTCAGGGAAAAAAATAAAGAAGGAAATTAAAGACTTTCTAGAATTCAGTGGAAATGAAGGCACACTATACCTAAACTTATGGGACACAATGAAAACAGTGCTAAGAGGAAAGTATTCTTTAAATAAATCAAAGTTGAATGAGAGAAGACTTACAATTTTAGCTCTAGAATGTTGTACTTCTTTCTTGCCACTAGATGGCAGAAAGTACTTATTAGTCTGAGATCTTGTTTTAAAAAAAAAAACAGGAAAAGTGGTTGCTTATAGCTTTATTCAAATTATATTAAGATAAAGTAAACTATTGGAGTGGGTTGCTAATGTCATATCAGATATTAAATACTAAGAAATAAGTGTATAGCGTTGAAGTGGAGGCTAAAGGCGGGAAAAGAAAGGTTATCCCTGTTTCTGTGCTTGTCAGTGTCTTAAGTTAGTGTTTCAGCAGTTGCTGCCTTGCTTGGCGACGCTTATGATAAATATAGGAACACTATGAGAAGCTGCAAGGATGGGTCTTCTTTGTGTGATCATGACCGTGCAAGATCTGATACAGAGCTGTGGCCACAGTCAAAGATTTTCAAATCAGAGCTCAAGTGTGTCTGTCCTACAGTCAGGTTTCAGTGAGGCGTGAGAAAGAGGAGGGGCTTCCTTGACAAGAAGGGTACTCTTGTCTCCGGAAAAGGCCAACGAAAGTGTCTTGGTTTTCTGAATCTATCGTAATGAAGTACTCCAATCTTGGTGGCTTGCACAACAGAAATGTACATTGTGTCATAGTTTTGGAGGTGGTCCAAGGGTTGGCTACCTCGGAGGACTGTAGACTCTGCAGCATACCTCCACTCTGGCTTCTGATGGCTAGATAGTGCTTTACAGTTGATAGCCTGAGGGAGTTTTCACCCCAGTCTCTGCCTTCATTTTTTGTAGCATTCCTCTTGTGTACACTTCTGTTTACGACTTCTCTTTTTTTAAGGACACATGTCATACTGCACCAGGGAACTGCAGGCAGCTGGTACGACTTCACCTTAATTCATTACATTGGTAATGCTATTATTTTCAAATGATGCCAAAGACTGAGGCACCAAGGATTAGGACTTTAATCTAGGAATCTTAAGAGACACGGATTGGCCCAAACAAAAGGCTTTGATGTTGTCACCCAAGAAAGGAATGTAAATATAAGCTAGATGATTTCTTTTACTTCTTTGTTACTGAAAGAGGTGGCTGAATTTTGTGAGTGGCTCACATGGGTAATATATATCAATATATAAAATACATAACTAAATCCTTCTATTAAATATTATAAACATTCCCTCTTTCCTTTCTCCTCTCCTTCCCTTCCTTCTTTCCTCTCTTTTTAACACAGTGATGTCATGTTTATATCTTGATCCCATTTGAAAAAATAATGAATTGCTAGAAAAATAGGAGAGGCATTTGAGTAGGAAAGAAGCAATATTTATAATTTATCAATACCTTAGCACTCATATTTATCTTTCAAAAAAAACAAAGACAGTGTCGAGGTGTTTGAAATAATGAATGACCAGGTTTTCCAAAAAGTATTCTAAGTTCTTTTGATAAACAAGGATGACCTTCCTTCCTTCATCTATCCTTCCTTCCTTCCTTCCTTCCTTCCTTCCTTCCTTCTTTTCTTTCCTACTTTCCTTCTTTGTTTCTTTCCTCCAGGTGTTAATATGTCTGTTAGCTGCCTCACGAGCCACATGAAACAATTCCCAAAGGAGAATGTTAGGAAGTGTTTCTGCCAAAGCAAGAACAAGTGCCAACTGCAGCTGCATTGCGGCTTGACCTCAGTCTTCTGTTGAGGTTACTTTCACAAACAGGTGCTATTTATGTCACACATATTTATAAATGTGTGTTTGATAATAACTGCAATACAGTCTGGAGAAATTTTCTGAAGTCTGGTTTCTAGGACAGATGATAATGAGCTAGACAGCCCTAGTCTCTATCCTTAGGAGACGTAGCTGTACCACCCAGTAAGCTGAGCTCACTCAACAATTTGGATACACACACTTGTATCTCACAAAGAAGAATATGCACTGAGATCAGGGTCAGACTCCTGGCTGAGTGCCAGTCACCCTGAGGGTGGTTAGTGGTGATACGACATCAGCTTCTTGATAGCTCTTGTGTGTCCTTGTAATTGCCTCTCTTTAAAAAACCTTGTTGGCCAATCTTCTGGACACATATATGGATCAGATACACAAGCATAGGCATAATACTTGGACAGATGTCTGAGACCTTTTCCTGAGTATGATTATGACCATGATGAGTGTTTTCTTGCCCTCAAAAGACAATGCCTGGATGTCCTCTGGTAGCCTTGGTGTGCCCATTAGCCCTTCAGTTCATTAGCATCATTGCACAACGTGTTTACATACCTAACTCATCTTTCAGTAGTATACGTTTCACTTATAAATTTTTGTTTTATCTGACTCGACAGCCTTTACACATAAAACAGCTTGTTTCACCTTATCATTTGATGATGGAAGAGAGTCCTGTTTCAGTAGAAACAGCCTTCCTAATTTGTATGCCAGGTTAACTACTCTTTGGAAGGGAAACTGTGTCCTTCAAGCGTTTTCCTAGTGGAACAGACATGAGAACTACTGATGTCAGTGAACCAAGCAGAAAGCTGGTGAAGGGCTGCCAAGAAAATGCATATTCCTTTAAATCTCTATGAAAGGATTTTTAGTAAGACACAGCCAAAAATGGAGGTGGGGAAAGGTGTGTAGGCAAAGTCTCTATGTAATCTTATGAGACTCACAGCCTCTTATCTCCTTGGACTCACACTGTGTTGCCAATATTCTATACAATATTGGTGTTCTACAAATACATGTTAACAGACCTTGACTGAATAGATTGGAATAGATAATCCAGCAGTTTAGGGATTAGAGGTCTATCAAGAATTTATTAAGAACCGTTAATTTGGTAAATAATTTTCAGGTAGGTTACAAGAGACTACAAGCCTCATAATTTAAAAAAATTGAAAATAATTGAAGTGTGGTCCTTGAGATAAAATCAAATTAAAATTTAGAAGTAAAAAAAAAAAACCAGAAAAATTATACATTATATACTTCCACTGTCTGCAATCCTGATTCACTATTAGTTTATCATTGTGTCCGACACAGACCATTAAAATGTATTCATTTGTATTGTTCAGTGATCAAAAACCATTACTAATTTGAAACAGAAAAAAAAATGTTCAAAAGGGAATCTCAGGTCAAAATCCACGGTAAATTTTCCTAACAAAAATCTTGTACCAAAATAACATATATAAACTTTCCATTTAACAATTGTTTGGGTGTTTTTTATATAGACTGCCTAGCCTTCTAACTTTCTTTGACCTTTATTCATTATTCAAAAAATTTAACCATTTTGATACAATATTGTACACCCCCATCTATTAATAGAGGCAAGATTCTGTTTTGTTAAGACTTTATTAGAAATGCAATCCTTTTTACTGTGACAAACAAAATAAATTCTAGTCTTTAAGATTCTTTAATTCCATAAAATTAATGCTGTGAATATTTCATTAAGAGCCTATGAACAACTAGTTTAAGGGCTTGGTCAAGAATCATTTCAAAGAGACTCAATTTATGCAGGATGTTAATTATTGCATGAGGTTTTTGCTATTGACATCGTGTTTGTCCTAAGGTCATAGACTCTCATTATCACCTAAGTGTTTTGAAAGGTGCTGACATGTTTAACTTGCTGCAACACATTTAAATATTTCTATACTACTTCAGGTGAAGAGATGACCCATAACAACATATGTCCTTGAGAGATGACTGCAGCATTTACTGTGAGGTCAGTAGCAAGCAGACTTGCTAGCCTTTGTGCTATGTAAAATGAGGATGCTTTATGTGTCTCACTGGACCACCAAGCACTGGGCTGTCACCTCTATAGAAGTAATGATAAGGTGCCTTCAATGCTCGTAGCTAGATAAAATCCTCCTCTGGGGAGGACAACTCATCAGACTCAGCTCACTATCCAGGACCTCAATCATAACTATATAGCTTACAAACTAGAATCGAGATAAATGATTGAGTTATGAACAGTGTCCATACCTTCCTAAAGTGACCTGGCTATAACTAGAGAACTCTTACTGAGTTATCTTCACTTTGCACATTTGGATTGACAAAAGGGTTTTATCTACTTGAGTCTAGAAAGAGGAGAAATTTCATATCAGATAGAGACCCTTGATCTACAGGGCACAGTCTAATTATTAGAAAATGCACAGGGTGGTGCACCTGGTAAAACTATTAACTTTCACTATTTTTGTGGAATGTTATTCAAACGTGCCCTATTCCTTTACTCTGATTCTTGGTTTCTGAATAATTTGACCACACACCTATTTTCAAACCACCCTTTCCTTGGCTTCTTGCACCAAGGTCCCCGGATTTGCTGCATATGTTTATCCTCCCACTGTGAGTTAACAAACCTGCTACTGTCTGCTTTGTCCTCTAGCTTTGGGAAATTTTCTTTTTCTGTGAATTGGTTTTTAAGAGATGGGTTGGTTAAGTATTGTTGTATTATGTTCAAATTTATGGGACTAAAAAGCCAATGGCCAGACTCTGATTCCTACACAGGCCCTGAGAGAGGTTCTGGGGTCCTGCATGGACCTATTGTGTGTCTGCTTTACAGACATGGTACTCTTTTCATATTTACATATTTTAATCATGTGTTGACTGGCATGTGGGTATAAACATTCAAAGTTCCTTAGAAATAGGTTCTTTTACACTGAAAACAGACTTATCAACGAATAGCTTACAGACTGTATTTTAATATCACATATCCCAGCATGTTTAATTCTTCTGCTAAGCTCTCTTGTAAGGCTGGGCTCAATCAAATGACACACCTTTCTTTCATGCCTTAGTTCGTCCAGGCCTTATAAGCAAAGAGTTATAAGATTCAAGAGTCCTGATTCAAGTGTTCAGTTCAGTGGAAGAATAACAGCATCAAAGAATGTATGGTTAGTATGACTTGGTTAAGTAATTCCTATTATTAGACTAACTAACAGAGGCTTTTGACCATGAAGTAAACTATTCATATTGTGTAGTTTGAGCCTAGGCTGATTTGACTCCTAGATCCATGTATTTTACGATATGCTGTCTTCTTGAGTTTATCAAGTGATTTCTAATAAAGAGCTTGTCCTTTACTAGGACAACTGTGGTAACAAAATCTTTATCATGAATGATCTGGATGTTGCAACTGTAAATAGATCTCACCAATTAAGACAATGGAATGCAGAATATATTATGTAGCAATTGAATAGACTTAGAGTTTTTAATAGAATTCTACTTGACTATTAATTAGATCAGCCATGGTTAGTCTGAGCTGATTGTCTATGGCCTAATTGCTCAAGGGCCCTCTGCTTTGTCAATCTTCACAGATACATTTAAACATGATTTTTTGTCAGGTGTCTGTGAAGGGCTGATACATTTACCATTTAGAGAGAGTATTCTCAATACCTCAAGGTCTAAAAGAGAGATAAGGGGGACAGATAGAATTTCAATAAAATGTATTGCTGAAACCATATTACCTGATCCTGATCGTGAAGAGTCAATTAGGTCATATCTGAAAAAGATGGATTTGGTGTTTGAGTACAGGGATGTGCTTTGCAGGGGGTGAACCTAGTTTTTGCACATGAAAAAATTCTGTAAGGTAGGGCTATAGAATAAGAAGAAGATGTAACACGGTGGTGTTTTTTGTTTATTTCTGGTGATTGTGTGCAGCCTCTTTGGAGGCTACAGTAGGTAGCTTGTGAGCTAGAACTAAATCACAATGTTTGATATTCTTAAATGTTTCACTCTGTTATTTACAGATTTCTCATTAGCATATTACTGCTAGTCTAAAGGAAATCTCCATGAGTCAGATTAAGTACCCCATAATAAAGTTGGATCTAACTTAGTATCATTATTATTCCACATTTCTGAACTTTTACTAAACTCTGATTCAGGTCATGTCCAATATAAATAATGGAAAAAAAGATGAATATTTCTATTCATACTGTATGCTTTCTAAAATTTTAAATTTTATTTCATGTGTATGCATGTGTTGTCTGTATTTATGTCTGTGTACTTTGTGCATGCCTGGGGTCCCATGGAGACAAAAGGGATTGGATCCCCTGTAACTAGACTTACAAATGGTTGTGAGCTGTCATTTACATGCTAGTAATC
Source organism: Rhynchomys soricoides (assembly GCA_019843965.1). NCBI lineage: Eukaryota > Metazoa > Chordata > Mammalia > Rodentia > Muridae > Rhynchomys > Rhynchomys soricoides. The sequence continues at coordinate 2,264,716 of JADRCH010000824.1, forward strand.
TAACCCAGGTCCTTTGGAAGAGCAGTCAGAATTCGTAATGGCTGAGCCATCTCTCCAGCCCCACACATTGTACATTCTTTAAATAAAAGATTGTTAATATGAGGTTATAGGCTAATGTGAAAAACTCAAGGGCATCCTGAAAAGATAGCTTGCTGTATTCTAACATTCTGATGTTATTGGTTTAACATTGGTACCAAGAAATGAATTTTGTTAACAAAGATTCTGTCATCGACATAAAAATGTGGACTCTGCTCTACAGAATAAAAATTTTAAAGGCATAGTTAAATTTATTATAATTCACATACCAGGTACATTTGCCATTTTAAGAAATGACAAAACAATGTATTGTATTGATAGCATAAATATAGCATTGATGGACTAGTTTATAGATCTAAGTGGTTGAATGTGGCACCTCACACTGCAAACACACCTGGCTGGTCAGGAGACATATCCTTTAGTTCATCACAGCCCTCACTCCATCTTCTGGACCCTAGTCCTTTGCCTGGCCTGTAGCAATTTTCTCCCTACTTTCCTGCAAGGAGTAAGTTCCATCCTGGCTTCCTTCCCTGCCCCTTTCTTTTACCTCACATGCTTAAGTATCGCCAGCAATTGGGGGGCGACTAGACAGAACCTTCTAGACTTCTATTTATTTTCACATATTCTTTCTTGGCTCAAAACGTGTTCTTCTCTTTGTCTTGTTGTTCATCTCTTAAGATACAACACAAGTGTTGTATGATGCCTCCTCACCTACGTTAAATTTGCTCTGAGCTTTCTAAGAACTTTGTGAAGTTCACCAGACCTCTTCTCCCAATGACCCAGTATCAGCTATTTACTAGGAAACCTCTACCGAAGGGCTTTTTGTTTATTCAGTACTCAGTGTTTAAAAGAAAACTTTATCTAGGCTTAATGTAGACCAGGCCATCAAAGGTTTACAAATGACCAGAAGATTTGATAATCCCCAAAAGCTGAATTTTGAGTTACCTTAGTAGTAGAAATTCTCACATTATTTTAGAAGAATAAGCAATTATTTTGACATCACTCATGAGTATTAAGTAGGAGTGCATCAAGTTATGTAACATATTCTTTTCTATTTCATTATTATGATTATACTTCTGAAATGAAGTTCAATCTATCATAGGAGACTTAAGAGTCTCCTTCATTCAAATTCTTCCTATCATGAGGTAGTAGAACTATGTCTTACCAAATGTAATTTGTGATAATTTCTTAGAAGCAAATCTTGTTCTATGATTAAGTCCAGACTTAAAGAACATTAAAGTCCCATTTAAGTCTCAATTTTGCTTAATCTCTTTTTAGTGAAGTCACCTATAATCCCCCTCATAATGATACATTTCAACTATTTCCTATCATTTCCAACACTCCATTTTCCATAAATACCATCTAAAGTATTTTCCCCAATTCCTGGATAGACTTATTAGTTTCTTCCTTTTTTCTGGCCAAATGGCTGTGCAGGTTTTAATTAATTCCTTCTATGAAATTTGCATGCTATGATTTTCTTTAATTTATTCAGTCTACATTTCTGCCTTATTTAATTCAAGGGAACATTTGGGGAATGGATATATGGTTTGCATAGAGGATGCTATGCAAATAAATTCCTCTGCTTCCAATTGCCAGAATGGGTAAGGAAAACTTTGCAAAATCATTTCTGTAAGGTCCATCTGCAAACGTTGACGTAGGTTAAGGCTTCAGTGAAAGTTGTCAGTGCACTTCAGCTGTGCTCACATACTTTTTGCTTTAAAGGGTATTGCTCGGTTTAAATGCTTGAAATTACTCTTTCAGCATCCATTTCACAAATTGTGTGTAAATGACCCATTTGGCTGACAGTTCACTGTCCAGATGGAAGCATGTGTGAGAATTTATTGAGAATTATAAGCTTGGACATCCATTGAGTGTACCAGGATGTTTCACAGATCAAATTCCTTTCCTTTGTGAATTGTTGCCAACATGATGGCATTTAATATTTTGAAAATAATTTCAAGCCCATTAAAACTAACTGGCTGAATTAATTTAAAGCATATTTTGGGAACCTGTTAGGAGACAGAGACTGCCTGAGTGGGTGGGGGCTGCAAGAGAACCAAGGTGAGAGGCAGAGGGACTATGCAGAGTGACTCAGAATGGAGGGCATTGATTAAAGTTCTCATGGGAATGGATGTGCTAGGGGAAACCAGGATGGAATGGCTTTTAAACTCCTTCCTTCCTTTTTTCCTTCCTTCCTTCCTTCCTTCCTTCCTTCTTTCCTTCCTTCCTTAATTCCTTCACTCCCTCCTCCTCCATCCCTCCCTTTTCCCTCCCTTGTTCCCCTGTTGTGAATTGTTGTTTTATCTGCTCCCTCAAAAGGGATGCCTGTACTCAGGTGAGGTCCGGTGACATCTTAATTGGTCAGATAAGGCTAGATCCTGTGATTGGGCAGTGGAAGCAGGGGGCAGAGCTAAAAGTTTTAGAGAAGGGAAAGAGGAAGGGGGGGGGATGGAGGACAGAAGATGGAAGAAGGAGAAGATGGAGCTGACCCATGTGGTCTGGAGAAGTTGCAAGTAGCTAAGGATTTCATTTGCCCAATCTAGGTATGCAGCTTATATTTATATCAATTGAGTTTTGTGTTCTTTGAGTGGACATTTGGGGGGTGAAGAATGGCCATTATAAATCCGGCTGGTTATTACAAGTCTCTAATGTTATCATTTTATGGGGCTAAGGGGAGTGGTAGTTGGCTTCCTGCAGACTAGCCATAAGGGGCAGATGGCCTGGGAAGTGTGAGAACCTTGGCAGCAAGGTAGCCGTGGGAACCATGGGGGTGGGCAAGACCGCAGTTGTTGATGCATAGCCAGTTTATCATGGAATGTTTTTAAACTACATGTTACATTCCCCTTTCTTTCTATGCTTCCCTTTCCTCCCGTTCTCTCTGCTTTCCTCCCTGCTTCCATTAATTTTCCCTCACATAACATTTACAATTAAATATTATATAAATACTTATTTTCTTAATTGTTGATTCCATCACTGTCCCATTAGAATGTAGACTAAAATTTTGGGAACTATGACAGTTTTATTTCTAAATATCTACCTTAAACTACAGTGTAGATGCCGAACACATATGTTTTCAATAAAATAATGAAAATTGAGACTTTAGTATATTACCAAGTTCAGATAGTATAAAATCCAAAACTATCTGGATAGACCATGAAAAAAATGAACTATGAAAACAGCTTAAAGCCAAGTAAGAGGAAGAATAAAAGAACTACAGGATAAGGTAGAGAGGGAGAAGTTCCACACAGTGATCTCTTTAAAATCAAGTGAAGGATTTAAACGAAGGAAGGGACTAGCATAAAGAAGTAATTGGAAGCGGTAGGAATGCACGTACATTTTATTCCACAGAGTAGAAAAGTATTTTGAGTGGTTACATTACTCCAGACATAGTTCTTGTCACGTTCTGCACAGGTGTGGAAGTTATTTTGTCTCCCCAAAGAAGTCCCCTTTGCAGAGTGACTTGGAGAAAGTAGGGCATAGATTAAAGGTCCCCATGGGAGTGGCTGTGCTAGGGGAGTCAAAAATAAATTTCCTTAGCAACCTCTCAGTTCAAATAATATGGCATTGGGTGGGCTTCTTTAGGGATATTTTTTGTCACGATAGGATTGGGTTGAATTCCATACTGATTTATGTTGAATGAACAAAAGGAAAGAGCTTCTTGGAGATAGAGGAATCTCTCAAGGTAAGATCAGTATCATGGAATCACACAGTCTGCTCTGTCATTCCATCTAAGCACAGAAGATTGACAAAGGTCCGTAAGTGCCAGAGCTTATTTACTGGGTCAAAGCCACCTGATATAGCTGGGGCTGCAAGGAATGAAACCAGCCAGTCGGAGGGTCCACAGAAAAACTTAAGTTTTGGTAATTTATTGAGAACAATCAGACTTTTTATACCTTTAGCAGAAACAGAATACAGTGGCAATTGCCAGGATCAATATAGTTGTAGCTGTTGGGATTCAATGATGTTTGCAAACTTTACAGGGTATAGAGGATTAAGATCTAAGACCAACAGTCCTGTCAGGCTTCCGTGTTTCCTTCACGTACAAGGGAACATACAGAGATACATGAAGTAGCCCGTTGGCTGAGAGTTTTCAAAACCTGCTTTAATCAGGGTTCTGAAATGCTTTGACCCCAATAGGACAAGGGATCTGGACCTGTTTAGAAGTCGTTCTTCGGGGACAATTCCAATCTCCGTTGTTAGGATACCAGCAGTCCAGTTCAGTATTTCAGAATACCAACAGTCCAGTTCAGCAAACATGGATTAGCACTAGTGGCATGATCCAGCAGAAATTGACAGGCCTCCACTGAATTGGCACAAGTCAGTGGGAATGACCAGCACTAGCAGGGATACTGGAAGTTCTCTACCATGCCTCTCTCAGTGAACGGAAGATCAGCCAAGACGCAAGACTAACGAAGCAAAGCAAACTCAACGTCACTGTCAGTTGAGTCCTACTTATACTCTCTCCAAACATCATGTGTCCTCTCACAAGTCTTGCTTCAGTAAAACATTACACAAGTCTGCTTCAGTCAAACAACACATGATTCTGCTTCAGGAAAACATCACATGATGCAACCAGAATTTTCCACCTCAGCAGCCCTAACACTTCACTGTCTGAGGGAGTGCATAGGTCTTTCAGGAATTGGAAGGCACATTGTGCCACAGGAGCCATGGGCTCTAACCTGAAAATCTTACGACACATGCCCCTAAGGCAGCTAGGTCAGGCCCAACTCCACAGTTCTCTGCAAAGGTCAAGGAAGCTTTCTACTGAGGAGGTTATAGGAAATTATATCTAAAGAGTGAACTTCTTGATTTGGGTATAAGCTATCTACCGATGTTGTCTAGGATACTCATGGTCTAGTATCTAAAGGGGGTGGGATCTGAAAAAAAAATCTTTTTTTTTTTTTTTTTTTTTTTTTTTTTTTTTTTTATAAAATAAACTCTAGAGACCTCAGACGCTTAGCCTGGGTAAGTTCTTGTAACTCGGAACTCACCACTGTTTCTCAGTCTGATCAATGGTCTGAAATTCAGACAGAGCAACTCAACTCATGGATAATACTAGTTTGTGATTACTTTTTCAAGATTTCCACACCCTCAAATGAAAATAGGAATTATGTACATTCTATGGAATGGAATTGTATTTCTTATCCCAAGTGGTCCCAGATATATAAAACAAAACAAAAATAAACTAGAAAGAAAAAAACCCACAGTAACCGTTTTCTAGGCTTCATGAGTTTGGGAATTAGAGAACAAAGCACACAGCTGTCAAGAAAGCTGTCCAGTTAGAATTTCATCAGAGGAAGAAAGGGTAGGTTAACTTTGAAGTAAATTCGTCAAAAGGTTAGTTCTTGAATTTTCTGGCATACACTTAGAGAATAATTTTCTGTTTTGCCCCAAATCCCCATGGGAAATTTTAATGTCTATGTTCTTGTTCTGATCTAACACAAATATGGCAATGCTTATGGTCAGAAAACCAGAGGCCACTCTGGGACAGACTGTAAGAACAGTAAGGCTCTATGTGTGTTGGTATGCACTGGAGCTTACAGAACACCTTCTCTGTGTCAGGCACTGTACATTAACTTTTACACATAGTATGATGGTTTTACAGCAGTTCTTATTACTCTCCTGATTCATTTACATAAAAATAAGTTACTAAAGGATTTGGTAGCTTTCTGATAAGATAATGTACTCATTTTTCCTTTATTGAGGAAATGAAATACTTGTTAAAAATGTAAGAATTTCATAGATACAAATATTTTTAAATGTAGCACCATTTTCAAATGGTAGCACACTTAATTCTGATTAGAATAATAATTTATAAACAAGAAAACACTACCAACAAAGGCCAACCTCCTATTCTGGTAAGAAGCCAAGTTTGTTGCCTGCAATAGGGCTCTGGTGGGGCTGTTTTAGAGCAAAGAGGCCAAGAATATAGGAGCTGGAGTTAGACATTGTGACACAATCATGGCCTCCTGATTTTCCAACTTGGTAACTTAGACAAGCCACTTAGGTTGCCTGAGTACTCATTTTCCACTTCAGAGAGATACCAAATGACTGATACAGACTTAATCCACATAACATGTGCCTAGCACAACACTAGGTTCATGATGGTAATCCTGCTAAATCCTTCTGGTACCATAGAAAGGGCAGGTTCCATGGTCTAGGACTAGAGTAAAGTCTTTGGACTTCTGTATCCCAGGTTGGGGAAGCAGCAGGTTAGAGAGCAGTGTGGGCATCAGGAGTCCCTCCAGGAGACAGACAGATCTTTTTCTCCTTACAACCCTGGAACTCTTTTGAAGGAATTCTCTCCTTATTCTTTCTACATTAAGTTACATATTTCCCCTTTTCTTATTAAGAGTGAGGAGATTAAAAAGCTTAAGAACTCACACAAAATGTGAGTGAATGGCCTTGGTAAGACTGCTCTGCTCCCTAGAGTCAAGTCAGTATTGGAGCTTGGCAACACTGTATATATAGATTCACAGCCAAACACAGCCCTCATCCAAATGTGCCTTTGACAATAAGAATCATTAACTTCTTACTTTTAGTTCATATGGTGTTTTCATCTGTGGTAAAGGAAAGGAATCCATGTTTCCAAATTAGACACAAGGGCTGTTTTTCTGTACAATAGGTTTTCCAGTACTCTGCAGTACTTGAGATACAAAAACAAATGTGATAAAATTCCAAATAGTTACTGCAAAAGCTCAAACATAAACATTTCCACCGAAGCTTCTTTTATCCATCTTTTTGAACCTGCAGAAATATTTAAAGTGAAATATAATTGATGTTTTAAACCTTTATGAATTCACTACTCTTTAAGGAATTTTTAAATGTCATATCATGTATCTCTTTGCATCATTATGTATTTTACAAAATAATGAAACCATTTCAGAGGGGCAAAAGATATACAAGATACTGAATGTTTTAGAGACAGAGTTCCTGAATCATAAGTTCTTTTCCTTAAAGACACTTTAGGGTCATGAGTCACTTCCAGAATGCCTTGAAAAAGCTCCATGCAATTGCCTCTACAAGTGAGTAACAGAGACCCAGAAGGTTATCCAAGAGATGCAATAATCACCGATGATGTCACTGTTGGAATAGCCAAGGCTAGTAAGCAATATTGTGGTTTCAAACACTTGGCATCTGTGGTGTAATTGAGATGCATACAGAGAAGTGTAAGGAGCTATTTTTTTCATATAGGATCAAACCAATACCTTACTGCATGTCTTAGCAAATATACACCATTTGTGTCTATCCAATGCCTCCTAAATATTACAAGACAAATAGAAAGTATTCAAGGAATTTTCCACACTTCTGCTTTTCACACTGTGCTAAAATATAAATACCCAAGCTAGGTCTTGTCCTTAAGGACAGATATTCTAACAGAGGAGCTAGGTGATTCTGATGTAATCCACATCCCAAGAATTCCTAGTCTATAGCTTTTGCTATACTATGGCCCAGGCTATAGGAGGAAGGTTCTGAATCCTAAAAGAAAGTTTTCTCTGTACTCATATGTGCTCACAGGAAGTAGACACTTTATTAGCACATTAGGCAGCTGTGCTTTTATAAATGCAATTTTAATGTTGATTATGCATTCATTTATTTAATTGTAATTCCAATTGTTACAGATAACAACAATAGGAGTCATTAAGGAGATGTGTTCACAAGGTATTTATCATAGGAGAGTGGGGATAGAGGTGGGAGCCAATGCTCAACTGAAAAGGGGACCCTCTCAACACAAACGATGATTAAGTCAAATCTTGAAAACAAATGATTGTATAGTAAGACTAACTTAGGGTTTTCTATGAAAGCATGTTTGAGTTATAGAAGATCAGGTAAAAAACCTTGGTGTATGAAATAGCTAGGATAATGATTATTTAAGCATGCCGCTTTAAGTATTCCTGCCTGTATTTCATAGTATCAGATACATATAATAATTAAGTGTATAACCACACTGCCAATCATACCAGAGGGAGTCTAAAAAGCTAGAAAAGGTCAGATCATCACAGCTTTGTTTGGTAAAATGAACAATTTGAATTTTCTCCAAAATCAACAGATGCTACTGAAAATTTCAATGATAGAAATGAAAAAATGAGATTTGTGTTTTTGAAAACCTCTTGTGCCCAGCTGATCACATTACTGTGATTAAAATGGGATGACGTTATTGAGAACTGGGGAGCAGTGTGTTAGTTTTGGCAGGTGGCAACGAGAGCTGCTGTGGGTTGGGGTGGGTATGAAGGATGTTAAGACACAAAGCAAGACTTGAAGTCAATAGGCTTTGCTCTGTGAGTAAACAGATGCTCACAAATCAATATTTGAGCCAGAGAAATACTTCACTAACAAAAGCTTTAAAAAGTGCTCCTTGTCCACAGCCCACTCAGGATTTGGATAGAAAGTCTAAAGGGCTTGACTCTCTCGGCACTCAGATACACTTCCCCCTCCTCTGGTGTGGGCATGAGAGTGCTTTCATTTTGATAGACATCAAAATTATACCATCATGTTTTAAAATGACTGAATTTTAGTCAGTGAGAGGAGTTCCACAAGTCTTCTTTTAATTATTTTGTAAAATAAGCTAGCATTAAGATAATTAACCCAGGGTTAACAGTATCCAGTGAGGATTGAATAATAATAATTGCCTATTTGATATTAGGCAGCTGTTTTATTCCAGGAGATGGAAATATTGAGGGCAGAAATCTCTTTCCATGGCGTTCATTTTCTAGTGTCAGTTTAAGGCAAAGCATTTTACAAAGGACATGTCCATGTGATCTGGCACATACCAGGGACTGGATGATATTCAGCTTTGCTTTCAGGGATGTATCTTGGCCTTCTCTATAGTGTCACCCAAAGAAACTGGGCTGGGACCAAAAGGTTTGTGAAGTATTAAAATGCAGATATACTCCGGTGGATCAATGATCCATATTTTCTTGATTAACTTGAAAAAAATTAAAAGAGAAGAGGGAGGAAGAGAAGAAAATTAGTGCTAAAATCCATAAAAATTTCTTCCATACTTCCATCTAGAAATGATCATCATTAACAGATGTCTGGATAGTGTGCAGGTGTGCTTTGAAGTACTGACTGTACTGTTTTTACAGCCACTCTGTGTATTAACCTTATGTCATTGTGCATAAAGTAATGATGTGACCCATAAGCAAAAGGCATGTGTAAGAATGCTAATCACAGCACTATTTTTATGTGTCTGCTCTATCTGCCCAGTATTTTACATTAAGTATTTTTGTATTACCATTTTCATTATTCAAAAGTTACAACAAACATCACAACAAACAGCATAATTCTGTCAGAGCACTGATATTTTGATATATTCTCTATATCTCTACCTATATATTTTAAATAAATATTTCTGTATTGTATATATAATTTAGTATTTTTTTCTTCCTGCCTATATAACATTTTCTTAAACTTTTTAAATATTTAGACTTTCTATCATCCTGGCCATATTTTTTGAAATTTTATGTCATATTTTAGTTGTAAATAAGTATATCCACACATAGTCTTTTCCTTAGTGCACCCTGGTGGGACATGATAATAAGTAATAGCTTTTATTTCACTGGTTTATGTTCTCAGTGGAGAATCTCACCTTCTCTTGGTCCCAGTCACCTGGGTAAATAACAGGTGTACCTGTCAGCAAATCTGATCCATTATCATATGGCATCTCTCATCTTTCCTTACTCCTTGTTTGGTGAATTACAATGGTTCACTCCAAACACTACGTGATGCTGATTACCTTCTTCGTGTTCTTGTGCCCCATAGGTGAGCTGCCTTGCCAGGTGCCATATTGATGTTAGGTCCTCCTCCACTGCCTGTTCCTTAATTTTGAACTCATCTCCACAGTATGCCTCATTTTCTAAGGCAGTAGTTCTCAACTTTTCTAATGCTATGACCCTTTAATGTAATTCCTCATGTTCTGGTGATCTCCTATGATAAGATTATTTTGCTGTTACTTCATAGCTGTAATTTTTGCTACTGTCATGAATTGCAGGATATTTGCTATATAACCCCCCATGAGATCATGACCCACAGGTTGAGAACCACTTTCTAAAGGGATGCTTCCATCATCACTGACTCGTGTATGTAATGCCATAATCTTGAGGGCTGTCACTACTGTGGTGATGGCAACATGCACAGCACCTCTGTGGAGTTTGAGCTATAAATAAATGCATAAATAGATTAAGTATTTTAAAGAGAAAAGAAGACACTATATCAGAAGCAAAATCTGTATTTTCTTTCTTAAAGTTACTTCTTCAGATGCAAAGAAGTATATAATGGGTGCTCTAAACTGTTGTAGGGATTTGTGTAAAGTAACTCCCTTGTGTTTCATAGCTTTTCATGGTGGGTACACTTATTATATAAAATAGAAATTGGAAGGTACATTGACAAAACCAACCCGTTTTGTTAGGAATGATATCTTGCATACCTGTGGTCCTGCTGTTAACTCTGTATCCAGATGAGTCTTTCTATTTAATTACTTTTCCAGGTTAATATACATTTAAGGAATGATGGTTTTAGGCTTAACTTTGTTTTTCTTCTTTTTCTTAGTAATTCCTTATAATTTTCTTGAGAAGTCCTTCCTAATATTTAATCATAAGTTCCTGATAGAGGACCAACTAGACAGATGTCAGATGAAAACAATTATTTGTTCACCATTGTTAAATGATAATTCAGATTTCTAAGATAGACCTGTGTAAATGAACTTGGGCACATTTCTTTGCTTTTCATCTTGGGAATTTTAGAGTGTAATCAGTCTTTTTCTATTCTTGAGCTTTTTCTGGGTCAGATGACCCTGTTTCTGTTGGAGGCCATATCATCCCTGAGGTAGGAACAGATGCTGAGTCATTGGCTCAAAGACAATGGCATTAGTCTTCATAAGTCCCTTCTCCCTACAGCCAACCTTCTGTAGCCTCTGCTGAAGATTCCTCCCATTATCAGTAAGAGATCAGAGAGCGGAAGGAAATGGCTCTGTCCATGTGGGTTCCCCCACATGTTTCCTTGTGGGGTAGGATGGAACCTGCCCTACTTTTTTTAGTGTTCTTTGTCAAGTCACTGGTATAGAGGAAATTCCACCAATGCTGATCATTTGATTGCTGAACTTCATTTATTTGGATTTGACATTAAAATAAGAAAAGGATATATTGTATAAAAAAGAAAAGGAGATAGCAACAACAAAATGAAAATGTTAGTTCCCTACATATATACAGATATTTGACACATCACTCAAGACAAGAACTTTTATTAAGTTCTAAACCAAATTTTTGATAACATCTTGTGCTCCTACGAACAATATTACAATGAAGCATATTTGGTGCTGAGAGAATATATCTGTTACATGTCAACTCCAGCAGCACACAAGTGAGATGAACTTGCTCCTAGTATTTTTCCAAAGAGTTATGTCACTAAAACATGCTTCGTAGACACCTTTTCTGAACCGTGTCGAGATAGATAGCTTCTATATTTATTTAACGCTGTGATATGAAAAATAATCAACAACTACTTGCAAAGAATCAAAAAGACATTATAAAAAAAAACAAGTACAAGAAGATTTCAATCAACAAAACTTTAGAAGATATAACTGCAAAGAGTAACTAACATACATATGGAGAAGGGAAGACCTGTAAGATGTGTTAAAAGGTAAAAGCAATAGAAAGGGCACAGTGCACAGCTGCTTCTGATCTGCATAAATGAAAAGGAATTGCCTCTGTGCCATGCATTTTCTTGCAGAAGAAAATGGTAGTAAGCTGTACTTGTTAAGCACCTTGTAAAGAGAGTGGCTGGAGAAGAAAGCTGTTCACTTTCCATTTGAACTCCTCTGGATCTCATAAACAGCTTATATTTGTTATTTTTAAATGACGATAAGAGATACATGAACTGTGGGTTTGTTTGCAGTTCAAGTTTTTATTATATACATTTACAAAATATATTTTTTTATTCCATGTTTTTGAGATAATTGTATGTTCCTATGTAATAGTGATAGCACACACACTGTTTTGGGGGGAATATTTGTTGGTTTAGCCTTCTCAGTGTTGTTAAGTAGGTGAAAGATAGAACTGTTTCAATACATTAATGTCTTTGGATAAGGAAGCAAATGTTTAAAAATATTATTGCATTAAAACATCAGGCTGGGGAAGAAACTCTCAACATGACTGCAAGCACTTAGGAGCTTTAAAAATTTCAAAATGGTCAGTCCACACATCATCGTCATGAAATCAGAATATATTGTAAGAACAAGGAATACACATAGAAACATATTTTTACTTTCCAAATGGTTTCTAATATGTGGTAAGAATTGAAAACCAGTTCGGACTATGCTTCTCAAGCTTCAACATACTCAGGAACCACCCAGAATCTTGTTCAAACAATGATTCTGATTTCATAGTTCTGAAAAGGGATCTGAATTTGATATTCCTGAGAAACTTCCATTTGGTGATATTGTTGGTCATCTCTGAATACAATTGGAGGAACAAAAAAGACAGCACCCTAAGGTGCTGTTAAATGAGACCTTAGAAACAAAGGTTTCTGTGTAAGAATACAGAGTCTGGAAATATGAGTTGGAAGATGAGAATATAAGGTGGGTGGAAGACTCAGGTATGGGAGGAGATGGAGGAGATGTACAGACGGTCAGGAAATTGAACAGAGGTGTGTAGCAATGGGGGATGGGGAACTGGGGGTAGCAATCAGAAAGTCCCAGATACCAGGAAAGCAAGAGCCTCCCAGGACCTCATGGGGATAACATTAGCTGAAATACCCCACAAAGGGGAGGGAGAACCATATCCAGAGGTTAAGCATATCCCCCCCATGGAGGGATGGGGCCACCCACCCAACTCAAAAATTTTAACCCAGAACTATTCCTGCCTAAGGAAATACAAGGACAAAGAGTGGAGCAGAGACTGAAGGAAAGGCCATCCAGAGGCTGCCCCACCTGGGGATCCATCCCATATACAGACATCAAACCCAGACACTATTGCTGATGCCAAGAAGTGCTTGCTGACAGGAACCTGATACAGCTGTCTCCTGAGAGGCTCTGCCAGATCCTGACCAAAACAGATGTGGAGGCTTGCAGCCAACCATCAGACTGAGCACAGGGACCCCAATGGAGAAGTTAGGGGAAGGACTGAATGAGCTGAAGGGCCTTATCTGGCATCAGTGAGAGGGGAAGCCCTTGGTCCTGTGAAGGCTTGATGCCCCAGTGTAGAAGAATGCTAGGGTGGTGAGATGGGAGTGGGTGGGTAGGTGGGGGTACATCCTCATAGAAGCAGGTAAGGGGGGATGGGATAGGGGGTTTGCAGAGAGGAAACCTGGAAAGGGGATAGCATTTGAAATATAAATAAATAAAATAAAATAAAATAAATAATGTGAGTAGAAACGGAGTGTGATGAAGAGTGCCGGAGAACAGACAGTGGGCACGTAGGTGATTCACAGGGTGACATTCTTTTGTCATCAAGAATACCATGGCCCGTTGCAGCAAGTTTGCTAAATGTTAACATTATCTTACACAATTATTGTATACATGAACATGTAGAGAAGAAAGTTTTGGTGTGTTCCCTCATAAAACATAACTGTCTGAATCATTTTGCAGCTCTGAATCGACCTGTCTTAGCCAACAATGCAATGACTCTATATACCTGGGATTTATGTTACAGGCAATGACATCACTCTTCAAAATGATAGCAAACATTTGTCGAGTGCCCAGAAGATGCTGGGACGTTTCACTTGTCTTATCTCACTTAATTTACAATGACTCTATGAGCTAAGTAAGTGACAAATTCTTGTTTTAAGTGGGGAAATTAAAATTCCTAGTATTTGATTTGTTTCCCAAAGGTCACGTAGACACAGAACAATAGAGCTTGTGTCTGTTCTCTGATGTTGTCACACTGAGTTTAGAATTGCTTCCATTTCCACTAGATGACTCTGAAGTTACAGAACTAGCGCATAGACTAAGATTTGCTAAGAAATGAATGTTTGATTACATCAAAAGTTGAAGATTTGTATGTGGGTTATAAACATGGTTATGAAAAAGAGTACTACATTTAAAAAACTATGATCTGTGGTACAAAATCTAATCTTGAAAACTGTGAATGTTTTGCTAATAAACAATTCCAGCAAAATGTTTATTAATGAAGACATTTGAGAGGTTGGATTCTGTAATTTGTTATCTAGACAGCTCTTTGGCCTCAGAGCTTCCTAACAGCCAAAGCAATCTTCCATTTCCTACCCACTCACTAACTCTCACCTGCATGAGAGATTAAAGTTTGTGTGTGAAGTCTTCAGTGCTTCTCTGAAAGACTCTCACATGATTGTAGCACTGGAATAATGAGAACATATACATAACCATGTGTGACTATGTCAAGAGAAGCTGAGCTAAGAAATGAACAATGTCATGTTAGTATCAGTATTGAAAGGGAAGATTCAGAAAGAGAATTCACCCTGCATGGGAATAGAATGAAACAGATACACTCGTACACAAGTAAGAGAGATGTATGTTTGCTGTTTACCACACATTTCTGTATCGTAGCTTGGCTGACTAGGCTTTGTACTTTTCCTAGAAGTTAATAAACAGTTGTGGGAAGTTTCTTTCTAAAACTCCCCCAGTTCCTTAGTGCATTAGGGACTCTAGTTACAGGGAGGTTGAGGGAAGGTATTATTACTAAAACTTCACTCACATTCATTCTAGGACCCAGAGAGCCCTATTAGAAACTCATACTGGCCATGCAAACAAACGTCCACTCTAGGCAACTAAGCTATGTTTCCCACAGAAGGCTCAAGAGTTCCAGGGTTGGTATTCCCTGCTAGTGTCACTATTGAGTGGTTAGATCATGAGGGTTTGGCCCTAATCCATGAGTTAATCCATTAATGGATTCATTACTTGATGGTGGCTTCTAAGACATAGTGAACCTAGGAGGTAGACCTACATGGAAGAAGTAATTCCCTAGACACATCCCATGCAAAGGTACACGTTGTCAATGGATTTTATCAGTTTCTCACCTTCCTTTCTGCCATGATTTGAACAGCCTTTACCATACCATATGTTCCTGCCTCATCATGGACTTGAAGCAGTAGAGCCAGCCTACCATGAACTGAAAGGCCTGAAACCATGAGCCGAAATAAATCTGTCTTCCTCCAAACTGTTTTCTTGGGTAACTGTCACAGGAACAAAATAGTGTACAGAAACTGTGCAATTTTCTAAAATCTCACTTTAGTATAAATTAGATTGTGTTGTTTTTAGCTTCTCAACTTTAAAAAAAAATCATACATTGCTCAGCAGCTCACAACGTACATCTCAAGTTAATACTCATTGTCCCAGCTGTGAAGGGACAAAATATTATTTTTTAAGTTAATTGCTTTAAACCTGTGCTTCTAGTTTGTGGTTGCATTGAAAGTACAATGCTGCAGCCCTTCTTCCCAAATTCTTCTGTGATCTGAATCCTGAAGTAAGTGAAGCAGATGGTTTAAGGCTGACCTATTTCACTCTTTATTCCATATGACTGAAAATGGTGTAGTAAGACATTTCTAGTCCTGGAATGATAAGAACACTATGGGCCAGTCACCTATCAAGACCATACAAAGTGGTGTCAGGTACTGATGCACATGTAGTCTCGGTCTCTGTCTCTCTGTGTGTCTGTCTATGTCTGTTTCTCTTTCTTTATCTCTGTCTCTCTCTGTGTGTCTGTCTGTCTCTGTCTCTCTGTCTTTATCTCTCTCCCTCCCTTCCTTGTCCTCAGGTGTCATGCTGAAAGCCAGTCATAACATACTTGCTTACATAATGTTAGTAATGGTTGTTAGATTCTTTTCAGCAATTACTCAGGACTCTCTTTGCCTTTCTCTCTGATCTCTTCTCTCCTTCTTATGGTGCTTCTTAGCCTCTGCTTCTCCTGGCCTCTGGATTGGAATGATTTTATAAAGATGTGATACCGTTTGTGATTAGCTTCTGGCTTTGATAGAGGAAAGCCATTGTATATCATAGGGGACATTGAGATAGAGATTGTCCTTTTGTGTTCACAGCATTAATTCAACACCTTGGATTGACAAACAGAAGCATGTCTGGTTTCTAAGGAGAATTTAGGCCACAGATAGCACTGTAGGATCTCTAAAAAAGGAAATCAGATCCACATGACAGAAATAGGAGGTTCTTCTTGTAATTTTCTCTGAAGATGAAGGAGGTCTTACAGCACAGTTCTGTAGCCTGGCTCTTTGATTCCTATGCAGGAGGCAGGGAACAGTGCAAGCAAGATGCATGGCTACCAATACTTCCTTGATATGCTTTCTCTTTTCAAGGTCAAGTAAGAGACCTCAAGTATGTTAGCTAGGAACTCACAGAATGTCTCTGAGGGACAGCTGTCAGCATCGGTGAAAGCTGAAAAGGCTGCTGCAGGGACTGTGGTATTTTTGCAAGAGGAGGGTCCTCTCTGACTTTGCCCTCAGTACTTGGTGCTAGGTTTTGGCCAAAAGGAGCCAGTCAATGAATTGGAATTTTAATTGGTTTTGCTGAAGATACTGTCAACACAATGGATGCCGATATGCAAAGAACTATTTGTTCTCTAATATCAGGACCAACATTCTCATTATTTCTATCTAGAAATGCATAATGAAAATATTGAGGAACTAAGAGTTAGACAGATCCCTGGCTGGCAGACAGATAGAAATATGGGCCATGAATAGATACTATAGTTGGCAAACTCCTGACTGCAGGCAAAGGCATAAAGGCCCATTCTTTTTCTCACCATCAAGGCTCCCCTTCCTTTGGATCAATGTGCCAAATACAAGGCT
Organism: Rhynchomys soricoides; assembly: GCA_019843965.1. Classification (NCBI taxonomy): domain Eukaryota; kingdom Metazoa; phylum Chordata; class Mammalia; order Rodentia; family Muridae; genus Rhynchomys; species Rhynchomys soricoides. The sequence goes on from JADRCH010000824.1 coordinate 2,281,522, forward strand.
AGATAAGGACTTGTTTACTACAAAGTTTGGGGCTCACAGCCTCCCTGTCTTTGTTCAAACTAACTAAATATAAATTAGTGAAGGAAGACCCCTCAAAGATCCTTGAAACACATCCCCTCAAAGATGGCTAGATTTGGGGTTCCCAGCTACTTTTCCAGCCTTTCAGAGGGTCTTTCTATGTGTGTGCCTTCCTCTATGTGTGGAGTGTGTGTGTATGTATGATGTATATGTGTGCCTGGCTATGTGTGTATATATGTGATATGTATGTGTGCTTTGCTGTGTGTGTTTATTTGTGATGTAGTGTGATATGGTGTGTGTGTGTGTGTGTGTGTGTGTGTGTGTGTGTTTCCCTACCTCTAATAAAAGCCTGTATTCATTGGTTGATTCTGCCTGCTATGTCTGAGATTTTCCCTGCTGCTACCTGTTGCACTTGAGTTTTTCCCGCCTTTTAATTCTTTAACTGTCAGAGAAAATGAACCTGATCAAAATCCTAAAATGCTAGCAGTATGATCTCAAGAAACAAAAGTGGCAAAGGAAACATTCTCTACTTCATCTGTAAGACTTGATTTCAGCCAAGCCTCTAGTATCTTTTCTATCACCAAATAATAGGTTATTTCTGAGGATGTAAAAGTCTGAGTAAGAGAAAATTTGCCATCAGATGATGCAAATGTTCATGATGTAACATGATGTAACATGTTTCCCCCTTTATTTAATTTTCTTGTTTTTTTTTTGTCCAAACTTTAGCATGCCAAGAGAATTTGATCAAAGGCCAAGAATAAAATTCACTATATAGTGCTTGCTATGAAAAACTAAATGCTGAAAATGATAGTAAAAGTAATTTTCAGGTCTCTCCTTTTGATCTCAGTGATGTAGAGGCACAGCGGGCCTCCTTAGCCCTTACTGGTCACAGCCATTTTCACCACTTACATACAAACTCTTACTCTTCCCAGTTCAATTATGTGATCTTTCCCCTTTATTAGCATGACTCTCTGTCTTTCTGTTTTCATTACTTATTGTCACTTTCACAAACAAACATCTAAATTTCATTTTTTTAAGTGTATGAGTGTTTTGTATATCTATGTAGTACCTGTATGTAGTACCTGTAAAGGCCAGAAGAGAACATCTGATCCCCTGAATCTGGAGTTAGAGATGGCTGCCATGTAGGTGCTGGGAATTGGAGCTGGGTCCTCCGGCCAAGCAGCCAGTACTCCTAACCACTGAGCCATCTCTTCAGCCCCTTTAACATATGTGGTTTTGAAGGACACAATACAACCCCAAGGGCAAAGATGCTCTGTATCAATTAGCCAAGAGCAGCCTCCAGGAAATTAAGTTCTCACTAAGGACAAACACAGCATGTGTCCTTTTACCCAGATTAAATGAAATGATTGGAGCTAAAACCAGTCACAGCATGATCCTAAAATAAAGGCTAGGTGAGCCAAGGAAATGTCAGTTCCTAACAGTAAAGCCCAAAATTAATCTGTGGCCATTTTCTTCAAGATTTTTTGTTATGCAAAATTAATAAACCTAAATTAACTTATGTCCTCTAAACTTTAGGTTTTAATTCTCACAATGTTAAGAAGTGAGTCCAGGGATTCATGCATTTTAGCAAACGTCATACCATGGTCTACACCTGAAGTTCTCACTTATATCTCTTGAGTGAGGTGTTTATTATTTGTTGCTAGTTTAACTCTCACCTAATATAGTTTGTATAATAGAGATTTTGAAAATATCAACTGTGAAGACATCATGTCTCCTTCAGTTAATTTCCCCACAGAAAACAGAATTCATCCCCCAATATTTCAAGTAAGAAGAATTTAATGAAGGAGACACTCAGACAAAAGAAGGACAGGAAAACAACAACCACACTTAAAATCAAATGGGCAGGTGGAGAGAAAGAGTTACCCTACCTAGTGAGAGGTGAAACTACCAGGAAGTGAGCTGCAGGCCCAGCCTCTCTCCAGAAAGTCACAGTCAGACAGAGGAGGAAAGAAAACAGAAAAGGTAGAAGAAGAAAAGCTATAGCAGATATGGATGCTCGCAGCCAACCATCACACTGAGCATGAGGACCCCAATGGAGGAGTTAGAGGAAGGACTGAAAGAGCTGAGGGGGCTTGCAACCCCATAAGAAGAACAACATCAACCAACCAGACACTCCGGAGCTCCGAGAGACTACACCACAAACCAAAGAGCACACATGGAGGGACCCATTGGCTCCAGCTGCATATGTAGCAGAGAATTGCCTTATCTGGCATCAGTGGGAGAGAAATCCAGGTAAGGATTCAGTATTGTTCCAGTGTAGCAGAAGGCGCAGGCTTCAAATCAGACCAATGGCTCATTACAATCAACATTTGCAATTAAAGATGTTTGGGAAAAATGGTACACTGTGGGGCACAGTGACACTCTCTAGCTTCCACAATGAGATGATTTGTTTGTTTGTTTGTACTTGTTTCCTTTCCTTTTCTTTCTTTAAATTTATTTTTAGTTTTCAGTGGTGAGTTGCAAGGGCAGAGGGCAGATATTCAGGGATGGGAAAATGGATGGGATTAGTATGCATGATGAGAAATTAACAAGAACTAATAAAAAGTTATTTAAAACAACACTAAATTCTTACCTCCAGATGACCAGTATCAAGCATCCCAGGAAAGCAAAGGTCTCACTTTAGTAGTTCTGTAACTTGTTAATCACAGTTGATTCTTTGGCCTCAGCAAACCAGAACTACAGAGTCTTAATTCAAAATAGCAAATGGCCCTGATAGAAATTTTAGACTTCCCTCTGGAATGTCACAGTCCGGATCTCCATCTTTGGCACTGCTTTCAACAGTCTTATCGTCCAGGCTCCTTCAGAATGTCTCACTGAGCTCTCAACATTCAATGGCCTTTCTAGCCCAAGTTCTAAAGCACTTCCACAATCCTCCCAAGAAGGGAGTAGAATGTGATGGCTTGAGTAAAAATGGCCCCCATAGGTCCATAGGGAGAGTGGCCCTTTTGGAGTGGGTGCGACCTTGTTGAAGGAAGTATGTTCTATGAACAGACCTTAAGCTCTCAGATACTCAAGTCCAGACTCAGTGGCTGAGAGGAAGGAAGGAAAGAAGGGGGAAGGAAAGAAGAATGTAACCCATCTCACAAATCAGAAGTGCTTTAAAACGTGCTGCCACCCACATGTAGCCTTTTGTCCAGTACAACTACCATATCCATTATAAGGATTTTTATTAATTTCTAGCTTGTAACATATATTTTATGACCAGTATTTTTTTTTTCTTGTTTTCAGAGTCCTATACTTGGTGGTTCGGGTTCATTTGTTTTCCTAATAAAGACTAAGACTTCCTCCACAACCTTCTAGCTGTGTTTAAGCAGTAGCTTTTCACCATTGTTGTGTTCAAATCCAGGGGTATCTAAGATGCAGATATGAGTTGCTTTTTAAACTATTCCAGTGACAGCTGTTTACAAGCTGCAGCTTCTCAATTTGTGCATGCTCATGTGTGTGCGAATACACACACACACACACACACACTTCCCTCATAGGCCCTTTAGGTACAGCTCATTTTCAATGCATGGTTAAATCTAAGTCATAAGTTTCCACACTGAATGTTAAGGGTCTATGACATCAGAGAGGAGTGTGAGCCTGCCAGTATTATATCAGCAGTAACTGAGAAGAAAAGTCAAAACGGAAGCTCAGCTTTCCAGGAGCCTGTGCTGGTGGTTTTGCTTTTTCTCTCTTCCTTTCTGAGCTTCACCTCTGCTTTCTCTGCCTTACACTTTCCCTGAGAGATTGAAGGTCATGGATTCCATGTTCCTCATTTCCTACCCAAGACTTCCAGCTGTGCTTGGATCCTGGAGGCTCCCCAGGCCTTCTGAGGGAGGAAGAGAGCTGCTGCAGCTTTTTTCTTTTTTTAAAATTGGTTATTTTATCTATTTATATTTCAAATGTTATCTCCTTTCCCAGTTTCCCCTCCACGAACCCCCATCCCATCCTCCCCACCCCGTCCCTCCTGCTTCTATGAGGGTGCTCCCCCACCCATCCACCCACCCACTCCCACCTCAGAGCCCTAGTATTCCCCTAAGTTGGGGTATCTAGCCTCCACAGGACCAAGGACCTCCCCTCCTATTGATGCCAGATAAGGCAATTCTCTGCTACATATGCAGCTGGAGCCATGGGTCCCTTCATGTGTACCGTTTTTCCCAAACATCTTTACTTGCAAATGTTGGTTGTAATGAGTCATTGGTCAGGTTTGAGACTTGTGCCTTCTACACTATCAATACTGAATTCTTACCTGGATTTCTCTCTGATATCCTGTTGTTGCTCCTGCGTCATGGAGATCCTGCAGTTTTGGATCTGCAGGACCAGCCCCTTCACTCACTCTAGCTCACAGATGGGACAGATGTTGGGGTGGGCCAACTTAAAGTCCTGGATCTGGACCTAGGTGGTAGTGGGTGTGTCAGCCTACCACCTCTCCTGTACCCACACCACTAGGGTGAGTTCTCCTGCAATACCTTGGCTAACCCATCCAATACAGCATCCAGTGAGTGTCAGAGACATCTATCCTGCTCTCACGCCCTCTGGGCCACTTCTGCCAGGCTGCCCAAGCTAGGATTGGGACTAAATCTCCAGCCTTAGACAGGCAGCAAGGGGAGGCCTATCTATCCCTCAACCCTGTGTGCTTATGCATGGCCAGGAAGGGGAGAGGCCAGATCTTACACTCTTGGGGTCAGCTATCACATGATGCCCATGAAGGGTGGGGGCCAGCTCTGCATAGCCCTCAAATATCAACATGATCTCACACAACAGCCCAGATCAGGGACATTTGCATGGCCTTTGGTGGTAATAGAACCCCCACTGCTGCAAGGCCACAGACTCAGACATGGCAGCAGCATGGATCAGGATCTCACTGTGGTCTTAGGTGTCATTGCCACCTACTCACATCAGGCTGTTCCTCACTATTCTTAAGTCTTCAGTTACTCCTGTTTTCTTTGTGCACACAACATTCTGCTTCTCTTTCTCTTCTATTTTTCCCTCGCTTACTTGCTCATCTTAGTGCTGTCTGGGGCCTCTGGGTATCTGGGGTCATCTCAAGAATGTTATGCCCCACTCATGCCATGTGGCATTGAGCTAGGGTTGTCTCAAGCTTGCTCTGCCTGCCTCTGTACCACATCCTTAGTTGTAATTTTAAAAGGAGACCAACATCATTGAGGTAAAATCTTCTGGGAGGTGTTTTCTGAGATGATTGAGAAGCTGTGTTCCAGAGGCAGCCACAGATGTACCTTCTGTTGGCAGCTGGACTTGGTAATGTATGGGAGTCACCAGGCAGTACTGGTTTTGAAAGAATAAAAGGCTCATGAAGAGGAGTTGAGGCTTGGAACCATAAAGACAGTCTATGAGAGGCTATTGGTGAAAATGCAGCCCAGTTACAGCAGAGGACCCCTCTGCTGTTTTGGAGTTTTGGAGACACTAGTATTGTGGGATGGCCACCAAGGATATCAGCAGCAGTGGAATACAGCCAGACAGAGCCTAAAAGACAAGCTGAGTGTTCCAAGGAGCATAAGAAATGACCCAAGCCAATTGGAGGAGCCACAAAGACTATGAGTAGATCCCAGACATTGAACACTGTACTGTTTGCATGGTTGGAGTTTGGCTTTGCTTGGTTTGATTATGACTGTGAACTGGTTCTTCCCTCTTGAAGTACAAGAGTATTCAATTTAATTTTGATTTTTACAGGAGCCCACAGCTGAAAAACTTTTAACTTTTAAGAGAGATTTTGAATTTTTAGAGAGATTGGTTATTTTAGAGAAACAAAAATTTTATTGTGTTTGAATTTTTAAAGGCTGTAGAACTTTTAAAGTTACTTATGTTTTAAATGTAAGTTCTCAGGGATACATAAAGAAGGAAGGGTTGTGGCTTAATAGTGTGTTGGGTTAATGTGGTGAGTGTGCCGCATCCTGCCACAGGGCTCTGGCCTCTGGGAGAGGTGTGATGTGGGAAGTTTGACCTTGCTTACCCCACAGCACCACCAGGCAGGTGTTGGGCTGTGAGAAGCCACAGGACACCACCCGGGGGTGGGAGGCATGGCCTGGGGTCCTAGAGAGTACATGGAGCTGGTTCTGTCTAGTTCTCAGGCTCTTGGGTATCCCAGGTGCTGCTGGATGCTGCGGAAGAGCTGAGAATGATGTGGGGGCCTGCAGGCTGGATCTAGCCTGGGACTGAGGGGGGAAAGCAGGAGCCCAGCTGGGTCCCACTGGGGACAGAGTCTTTGGCTTGTCCCTGGCTAGCTAGTTTGGTTTGGTAGAGGTCATGGTTGGGAGTGTGGAGAGGTCTTCTGCGGGAGACTAGATGCAGCTCTTTAGACAAAGGCCTGTTCCATCATTCCCCATGGCAGATCCCAATGAAGAGAGACAGTCCATGGTTTTAGGGCATTTATTGTCATGGTAGAGAGTATCAATGAGTGAAATTGCACCCCACAAACTCAGGGCGGGCCTGAGATTAAAATACCTTTTGCAGGGAGGAGTGGCTGGGAAGGGGAAGGGGAGTTTATTGGCTAAGCCTCTAGGTGTCTCATTAAAATGGGAGTGTCTTGAGGCTATGTGACCACACCTCTACCTGTGGAGGGGTTTGGGGCTACTTGACTGATGGTCACATACCTAATGGAGAGCTGTGAACTCATGTCAGGAGCCTGGGGCCCAGGAGCATGGCAAAATACCTACTGTCCCTTGTATGGTTGTCCCCTGCTGGGGACCCCATACTGGGGTTCCAGGGTTTTAAACCTTAGCTTAACCAGAAACCAGGCTGCCTTTCACAATCCCACAATAGTGATGTGTTTGTGCGTCAAATTGACAAGGGGTCAGTTTGTCAGTTTGACAAGGTTGGTTTTGTATGTCAACTTGACACATGCTAGAGTTGTGAGAGAGGAAGGAGCCTCAACTGAAGAAATGCCTCTATGAAATCTAACTATAAAGCATGTTCTGAATTTGTGATCAATGAGAGAGGGTCCTGACCATTGTGGGTAGTGCCAACCCTGAGCTGATAGTCCTGGGTTCTATAAGAAAGCAGGATGAGCAAGTCTTGTGAAGCAAGCCAGTAAGTATCACCCCTTCATGGCCTCTGCATCAACTCCTGCCTCCAGGATGCTGCCTTGTTTGAGTCCCTCTTCTGACTTTTTTCAGTGATGAACAGTTCTGTGCATATGTAAGCCAAATAAATCTTTTCTCCCCAGCTTGGTTTTTGGTTATTTAGTCGAGAGAACATGAAGTATATGGATGAAAGCTTGTATACCTGCCACTTACAACCCATAATCTCTATGAATTCTACTTTATGAGTTCCAGTCACCCAATCTTACAAAGGATTATTATTTTATTATTGCTATTTGTTCTCTCCTTTTTGTTTTTTTCTTTTATTATTTCTTTGAAAATTTCATACAATATAATTTAATCATTTTCACCCTCCCACTCCTAAGTGTCCCCTCCCATATAGGTTTGTTCATTCTTTTATTTTTCTTTTTAGAAATAATCTATCTTAAAGGTTTTTCCATTAATTAATTTGTTTATTCACTTTATATATTGATTGTGCCACCCTCTCCTCCCAGTTTCCCCCTCACATAGCCCTTCTCTCTTTCCCCACTCCCCTTCTCCTATGAGAAGAAGGAAGCTCCCCTGGATACCAACAGACTCCAGCATATCAAGTCACTGCAGGACTGGGTACATCCTTTCCCACTGAGGCCAAACAGGGCAGCCCAGTTAGGAGAACAGGATCCACAGGAAGGCAACAGATTCAGGGTTAACCCCACTGACTCCACTCCTGGCTTCAGTCATTAGGGGACCTACATGAAGACCAACCTTCACATTTGCTTCATATTTGCATGAGGTGGGGGGGGGGCTCAGTCCAGCCCATGTATGTTCTCTTTGGTTGGTGTCTCCACACCTGTTTCTGTCAGTGGCTGAGTGGAGCCTTGCAGAGGACAGTTATGCTAAACTCCTGTCTGCAAGCATAACAGAATATCACCAATAGTATCAGGGATTGTTTTTTGTCCATGGGATGGGTCACAATTTGGGCTGCTCACTGGTTGTCCACTCCCTCAGTATCTGCTCCATGTTTGTCCCAGAACTTCTTGTAGGCAGGACAAATTTTGTTTTTTGTGGGTGGGTTGGTGTCTTTATCCTTCCACTGGGCTTTATGCCTAGCTACAGGAAATGGCCATTTCATATTGCATATCCCCCACTGCTAAGACTCATGGTTAGCATCACCCTCATTGACTAGTAGAGCCTCTCCCATCCCAGGTTTCTGGCATATCCTAGGTATGCCCCCCTTCCCCACCAGCTACTAATTTCCATTCATTCTCCTGGCTGTCTCTCCCCAGCTTTCCCTACACCTGATTCCCCCCATCACATGTCCATCCCTATCCTCTCTCCCACCCAGTTCTCTCCCTCCATCCACCACTATTTTATTTTCCCTTCTGAGTACAATTCAAACATAATTATTTGTGTCCTCTTTGTTATTTAGCTTTGTTGGGTCTGTTAACAATAGTGGGCATCCTGTACTTTATGGTTAATACCCACTTATAAGTGAGTACATACCAGGCATGTGTTTTGGGTCTGGGTTACCTCACTCAGGATGGTATTTTCTACTTCCACTCATTTGTCTGCAATTTTCACAATGTCCTTGTTTTTAATATCTAAGTAGTATTCCATTGTGTAAATGAACCATATTTTCTTTATCCATTCTTCAATTGAGAGACATCTCTATTACTTCCAGTTTCTGACTATTGCAAATAAAGTTTCTATAAACATAGTGAAGCAGTTATCTTTGTGTTATGGGGGAGCATCTTTTGGGTATATGCTCAAGGTGGTATAACTGGGTCTTGAGGTAGAACTATTTCCACTTGTCTGAGAAACTGCCAGAGTTCAAGAGTAGTTGCACAGGTTTGCACTCACACTAACAATGGAGGAGTGTTCTTCTTGTTCCACTTCCTCGCCTGCATGTACTGTCTCTTGAGTTTTTGATCTTAACCATTTTGATGGGTATGAGGTAGAATCTCAAAGTCATTTGGATTTACATTTCCCTAATGAGTAAGGTCTTTGAACATTTCTTCAAGGTTCTTGGCCATTAGAGATTTCTTTATTGAGATTTCTCTGTTTAGCTCTGTACCCCATTTTTCAATAGGGTTATTTGGTTTGTTGGTGTCTAACTTCTTGAGTTTTTTATTTGTTTTGGATATTAGCCTTCTGTCAGATGTAGGGTTGGTGAAGATCATTTCCCAATCTGTAGATGTTGTTTTGTCCTATTGACAGTGTCCTTTGCCTTACAGAAGGTTTTTAGTTTTCATGAGGTCCAATTTATTAATTGTTGATCTTAGTGCCAGAGCTATCAGTGTTCTCTTCAGGAAGTTATCTATTGTACCAATTTGTTCAAGGGTATTCTCCACTTTTTCTTCTATTAGATTTAGTATATACAGTTTTAATTTGAGGTCTTTGATCCATTTGTACATGAGTTTTTGCATGTTGACAAACATATATCTATTTGCATTTTTCTACATGCAGATCCAGTTTGATCAACACCATTTGCTGAAGGTGCTTTCTTTTTTCCATTATATAGTTTTGCCTTCTTTGTCAAAAATCAAGTGTCCATAGGTGTGTGGCTTTATTTCTGGGTCTGTCATTTAATTCCATTCATCAACCTGTCTGTTTCTATACCAATACCATGCAGTTTTTATTACTATTGTTCTGTAGTACAGTTTGAAATCATGGATGGTGATACCTCTAGAAGTTCTTTTATAGTACAGGATTGTTTTATCTATGCTTGTCTTTTTTCCATGTGAGTTGAGAATTGTTTTCTCAAGTTTCATAAAAAAAGTGTTGGAATTTTGATAAGGATTGCATTGATCTGTAGACTGCTTTTGGTAAGATGGCTGTTTTACTACAGTAATCTTACTGATCCATCAGCATGAGGGATTGTTCTATCTTTGGATATTATCTTCAGTTTCTTTCTTCAGAGACTTGAAGTTCTTGTCATACAGGTCTTGGTATGAGGTACACCAAGGTCTTTTATATTATTTGTGACTATTATGCATAATGTTGTTTTCTTGATTTCTTTCTCATACCATTTAGCCTTTGTATAAAGGACTATTGATTTTTTTCCTTTTTAAAGTCTCTGTTGAGAAGTCAGGTGTAATTCTGATAGGTGTGTCCTTATATGTTACTTGGCCCTTTCCCCTTACAGCTTTTAATATTCTTTCTGTGTTCTGTACAGTTAGTGTTTTGAATATTATGTGGTAGGAGGATTTTCTCTTCTGATCCAATCTAGTTGGTATTCTGTAAACTTCTTGTATGTTTAAAGGCATCTGTTTTTTTCTATGATTTTCCTCTATGATTTTATTGAAGATATTTTTGAGGCCTTGGAGTTGTGGATTGTGCCCTTGTTCTATTCCTACTGTTCTAAGGTTTGGTCTTCTCATAGTGTCCCAGATTCCCTGGATGTTTGTTATGTAGAGTTTTTTTACATTTGGCATTTTCTTTGACTGTTGAATCAATTCCTTCTAGTCTATCTTCTATGCCTGAGATTCTCTTTTCCACCTCTTGTATTCTGTTGGTGATGCTTGAGTCTGTATTTCTTGTTCTCTTTTCTAGGTTTTTCATTTTTAGGATTGCCTTAGTTTGTGTTTTCTTTATTGCTTTTATTTCTATTTTCAGGTCTTGAACAGTTTTATTTATTTCCTTCACCTGTTTTGTTTTCCCCTTTTGTTTCTTCACATTTATTCATTTTTTTCTTTAAAAGTCTCTACCAGTTTGATTGTAATTTTCTTTGTTTTTTAAGGGATTTATTTGTTTCCTCTTTAAAGTTCTCTATCATCTTCATAAGGTTGGATTTAAGGCCCCTTTCTTGTGATTTAGATATGTTAGGATATCCAGGGATTGCTATAGTAGGATGGCTGGGTTCTGGTGGTGTCATAGTGGTCTGGCTTTTTTTGATTGTGTTCTTATGCTGGCCTTTAGTCATCTGGTTGTCACTACTGTTGGCAGGCCTAGCAGTCCATGACAGAGCAGGCCTCTAGGGATGTAGGTAGAACTGATGATCTGTGATGGCTCTGAGATTGAAGGTAGAGGTGAAGTTGATTGCAGGACAAGAAGGTGAAGCACAGAAGGGACAGAGCAGACCTCAGTGCTGCTAGGCATGCTGGGGGACCCAGCAGGCAGGAGATTGGGGCTGAGGCATGGGGAATATCACCTGGTTGTCTCAGATGTCAACAGGCCCCCAGGGATGCAGGCAGAGCCATGGCCTAGGGAATGGAGTTCAGACCCTGGATGGTAGGTAGAAGTATGGACCAGAAGATGCAGCACAGAGGGGATGGAGCAGACCTCACAGTTGTGCTTACTGGAGGACCCAGCTGACATATTTCCTTGTTTTAATTAAACATTTTTCACACATTTTGATCATATATTCTCCTCTACCCAATTCTTACAAATCCTCACCACCTCCCTATCTACACAACGAACTTCAAGTTCTTTCTTTCTTTTTCAAAAAACAAGTGAACAAAAACACAACAAGACACACAAAAACAGGGTACAACAAATAAAAATCCCACACAGAAGAAAACAAACAAAACCAAGCCAAACATGGAACCTTTCTATGTTACCAGCTACTTCTAACCTTAGGACCTGTCCTGGAGTGTGGTTGATATACTCAGTGATACTTCATTGGGAGAAAACTGATTTTCCCTTTGCCAACAAGTACCAGTTGCAAATAGCTTCTTGGTCCCTATCTTTGTTCTGGGACTCCATCAGGATTGAACTTGGGTGGGCCTTGTGCATTCTGTCACAATCTCTGTGAGTCATTCTATTTGTTTTCTATTCCATTGCTTCCTAGGTTCATTGTACTAATGTGCTTGTAGTCATAATGAGACAGTCTCATTAGATACTTGGTTAATAGATGTATGGAAGGATTTCCTACAGGAAGGTACCTCTGAGATGACTCAAGGAAGAAGAATAAAGACTATTTCTAGACTAAAGTGAATATGCTTGCAAAAGAGAACATTAGGAGAGAGAGATTATCAGAATAAAAATGCTTGGAGAAATAAAAATGTTTTTAATGGTTCAGAGCTCATATCTCTTGGAAAAAGTTAGAAGATACATCATTTATAGGGGAGTTGAGGTTGGATGACAAACAGTGTAGATAATGCCCAGCTCTGTATGACATGTAAAGAGATTTGGAGTTGATCCATGCTATAGTACAGAAAGGAAGAGATTTAATCGAAGGAATTGTGTGGAAAAATTGGATTCAGACAGTTGTATAGAAACACACTGGGACAAGAAGAAATGGGCAATGAGCAAAGCAGTTAAAAGACAGATAATGGATGATAATGTCCTGCAAGCTTTAGCTGTGGATAGAGGGAAAGTCAAAATACTAAAGATTTTGGAAGGTACAATACCAGAGATTTAGTGATCCATTGCATTTGTCAGGTGATTAAAGAATAAAAGTATAGGCTGACTCAGAGAAATGTCCACAATATGAAACAAGGAATTCTTCCAGATAAGTTAAGGGGTGAGGATTCCAATTATTATGGCCATTTCTTTCCACCATATATATCCCTGGGTGAATAATAGTTTCCCTTACTGAGCAAGAATGTACCAGACTGAAGATTGGTAAGCACATTACTGATTTTTAAAGGTCTATAGTTAACTCTGTGCCTAACCATTCATGGAAGTTTATGCAAATAAATAAATAAATAAAAATAAAAAATAAAAATCCTGTAGACATTTAGAGCTAGTTGAAGGAAATCTGCCTCCATGATGAACTTCAAATTCATTTCTACTTCCAGAGATTTAAAGCTTTTACAGTAATAGATTTTAATCCTACATGCAGCCAGCATTCTGGAATTTAATTAGGCAATTTTGTTAATTCTAGAAGGGAAAAGTTCTTCTGTAGCTAACAGTTGCTGCATATACTTTGAAGCAGAACATTGAGAGATCGTGTCTGCAACTTTGTATGATTTCAAAAATATCTTAATGTCATACTAGGAGAGCCTCCAACTATCTCAGAACAGTGACTTGTAATTACAGTTTAGAGCACTCTATTTCTGTACCTATGCTTGTCTTCTCCCGTGCACATCCATTCTCCTTCTTAGGAGACTTGTCACTATTGCATTACTTATCCAAGGAAACAAACATATAGAACCAGTGAGCATGTTACTTGGAGAGAAAGTGTTAGCCTACCCTTAAGTTTAGAAATTGTAAAATAGGATGAGATGCTCTCTTTCAAAGAACAGTTTGAATTTATCTATTAACTATGATATCATGAATCAATATTTTAATCTATACATATAACAGTTGAGATGGTAACTAAGAGTAGAAATTATTTAAGCAATATATTGCAGGTAAAAATACCAGTGTTGGACAGATACATGTAGAATTTCTCTTACACTAGTTCACTATTAAAAGTTAAAATGACCATAAAAGCATTAGTCAATATTTGATATTACCATAGAATAAAATGCTAACATCTTATTGCTCAAGCATCTTATAAATATTTGTGAGACCATTATAGATTTTGAAAAGATTACAAAGGATTTTGTAAACCATTCAAGGGTTTACTCTACCTAAATTTGGAGAAAAATATTATTTTTTTAAGCTAATGTAAGATTAAACATTTTTTCCAGTTCTAATATTTTCCAATAGTTTCTTCCAATTACATTAGGAGAAGCAATTAAGTATACTTTAAATGTAGATCTTAGAGTTTTACATATTTAAGGACCTTACAGATGACAGTTTGGACTTGAATTGCAGTATTCATGATGGAAGTTTTAACTACTAATGTAAATGATTACCGGCTATGTCTCTCAGAGCCTCTCAAATTGTTCCATTTGACTAAAATCCTGAGTCTTCCCTCAAGCCCAAATGATCATAATTCATGTGTGTGCATAGTTTCTTTCTTTGCTGTCCCATTCAATCTCTTGTCCTACAAGAAAACTTTGTCAGGATTTAACTTCTCTATAAAATATCAATATAGCTCACTCTACAGGGCACCCAGAGTAAAACCCTGAGTCTATAAAAATGCTGTGAGATGCTAAAAGAAAGAGAAAATCATGAATATAGCATTAAAGGAAAGGAATACAATAAAATGAGAAGAGCATGAGAGGGTATAGGTATACCTGAGATAAAGTTAATTAAGAGGAAAGATTACATAACAAATTACAACAGGCTCCAGATTACAGAATATATGAAAATTAAATGTTAATACAACTACTTTTAGTTAAAATTTTCTACTATATAGTTAGTTAATGAACAATCACTTTGGCTTATATTAATGGTTATAAACACTCCTGAATTTACCCCAAATTGTAGGCTATAGCTATTGTTATTGGTTTCCTCAGATAACTTGATGATAAAATGATAAGCTCTTATTGCTGAAGTCACTACATCCTGGGGTAATAGGATGTGGAAAAGTCAAGTTAGTGGCAGCCTGGAAAATTCATCTCTACTGGTTAGTTTTTAAGGTATGGTTGGAGTTTTCTGTTTGTGATACTGGGACAGAAAAGTATTCAATTATCTCACCTAGCTATAAACCCTGTCAGCTACAATAATGACTAACCTGGCAGTATATGCTCAACAGTGCAACAGTGACACAAAATAACATGGACGTAACCAACCACTTTAAGATTAAATTTAAAGTCTGCTACATAGATGGAAACCGTGCCTGGCCTCATTAACTGGGATAAAGAAAAACAAACCTAACTAACTAACTAGGTCAGGTATCTTAAGGGAGAACTTAACAGTGTTATTCTGCAAATAGTATTAAGCTGCCCCCAAAGTTCTTATATCCATAGTTCTTATATCCATCTTTTTGAAGTCCAGCTTCTACAGGTCAGGGTAAACTGAAGAAGGACATAGAGTTGGTAATTGATCATTCAGCAGACTTTTATTTGAGGGAACAAAACTTGATTCTCTGGGGCTGGTAAAGTACTCCCATTGCCAGAGAGAGACTCTTTGGGGTCAGTGAGTGACTTTTTGGGAACTGGTGAGAAATCGTTTGGGGGCTGGCAAGAAAAGGAGAAAAAGAATCACACACATACACACACATACAAACTGGGTGGATGAAGTAAGTTTTAACAAATTTCAACAACTTTATTTTTTCTCCCACGCCTTATATATCCCAGCAAAATCTTTCAAGCAGTTTAGAAATTACAATGTGACTACATTCTATTTTTCTTTTAGTGAATGATTAAAAAAAAAGTATGTTTCCCAATACCTTTGTATGAAAAACATTATTGTGTATATTAAAGTCAAAGGAAAAAGAAATCATTTCCAAGAAACCGCATACATTTGTAACTAAGCAACTTGTTATAGATAAACAAAGTATAAGCAAGCAAAATGATTTTCTTAATCAGTGTCTCTTTACCGGCAGGCTTCAATCTGTGATTAGAAAGAAAGAATCAATCATTTTATAATTTATCTTAAAAAGTAAGCATAAACAATCTTTTTGAAAAATCACAAATCTAAATTTTTATATAAGATCAATCAGTCATTTTTACTTTAAATCCTCAGAGTGCACATAACAATTTTTTTTATTAAATTGTATCAGGAAGCTGAGGGCAAAAATAGACACTATAAATTCATCATCACCTTGATCATCAAACCAGCTTTAGCAAGAGAGTCAAGTTAGCCAGTGCTGGTCAGGCTGCCATTATTCTTATTCCCTAACACCCTCCCACCCCCCAGAAAAACAAAAAACAAAAAACAAAAAACAAAAAAACCAAAGCAAAACAAAACAAAAAACCCTCTAGCTCTACTAAGAGTATGCCTTTCTGAAGTTCAAATTGTGCGCTAAGGTTTTTTACATCAGAGTCACTGAGAAAGGCATCTTAATCTTACTATACTAATAACCTACAGTTCCAAATTCTTTCTAAGGATGTGGTCATTGCTAACCACTACATCTCTATGTTCTTTCCAAGGGTGGGGATTGAATCATTAATCTGCTCCAGCAGCAATGTTTGAAAAGTATTAAACACTATTATTGTGAGTGCTGATGATACTTCCCAGTGAGAGGATGGAAGCCCCCTTAGAGTTTTCATATAACACATAGTTTAGGAAGAACATGAAGACCAAGATGACAACAAGCAGAGCAATGCTCCATAACAGCATGAAGTCCTTAAGAGGTTTGTTTATTTGTTTGTTTGTTTTTAATTTATAAAGTGAGGATAGAAAAATGGTGAGACTAGGGGAAGGACTGTAGGAAAGGAAATAGGGTATGGATTTGACAAAATACATATGCATGTATAAAAGTATCAATAAAAAGCAGGAAGGGATGGGTGAGAATTATTTTCACATGTAATGTTATTTTACCCTTAAGTAGTTTTGTTTTGTTCTGTAACTTTCATAAATAGAAAGTAAAAAAGAGAGTATTTTGATATTATTAGAAAATTATTTTCTAAAGATTTTATTTATTTACTTTATTTGTGTGTGTGTGTGTGTGTGTTGCGTATTGAAATGTGTGCATATGTTCACACTTGAATGTCTGCATAACCACAAAAGCAAGAAGAGAGTATCAGACCCCTCGGAATGTAGTTGCAGGTGATTAGGGCTACCTGACATGAGAACTGAACTTGAGTTGTCTGAAAGAGCAGGAAGTGTTTTAAATCACTGGGACATCTTTTCAGTGCCCTGTTTGAAATATGTTTTAAAGGGTAACCCCAAAGAATAACAACTCAGTCACTTTATGCTAAGGAGTATGTTCAGTAGATGTTCACTTAGCTCTGAACCTTTACAAATTCCTTGTATTTGATACTTGTGGAGGCACTCTGTAGGCTTAGATTTTCCTAAACCTACTTTATTTAGGGTTCTTGAATGCTTCAACTTCCCTTCTAACCTACCATCTGGAGGTTGAGGAAAAAGGGTTAATAGAAAAAGGGTTTGCGGACCTGTTTAGATATAGTTCTTTGGGGCGATTCCACTCTTCATTGTCAGGACTGCTAAGCAGTCCAGTCCAATTGCAAACACCAAACAAGAATCAGTGGCAGTGGCTCAATCCAGAAGAAACCACAAAGCTCAGCCAAATCAGCATAAGTTAACAGAAGGGACAAAAATCAGCTGAAATACCATGAGAAGCTCTTTGGCTCATTTCTCTCTACAAAGTGAAGACCAGTTAAGACCAGCAACGACCAGCAAAGAAGTGAGACTAGTAGTGTTGCACAGCCAGTAAAGACCAGCGAAGACCACTGTTTGTGGAGTACCATTTATCTTCTTTCCAAACATCATAATCCCTCTGCAGCATCCACTCCAGCAAAACATCCTCTCTTGTGTCTGCTTCAGCAAAACATCCTCGCACGAGACAGCTTCCAGAAAAACATCACATGACACAACTGAGATTGCAAAGAAACCAGAAATTTCCACTGCAGCACTCTTAACCTTTGAGATGAAGGAAAGTATCTTATAAAATTCAGAGATGAAACAATTGTCTTCATGAATGTACTCTGATGATCATTGGTGACAAATTTTCTGTTCGTAAATATGTTAGCATCTTCATATATTATTGCTGCAATAAGAAATATCAATATATTTTTGCTATTATCAATGATAACTGGTAACATGTTGAACATCTATTAAATACAAGATATTCAGTCATGCCCTTTACACATTACACTAGTTACTAGTTCATTATGAACTATTAGTATATTTCATTGATTCATATATACATCTTTCTCCATAACTAAATTCATTAGCATTTTGATAAGTCACACAATTTTAATAAAACATGTTTCTTTTCTGTTTGGTTTAAGACCCTGGGTAAAGGTGCATATTTCACATACCAGAGCAGACCTGGCCTCCAGGTTCTCCCAGCATCCCTCAGTCTCTACCTGGCATATTCTGCCCCCAACCCTGAAATTTCCAGCCCAGGAGCTGACTGCCCTTTCCCCAGAGGCTTCTCACAGTAGAATCCAGACATTTTGTGCCCCCCCCCCTCTGTGCAAGAGTCTTTTGTCTCTTTTTCTGCTCCCATTCTCTCGCCCCATGGCAACTTCCCTTGCCTCCTTCC
Source organism: Rhynchomys soricoides (assembly GCA_019843965.1). Taxonomy (NCBI): domain Eukaryota; kingdom Metazoa; phylum Chordata; class Mammalia; order Rodentia; family Muridae; genus Rhynchomys; species Rhynchomys soricoides. The sequence goes on from JADRCH010000824.1 coordinate 2,299,531, forward strand.
TTGTTGCCAGGGAACTAGCCTGCTTGCCCACTCTCCTGTTCAAGAGCAGCTTCCTAAAAAAAAAAAAAATCTGCCTTTAATATATTCTAATCTGGCTTGAATTGGCTCATTTCACCAGCAGAGAAATAACCTATCATTTTCATGTTACTTAAGAGCTGTTCCATATAAAACACTAGCATATTATATTACATAGAACACATAACTAAGTGCTTCACAAGTGAGTAGTCAGTGAGGTTAGCAATGTGCACAGGGTCATATTCAAGGGAAGCGAGAGATTCCTGTTGCCCCTACATTGTTCTCCATCTTCTCATTGTACATTCGCTATCTATGCCTTCTTGGAATAAGATGAACTTTCTACATTTTGTTCAATAGGCATTTTTTTTTCTAGTCTCTTTCTATCAGCTTGTGTATTTCTCATCTTGTTAATCATGTTAATAAGTATAGCCAATAGCAAAGATGCATCGAATACCTGTGTATGTGGCTTTGTAAGAAACTATATTAAATAGCTGTCTTATCAGAAAATGAAACACCCTTTCCCACTTCAATCCATTGTTTACCTCATTTTGTTGGAAACACATTTTTCTCTGTTTCTTTGAGGTACCTGTGACTTTTACAAGCTAATAAAACTATTGATTGGCAGCTTTCTGGCACAGAAATTTTACATCAAAGACTCAAAGCATCTCTTTGGAATGCAGACATCAGAGAAAAGAGCTCCCTCTTCTCCGGGTCTCTGAGAGGGCAGCAGCCTACCACTGTCAAGTGGTTTGCTCTTGCTTTCAGAACTACATGTGTAATAAATTTAGTAGAAAGCTACTTTTCCTCTGGACGAAGCCAATTAGCTAACAGATGGTCAGCAAATTACTAAGCAAAGCTAAGATGAACTAGGATGAGCTACACATGACAGCTTGCACTGTCAAGTCAGCATACCTGAGGAGTATAGTTAATCTTGAGAATTTATAATAATGGATTTATTGCTTGTTTACATAAAAGAGATTTTGTCTTGTTTTGCTTTTTTGTGGTAAGGGGTTTGCAAACCTTTAGTAGACTGAATGTAATGTCAATCACAAAAGCCTGACTAATTATTAACTGGTTTCCTTCCCCCTTTTGTCTTGTGAAGTCTAGTTTGGGAAAAAGTCTTATTTCAATTATATTTCCCTGACATCTGCAAGGACAAGAAGTTAGCTAAGAAAAAGTTAAATAATTTCTGGAAGTGGTTTAGTGATGAAGGTTCATATCATCACAATGGTCCCATCAATCTGTGTTTATAGAGACATGATTTTACGCTTGCATAAATGTGTCTACTATTACTCCCAGCCCCTGAATGTGAATATTTAAAACCCAAACAGCTGCTGCTTTGTTGAAGAGATGGTGGCAAGTTGATCCACAGAGTATAAAACTAGCTCTGATGTGTTCTGAATTAATATTCTGTGAACAACTGCCATGTTACGGCCAAGACTGTAAATTTGAAAGGTTTTGAGACTTCTACATTCAATTTTCTAAAAAGCTAAGTGTCATTGTAATGTGGAACCTACAGATTAGAATTTCTTCAGGAAATTCCATGCAGGGTATGAGAGCCAGGTCAACAACAGGAGCCCTGGTGCTGGAAGAAGGACTTATCTCCCAGTTCTTGACTCACAGATGAATCTAGTATGTGTGCTTTCTGGGTTTTGGTTCCTCTTTTCTTTAACTGTAGATGGTTATGGACAAAGAGGAGAAAGACTGAGAATTTCTCTCATTCTCCAGTTCTGGCCACATCTGTAAATGAACCATTTTCTTCTACCAAATCCTGTCTGTTTGTATTTTTGTAAAGTGTTGATTGATGAAACTTCAGTTCTGACAAAATCATGGTAAGTTTCTGAGAATGGAATTCTGCCTTCTACTAGCTAATATCACATCATGTTTCTTTTCTGTACCATTTGCACTATCACTGGGAGACAATGTTTCTTTTTAAAAATTTTCATGGGTTATTTTATTTATTTACTTTTCAAATGCTATATCTCTTCCCGGTTTCCCCTCCACAAACTTCCCATTCCATCCCCCTCCCCGTGACTCTATGAGGGTGATTGCCCACCCACCCACCCACTCCTGCCTCACAACCCTAGCATTCCCCTATGCTGGGGCATCAAGCCTTCATAGGACCAAGGGTATCCCCTCTCATTAATGCCAGATAAGGTCATCCTCTGTTACATCTGCAGCTGGAGCCATGGATCCCTCCATGCGTATTCTTTGGTTGGTAGTTTAGTCCTTGGGAGTTCTGGGGGGGTCTGGTTGGTTGATATTGTTGTTCTTCCTATGGGGTTGCAAACCTCTTCAGCTCCTTCAATCTTTCCCCTAACTCTTCCATTGTGAGACAAAGGTTTCTTAACGTTTTACTGTTTTGAGTAAGTAACTTAGTATGTAACTAAACTATTTGGAGGCAAATGTAACTAAAATTTTACGGTGAAACCCTCAGCTCTCAAAGCCCCAGCAGCTAAGTTCTGTCATTGGCCTCAATATATCATATAAAAGATGAACCATGATGAAAAACAGAGAGGTGATATAATTGATGTGGCTACATTGGGAAGAATATAGGCATCTACTGGCCCCAGATCTGCCTTTGGGTACCAATATGAGGTGTCTGTTGCACAGAAAAGAACTGAACAATGGACATAATTAAGCTACCATGGTTTGGTATATCATATTGAGTGTTGTTTCAGTTCCTTCTGCAGGATCTTCAAAGAAGGTCCTTATTTCTGTTATCACTAAGGCTCACAATCAGGGTTGCAAGAAATGGTCACTTCTGCTTAGACACAATTGCCCTGACCTGGACGATATAACCTTAGAAGTTTTGCTCTTTCTGGAATCCAGTATGACTGCAGGATAACACTCACCTATCCTCGTGCCTTCAGTCTTGAAGGCCCAGTTTCAGAGTTAATGCTTTTTAGTAAAACACACTTCTAAGTGCCTGCTATAATTGTTTATCGGAAAAGACCCCTTTAACAGAAACCATACAAGAAAATGAATTCTGAGTTGTGTGATTTTTTTTTTTTTTTCCAGTTGAGGTCAAAAGATTTTTGTGCTACAGAAAACATTCTCTGGTCTATTTTATTTTTGGTAATTTTAAAATTTATTTTTATTTTTAATTTTGTGTTTATGTTTGTTCTGTTTGTATATATATCTGCATATATTTGGATACATGCCCTCGTGGGCCAGAGAGAGCGTTGGATTACTGAGTCATTGCTCCAAATTCCCTCTCTAGTTTATTTTAGACAACAAAAGGTGATCACATTATTTAACTCCAGTGTATTCTCAGTATTGGGAGGATCTATTTTAAACATGTCACTGTAATGGACCAACTCTTTCTCTGTTGCTGATAGTATAACTGTCCCATTCCTTCTTCATTTTGGTGACTTAGGTCATTGATGAACATGCTATCTAAGCCATCAAGATACCCAGAGCTTTGGCAACATTGCTAGTATGAGTTTGAGTGAAGCCCAATCAGCATAGTTCTTATTCAGGATGTGAAATCCTTAATTACTTTGAGAGTAGGAGGAGGCACACTTGAAAGGAGGCTGTGAAAGGAAAAGGCACATGCCTTAGTGGGCTGAAATGGGAAATGCACAGATTGGGCAGTTTTAAGGGTCTTACTCTAAATGGGATTTCACTACCAACCAAAGTTCATTTAGCACATCAGAAAGGGAGGTAAGGACGATTCTAAGACCCAAACTAGATAATTTTATACTTCTTAAAGAAAAAGAGAAAAGTATGTGTGTGTGTGTGCATTAATAACAGGCAAAGTTTCTACTTAGATCATTAATCCTCATAATGTATGAATTAGAAGGCCATATAGCCCTCCATCTCATTCTCCCGGTGATTTAAATTTAAATATGGACTGCTGGGACCAGCCCAGGTGGTTCTTCTTTCTTGTTTGGTTCTTCTTGAGGCAGCAGAGGGGGAGGAGTGTCAGTGGGGGTAAGACTTGGTCTTAAGAGATAGCTAGGGTTGCAGTATAATAATAAAACACTTGCCAGTCTTATGTCTAAGTCACTTTGCTTCAGTAGCTGACCTGCCTTTTGTGAGTTCCTCTGAGGGGAGAAACTGTTTAGCACTTCATCATAAAACATCAGGGGACAGGTGAAAGGATTTTATTACTGGTGTTCTTTTATTTGTTTATTTATTCTTGGTCAATCAGCCAGAAGCATCTCTGGCTAAGCTGGTAAACTCTTTGTGAAACAGAGAGGAAGGGAAGGAAAATAACTAAGATGCTGTATACAGTAGAATATGCACGGACATATACATTCAAACATTCATACGCCACACTCTGGGCCAGGCCCGACCGTCTGTCACAATCAACCTCACAAGTATTTGTGCATTCTCACACATATACACATATCCTTACACACAAACATATAGACAATCCAACGTGTACATTTGGATGGATGGATGGGGCAAAGCTCCCCAAGCCAAACCATTCAACCAACAACCTTGTTTCTTTTCTCTGGTCTTTTTATACATTCTTAGACAAAAAGATAAAGTGTTACAAAAATGGGAGTTACAGAAGGATGTTGATATTAAGTTCAAAATGTTTCATTATAATATACTCATTAAAATTTCAAAGAAACAGTTTTTACATGGCCTTGCCTTATGTAGTGCACACCTGTGATTTTATCCTTGGACCTAAATGATTTTTCCTTGGACACAAAATTGTTCCAAGTATATTTCTCTTTTTAGTGTAATTATGAAAGTTCATTGTATTTCTTATTATGTGGCCTTTACTCACTATTCTGAGGACTGGGCACATTCTCTTCTTGATTCTGACTTGATTACATCTTTCTAGCAACTAAGGCCATCTCTAAAAACTTTCTTCCTAAAATTATTTGAATCAAGTCAGGAATTCTATAGAATCATTCCCTATTTATCTATATAGCATCACTACAAGGTAATACATCTTCATAGGTCTGCAGAAATCTGCTCAAAGGGGTATATCAATACCTAGTGATTGTTATATATTTAATAATAACAGAGAAAACATATTAATAACAGGAATCTTTCCTAAAATGAATTTCTTCTGGGCCTTGCCTACCACAGCAAATCTGTCATAGATTATAATCCAAGGTAGACTCATCTCAGGAAGATCACCTGCTAGTTTTTAGCTTCTATTTGTTGGCTCCTGACATTGGACTAATCATGTTGTATCCCCTTTATCTTCCAATTTCCATGCAATTCTATAGTGAACATACCAGCTTAATGTATATCATGAATTTAATGTTCACTGTGCCCACCCTGTTCTAAACTTGAATTAATTCTTGACTGGATCACTGGCTTCTTCCTTCCATTAGTTTTCTCCACGCAATTTTATCTTCCAAATCATATCTAAAGCTGCCACTTAAATTAAAGCTATGGTTTAGGTTTTCTTATTTTCTACCACTTTCCCATCTCTTTTTACTCCATCTGTCAGGAACATAAGCTATCTATGGCTTCAGAAGCAAACACAGTTCACTTATCCTACACTTCTCCTCAAATATTCTTCCACATGCTTCCCTGAATATTCATTCAATCTCATTCAGTACTCTGCTCTGTTGTCACCTGTGTGAAGACCTTAACTGATCTCCTTATCTGAACATCACTGCTGTTTATCTCTGTTCCCTTTCTTGATACAGATTTTAAATAGTAATATTGTTTATATACTTTCCAAATCTCTCTCTCTCCAACCTCCCCCACCTATGTTTATTTGTTGTCTTTGAGCAGAAAGCAAACTCCAAGAAGAAAGGGATTTCTTTTAAGCTCATTGTGGAGGTGAATGAGTTTATCGGAAAATAACCAAGCTGGTGCAAGCAACTAAGAAGAGTATAAAGAGGAAGAATGACATACAGGGACTACAGAAACGGAGAAATAAAAAGATGCTGTGCTATGATTGCAGTTCTGCATTTTGTAGGCAGTTCTAAAGTACGCTATGTGTGTATGTGTGCATATGCACAGATATTTCAATCCAGTTACTTCTACCTGACACTGAAACCTCACCAGTGAAGTGCAGTCACCCATTATAACTGTAGTTTTGATATGGCAGTAGAGGACAATATTTACAATAATTTTTTATTCAAAGGAACCCTGTGCATTTTAATATCAAATCTATGTAGAAGCCCATAGCCAGCACAACAGTAGGCATCTCTGGACAGTGTGGCCCTATTTATACTATAAATCTTCTTCCTGCTCTGTTTGACTTTCTTGACTTCTTTTTGTCTCACCATGATACTGATACCTTTCCTTCAGTTAGAATTCTATTGCTTACTGTTAGGAAGTAGTTGATGGCTGGGGTACAATGGCTTTGCCTTTCAACACTGACTTTGCTCCTTACCTATGGTCTCTTGTTCCTGGGAATAGCTATCTCTTATTACTTTTACTTCTGTAGGAAACAATTCAAATGAATTTGGAATCATCCCAAATTGCTATAGGCCTTTTTACTTTGGTGTTTTAGCCATTATTCCATCAGACACTCCCAAGTTTGTTTAGAAAGTCTACTGATTTAGTCTGGAAATATCAATCATGAAAAGCAATAACAATTTATTCTGAGGGCACAGGGTTGATTAGTTTTTTTCTGATGTTATGCTTTAGTTTTTGTAATCTTTATTGCATATTTATTCATCATCAATAAAATGGCCCATATGCCAACGTGGACCTAAAAACATCTAGAATCAAATAATAGTTGAAAGTAGAAGTTAAAGATAAGTGGAAACACAGGTCAAAATCTAAGTGGTGAAAGCTATTAAATGGCCATTTTACTATTTTTCATTGCAAGACTGTAAATTATAAAAGTCTGAAGAAATGATCTAGCACATTGGAGAAACAATGGCTAGAGGAAAGAAACAAGCACAGTTCAAGGCGCCTTCGAAGAGGACAGAGAATGAACAAGAAATATTTCCATTTCTTTTCAAGGCAAAAGGACTATTAACTTGACAAATGGCTGGTGCACGGTTGTGCCGTTGATCACATACATTTATAGTGTCTGAAAGATGTGGGGTGACAAATGAGAAACAGGCAAGTTTGGAATTCTGGTTAGCAAAACAGAGAGGAAACTAAATGAAAAATTGACTTGAAAGTTTCCAGAATAATGAGGAATAAAGGACTCTTGGCCCCTTGACATCCTCCAAAGCTTCATAGCCTTTGAATGTTAAAATCAAGAGTTAAAGTTAAGAGCACTGCCTACACCCAAAGTTATCATATCTAATGAATCATTTCTAATTCCAAGAGCTTAAGCCCATTATAAAGACTACGCTGAATGCTTCTGATGAATATGTTCCAAAGCTTAAAATATATGTCCTTGGACCATAGTTAGGGGAGATAAGGGAAAATGAGTTAGAGAATCATTGAAATGGAGAAATTAATAGTGGGAGAATTGGCAAGTTCTAAGATAGGAATGTCTAAAGACACACAGGCAGTTAGACTATGCCACATCATTAGCATGAAAGCACATTAAAAGATAAAGGAGGACAGTGAAAGGTTTAGTGTTGACTATAATCATTCGTAATCATTGGAAAGGCTCTAGAACCTCTCATTAAAGATTGCAGTCTTGATCATGCCTGGACATCTTGCTGAGTTTCAAGTAACATTGGCTGTGTAGACGTTCAGTCACCATTGTATAACACCCAATAATACTCCTGAGCTCAGGCAGTGCGATAGAGAACTTCTCTCCTTTGAAAATGTGATAGAAGTTCTCACTCTATATGGGATCGCTGAATATGCCAACTACATAATGTTGTTGTTTTTCTCAATAAAATACAAGGTGTTCCATAAGTGGTGTGAATATTTACATTATTATTTATTTCAATAGAATTTGATAGCATTTTATTCAGTATATTTTATTTGTTATTTGAGGAAATTATCTAGGAGTAATTCCATAAGGTATAACAATAGAGAACTAACACAAAGAAGTTAACTCATGGTCAAGACTGATACTTAACAAGTAGTCTTCCTTGGTGTGTTAATCCAGATCACACTTGTTTCTACTTGGTTACTAGCACATTATGGATCTAATTGGCAAAGATTTATTTTCAATAAATAAATCAATGATCGATATTTAAATCAATGGGATTGAGTGTTTTGTAATTACATCTGTGGAAAAAAGTTTGAACTTCAGTTGGTCATAGTAATTTCTTTGTGAATGTTTTAGTCTATTTAAGAGTACTATAGTTATCTGACTGCCAACCACATAAGCAACTCTGTTTCCTTCTAATAATTGCATCAAATGATCTGTGAAGCTTTACAGCTGAACACTTTATTCCTCACTGGTGAAAATGTTTCTTCTTAAATTTGTTGACCTTTTAACCCATGTAGCTAAAATTTATTTCATCCCTATCCTCACAGAACTTGAAAACTAGTGAGATACATGTCAATTAGTCAGCCTTACCATTATGCTCCTGAATATCTACATAAACTGGTATAAACATTTCAAATGTAATAAATTATATGATTTTCAGGACCATACAAGTAGATAATGGAGGACTTCTATGACTCGGAGAGTAGGTTGTAGTCTGGGGAATAATGGTGAAAGTACAGATAGGAATTCAAGAGGCCAGGATGGGTAAGACAGAGAGACAAAGAGAACATCATTTGAGCATGCTTTTTGTTGTTAGTGTTTTTTGACTGTAGTGTTATTTGTCAGAACTAAAAGAAGGGAATATGCTGTGTACTGTTAATTTTCATTATTTCAGTGTAATTTATTTATTGGTATTTATATTCCAAATGCTTTATAGTATACTGAGAAGATCATGCTGGGGAAACTTATTTCCTTGGATGGTTGGTTTCATTGTTGTTCATTCATGTAGTTTGTTGTCTTTAGGGAAGAAATTACCAGACAAAGCATTATTTAAAAGGGAGAAGGAAAAGTAGGTGGGAACCAAGCTTTGTAGGAACTTGTAAGTGTGTTGAATTATTACCGAAATAACAGCACCAGGTAACAAAATTGGTTTATTAAGGGAAAAGGCTGTGCATATAAATAGAAAGTAGCTGTGGAAAACTGGGTTAACTTTAGGAACATGACAGCAAGCGAGCCAGCACAAGTAGAATGCTTCAGTCTAAGAAAGTCTTAATAAGCTTTCAGATAGCACCAAAGTGTCCAGCAAGATGTGTGTTCTACTTCAAGGAAGAGATCTCTGTTAGAACAGGTGGAATAATTCACTTGCGGAGTAGGATGTGCATGAGTGTAGGTTTCCTTCTTGCTGATTGTGCCTTCCCAAAGACCTAAAAGCAGCAGAGCTAGATGACCATGTACCAACGCCCTCAAACTATGAAGAAATGTTATCTAGGGTATCTGTCACTGTGTCAAGAATGCTAACATAGTACAAAAGACAGAAAGACAACATTGATTACTAACATGCCACGTGTATCAGGAAACTATGTTAGGGCCAGAATTACATATGCTTTGATCCTCTGTAGTTGCATACATAGTATTGAAAGTGTTCTTATCCACAAGAAAAAATATCTTTTTATTATATTTAAATGTGTTTATTTGTGCAGGGTAACCCTCCCCAACTGGCATAGAATTAGGACTTTCTTTTATTTTGAAAATGAAAGGACTTTTTTTTTTTTACTTTTGAGATTATAATGTAATTATATCATTTTCCACTTTCCTTTTCTCTCTTTAACCTTCCCATATATGGTACCATATATGCTCTTTTGAATTCACGACTTTTATTTTTCATGAATTGTTGTTATACACACACACACACACACACACACACACACACACACACACGTTCCTAAATATATAAATGGACCCTGATCTGTCTGTACAATGTTATTCGTATGTATGTTTTCAGGGATGACTATTTAGTACTGAATAACCAAATCATGTGCTCTTCCTTGGGAAAGACAATTTCTCCTTCCCTCAGCATCCTTTAGTTGTCTGGAGTACTGTATGTGGAGTTGAGGCCTCGTGGTCTTTACCCTGTTCATTTTGGCACGTCTCTTGCTGCTGTTGTTCAACTCATGCTTAGGTAGTCATGGTGATGAGAGTTTATAGTTGTAGCTTCTGACACTACAGTGAGAAACAATCTCACAGAAAAATATAGAATGCTTCATGAATTTGCAGGGTATCATCATGAAAGGCCATGCTACTCTCTGTATTGTTCTAATAGTAGTACATGCCCTGCTGATGTGAGTGCAAAATACCTTTATAATAAAATTTATCTGTTCAATGACAGGGTCCTCCACTAATGCATAATATCTTCCTAGGATATTTTCTGTAGTAGTTAGTGGATGCTAAATTACTATCAATGTATATCTGTGGTATAGATACTAGTTTTGCAATAAATACTTAGAATGTAAAATGTTAGTAATGATAGAGCTGGGCAGATGGCAGAGCAGGAAAGAGCCTTGGCTGGTCTTCCAGAGGACCTGGATTCAGTTCTCAGACCCCACATAGTGCCTTTTAGCTACTCCTAACTCTAGTTCCAAGAAATTTGATCTCTTCTCCTGGCTCTGTGGGCACCAAGCACACATGGCACAGACATACATTTAAACAAAACACTCATACACATAATATAAAATGAATACCAAAAGCTGTTAATAATGAGCTTGGATGATGGTTCAGTGGTTAAAGCCCATCCATGCAAGCATGAGCATTGGAGATTTGATCCCCTGAACCCACATGAATGCTCACTGTGTGTCTTTAATTCCAACACTCAGAAGGCAGAAACAAATGTCTCCCAGAATAAGCTAGCTAGCCAAACTAGCTGTGTCAGCAAGCTCTAGGATCAATTGAAAGACCTTACCTCAATGCATGATGTCAATATCAGGCCTTCACACATGTACACATATTCACAAACCTTTGCACAGATGTACACACACACGCACACATACCCACCATACTTACATCTAGTGGAAAAAAGAAAATGTTAATATTTTATGAATCAATAGTGATACTGTGATACAACCTTCCAAAGAAATATTTATTTCTAAAAATTGAGAAAACCAACCTGTAGTTGGACATTTATGCAATAAGCTTAGTGTGGTAACATGACTTTATAAGCAAAAGTATTCCCAAGCAAAGTAAGCTAGAATCTATTATAAATGTATTGTTACCATTGCCATTATTATAGTTTTAGATATTAATAATAGTGTAGAATGATAATAATTATCATGTAATTTGCCAAAAGTGGAGAATGATTGCGACAATACATTTAATGGCTTTAAATGAAAGGGTCAATTATAGATGAGATGAAAATTACAGTAGTGAGCTAAGATAGCACTGTGCCAATAAATCATTGATAGCAATTCTTCCTCACATGTATGAGTTAATCCAGGCATGGCACATTGCCAGACAATAGAGCTCATCTGAGAAGGATTTTGGGAGAATGGCTTAATCATAGAAACAGTTGTTCCTATGCCCCAGATCATAATGACATCAAGCTGCTGACTCACTGCCAAATGCCATACTTGATAGGATGAGCGCACTTTCCATCATGGCTTCACATACCAGTCATGTTTAAATGGACAAGGAACCTTGTGAATCAGCAAGAAACCAAGTCCCTCCAAGGTGGAGGAGTTGTCACATTCGTGACAGAATGTCATATTGTGCATAAACTGTCCAAGAGAAAGGGGATTATTGAAGTTATTTCATCAAAGCTGGAGATTCAGGTCTCTCATAAACTCCAAATTGAGATGATTTGTGACTTTCATATGCTCTCCGCACATTTATTACTAAGCTCTTATTAGGGGCTTCCCACGTGCTGTGTCATTTAATTCTCATAATAATTTTACTTGTTTGTTCAATTGGTAACCAAAAGATAATTATCATTTCACGTTATAGATTTAAATGATGACAAGAAACACTGGATGAGATACACAGTTTAAAAGCAAATGTGTGCCAGATGGTTTTGGATTCAAATTTGCTGGTGCCAGAGTGCTCTCTGCTATTCACTTTGTCTCTTTTTCTTTCTATCAGTTTCAAGCATGTAGAGGAATGCTCAGCTCTCTTCCAAGGAAGAGTCTGCTGTCAGTATGGAATGCAGACCTCTAAGAGAAGCACTAATGTAATATTTGAGCCAAGGAGACTCTTTTGGAATGTTCCTAGCCAATGGCTGAACAAAGATAAAAGAAAGGGCTTGAAAGTTCTCTTTTTAGTTTTATCCCATTTAGGGTTCAGTGTCCTCCTTGAGGATGATGCCCACACACACACATACATACATACATACATACATACACACACACACACACACACACACATACATACATACAGGCAAACACTCATTCAAATAAAATAAAACCAAAAGAGAATAATAGCTGACTTGAAAAAGCAGAAGGGGATGAACAAATTTAAGTATTAATTAATAAACATGATCCTGTCAAGAAGAAAGAGAAAATATTAAAGAAAGAAAACTTCCAGGGAAACACACACACACACACACACACACACACACACACACACACACACGAGATTCAGAAAATAGTAATAAGACAAAACAGAAGTTACCAAAGGAATAGGCACTGAACTAGGCCAATCCACTCTGTGGCTGGGGGGGCTGCATGAGGCTAGTATGGTGAAGAGCCAGGCTCACAGTTTGGAGATGCCGTTACATTACAATACCAAAAGATGAGTAGCTCTGCTAATGAATTGAAGAAATAGTAACTGGAAGCCCCCGAAATATGGTTGAAAACAGTAATTTGCAATCACAAGCTTTAACCCAGAGAAAACAAGCACAAAAGAAAACAACATAATGTTATAGTTTAACCACTAGATGGTAAAGCTTATAATCTTGGCAAATGAAAATGACCTTACACATGAGGAAATGGTATGGTTAAAGACCCTCTTTCTGTTCACAGGTAGTGGGAGCTGATAGCTGTTTCAGTGGCATATTTTCAAACACTAAAAATAAAAATAAAACAGAGTAAAACAAAAAGGTCCATCAATCATCTGTCTCCAGAAATGCTTTTAACAATAAGACAAAATAAGATAGAATTCTTCAACTAAATACAAGCATATGATAACACAAGCACACACACACACACACACACACACATACACATGAAAACACATGCACTGATACACACATAAACATAAACACAAATTGGCAAACACACACATATGAACACATACATACACACATGAACACACCACACACACAGACACACACACACACACACGCACACGTATGAAGAGGTACACACTGTGACAAAGAGCACTTTCAGGATGGAGAGAATCAAAACCAGATAGTAACTTGGTTCTATAAAAAAAAAAAAAAAAGCAAAAATTTCTACCCCAAACCCACAAAGTTACTTTTTTTTAAAAAAAAAGGAAAAAAGAAGAAGGAATGAAGAGAGGAAGGCAAATTGTGACTAGATTCACAACCCAAAGTAGTTCCATTACAATTACATAGTGATTCTTATTTAGGAATAAAAGTGACAGTATATATGTATGATGTTTCATTAAGATGAAAAATTATTATGAAAAAAAATTAATGAAGACAATTTAATGGAGCAATCCAAGCATATAATGTTAATGGATTTTAAAACTCATTGTTAGAATTGTTAATTTTCATTTAATTGCACAACAGATTTAATGAAGTTCCATCTGAAATATCAAGATACCAAAAGAATATCATAGAAATTTAAAACAGTCTTATGAATTTTATTTGAAAGTGCAAATAGCCTAAAGTACCCCAACGGGTGTGAAAAGAGGATGAAAGCTGTAAGATTGGAACAAACTACCTCACATCAGGTTTTACCATAGCAAATAGTGTTAAGACAGCATGCTATCGGAATATATGAATGGATACAGATGGCTGTGAGGAGGGAGTGCAAGGAAGTTGTTGCTATGAATCCATGACTTAAGATTCTCAGCTTCTCACAAAAGCTGAGCATTGCTGGTCACTTCTGTGACCACAGCACTGAGGATGAAAAGGAGGATTCCTTGAGGCTAAGAGATAGAAACAAGATAGGGAGAGGAAGAGGGAGAGGCAGAGGAAGGGGGAGAAGGAGGGGAGGGGGAGAGGGAGACGATGAGGGAAAGGGAAAGGGAGGGGCATAGGCATAGGCATAGAGATGGACACAAACAGAAATGATAGAGATATTGATAGATAGAGTGTCTCAAAAAATAAGATGAAGTGCAATTGAGGGCAAAACTCATGGTGAACCTCATGTCTCCAAATACATGTGCATGCATACATGCACACACATATACGTGCACACATACACACATGTACATGCATACATGCATGTGTGTTTATATATATGTATAGTCATGCATGTGTATGCATATGCATGTATACACACAAAAATGCTAGACTTATAAGAATTGATTGCAAAAATATTTAAATTACTTTTTATCATTTTCAATTATGTGCTTGTGGGTTATGTTCATGAATGCTGGTACTCACACATGCCAGTGTCATTGGATTCCCCAGAGTTAGAGTCATATACTGTTGTGAGCCACCTGATGCAGGTGCTGGGAACCAAACTTTGGTCCTCTGCAAAAGCAGTATAAGCTCTTAACCACCAAGTTGTGTCTCTAGCTCCATGCAAAAACATGACACAGAAATACGTTTATTGAATATGAAGTTTAATTTGTTGAGAATTAAAACATTTATATCTGAGAATTGAAAGCTCAGAATTGAAAGTATGTGAGTTCCTTGTATATTTTTCAATATTAACACTAACTACGTTACAATTCTAAACATACAACTAAAATCGTGCTGTAGAAAAGTCTTTATAACTTTAACTAGGCAAATATTTCTGAGAAGGAAGAACAAAAATGACATTATCAAGCTAGTGGTATTCAAACGACACTGTGACAAAAATGAAGCTTTAAGTTTTAATTTTACAATTGAGGGAAAATGAACAAATTCTTTTGAAAGACACTGCAAGGGAAAAGATGTGAAGATGGATCACACGCACATGAAAAGATGTCTGACCTCACTGGAAACCAAACACAAATGCGATGACATTGTGACCCAGGATGATTAAAATGAAAAGGTACTCATGTTAGTAAAGCCTCTCTGGGGCGTAGATTGACATTTTTTTTTCCTTATGAAGATGAACAATTTCATATAAGACTATGTAGTTTGCCTCTTGTGTTTCCATCCAAGAGAGTTGAAGGCATACTTCACCCAGTGTTCCTGGCAGCCACATTCAAATAGACCCATGAAGATCCTGGAGGAGTAACCAATTGTAGTAAATGTTACTTGCAAAGTGGTTGGGTCGTGCGTTGGTACATGCTCCATCAAGGAGGGACCTTGAATACATCAGTTTAGGTTGAAGAATCCAGTACCAACTCTGCATGCCTAAACAATCCAAAGAAAGGTGAAAAGATCAGATACAGAAAGCTTCTCCGTGTGTAGGGCTAGAAATTGAGGTTGCCAGCTTCCAGAGGGCATAAGACAACTTAGTGCAAGCATTTTATTGTGATGGTAAGAATATAGGTATGGTTGTTCCCAAAGACAAGAACTGGATAAATTTATTTTAGTATATTTTATATTTCATTGATGCTGTTAAAACAAACATTATCTTTTATTGTCTTGCCACTGTGTGAAGTTTCATTTCATATATTTTTATATAAATTAAATTCTAGCATACATATTATGAGAAACATAGAGTTAATGACACTGAAGACACTTCTTTGGGTCATAGCATTAGCCATGGATGAAGCCAGAGTTTGAAAACCTTGTACGCAGTGATGTAATATCGGAGTGCAAGAAGCAAACAGAACTCAACACAGGGCTTGTACCTGGATTGCTTTTGCGGCTTATGTGTTTGCTTATGTGCTTTGTTTTGTTTTTGTGGTGATTGGAACAACTCAGGGCCTCAACTCAAACCTTTTAGGTAAGTCCTGTACCACTCAGCTACACACACCAGGGTTTGTGTATCATGCATCTCCAGTGTATGATACCGTAGACTAAAGAAATGACCTTATGTGGGTGATATTGGCCCATTTCCTAATAAAGTATGTGAGTGGAGGATTCATTTATAAACAATCTAACTCGATATTATGTATTTAAGTTTCTATTGGTTAACTTTAAGGATAAAGAATTGTAAGACTAGGTGTATACTATAATTTTTACTTCCTTTTGCAGTCAATGATGTTTCCTTTCCTCACTTTCTGCCAAATGAACTTATAAAATGTTATAGTTCCCACTTTCATTCTCTTGAAATATCAAAGTCTTTCCCTCCAGACTGTGAGTTTATTCTGTAAGTGAAAATGAGTAATATACACAATGACCATGAAAAGTATTAATCTGTGTAAAATAAAATAGTATTATGATCACTTAGAAAAGGGAATGTAATTTTAAATCCAAAAGATGTTTTTGGCAGAGGAAGAATCAGTCGGTTAGTAAGCCCCATTTTCCTATACTATTTTTTTTAAACAGTAGGATGATATTTCAGTTTTCATTCTTGGGCAGTTTTTTTCCCCGATTATTTTACTTGTGTATCTTTTTGCATTTTGAAGGTTCAGATCACACATATAATTAAGGTTTCCTGAGGATGTGTGATGATGCATTCTGTGCTGTTTTCCCAGTGAAGTTCCTGATATCTGTTCTTCAAAGTGCTTGTTTCCTATCCCTGCTGCATGGCTGGCTGGCTGCATACTCTTCAGTTAATGTCATTCATCTTTGGATCCTGTGCCACTCTTGTTTTATGAACACCATTTTCATTCTGCAACAACATCACCAAAATAAGATAAAATTAGAGCATTCATGTTTGTGCAATGTTGTCTTTAATTTACCTTCATAGTTGTTTACCAGTTTTTTTCTGAGTAGAAAATTAAGGATCAAGTTCATTCAGTTTTCAATTTTTGAAGAAATTGCATCAAAGGTCTCCACTTTCTTTGTTTGCAATATTGATGGGAAATGAACTTTCTTTAACCAAGGGTGACTGTCCCCTTTGTCCTTCTCATACAAGATCAACTTTAGCCACAACTGTATACTCAGATCCCTCCAGTGTTCATCCCGAGACACCACTCCTGTCTCCATCACCTGCCTCCAGTATACAGTTGGAGTTCTTGCCATGTATATTCATAGGATGTTGCCCAATCACCATCGTCTAGAAGTTCACGCACATGTATTTAACTCATGGAAGCTTATTCTGCCTTATGAAATGCTATTCTTACACACATACTAAGCCTAGCCTCATAATAATTCTAATGGTATCTTGGGAGGTATAGAAAGAAACCTGTGTGTTTTGTTTGTTGTCTGGAACAGGAGCACTTCATTGTTGATGTCTCTAAATCTTTATTAAAGAAACTTGGAATATCTTTGTGAATCACAACTAATAGCTTTGATTATCAGAGGGGTAGGTTAGAAAAGAATGTTGAGGTTGGCAATTATGGATAATAATATTTAACAGACAGCATTAGAAAACTGAACTATTCCTAAATTTAAAAAAAATTTAAAAAAATACCATATACCATAGGAAACTGGTTTTTTAAAACTTCCTGATTGCTGTTAGCTCTTCTCTCTCTATTTGTCCCCCACCCCATTGTAATTCCCTCCTTCCTGTTCTTCCCATACTATTTCTAATTTTTAAAATATAGTTATATGTAAAATATAGTTTTATGTAAAATATCAAAGCTCTTGTCAGACAACAGAGAGGAAACTCCATTTTACAGTCCTCTGTCACTGTTTTGTACCCTTGTGGTAATTAAAAAATCTCACAGTTAAAAGGAACAGAATTTGGTCCTGATATATGTACCACAAAAATTATCAAACAATGGTTTTGAGGCATGTTAATAAATCTACAAGGACCTTATATTTGTTGCTTTTGTTGTTACTGTTACCAAAATACCTGACAAAAAGCAACTCAAGGGAGAAAGGGCTTATTTTGGCTCCTGGTGGGGATGCATGACCGAGTTCATGGCTGGGAGAGTGTATCTGGGATATCCCATATCTCAGTGCACCAGCAAGCAGAGACAGAGGGAGAGAGAAAAAAGAGCTGCAAGCATGACACAGGTCCCAAGACCTACCTCCCATTATCCAACTCTCTTCAGTTGGGCCTTATATCTTAGAGGGTCCATAGACCCCCAAAACAGCCCTGGCTTCTAAGAAATAAGTGCTGAAACATAAGGTCTGGGGAGACATTTCCCACCTGAACCAGAGCAAAGCTTAAGTGGTACACATGGAATGAGAGAAACCTGAGAAGGCCAGGGTCCCCACTCAAGGAGTGCTTCACAATGAGCTTAAGCAACTAATCCTATTTACTGTGTCCATTCCAAATTCTTGGATAGCTACTACTGATCATTTCAAAACGTGTTAGAAACCCATCCCCTCAATCAATTAGGAAGAGAGCTATATAATATAAAGAAAGCCAAGATCAGCTTGAAAACTTTTAGAAAGCCTTAACGAAGAGGCAAGCCTGTGAGGTGAGTGTGGTTGTAACTACACCCAGAGAAACTTTCCAGGACACAATGGCATAGCAAAGCTCAAAGGCCAGTTTCCTGTTTCTGACTTTTCAGCAGGAAATTTTAAAGCTGTGTGGCCCATACATCTTCCAAACAAGCATGCTCCCAAACCTTTAGGGAGCCAATGGAAGGAAATTAAAAAAAAGAGAGAGAGAGATTAATTTAAGAAAAAAAACTCACAAATAAGTTAATTGACTATCAAAATCAGCTTGCAAATTAATACATGATTCTCTACTAGAGGTTATGACACCTATGCTTTAAATGCCAGAAGCATAAACTCAAAAAAGATAATGTGTAATGTCAGCAAATTGTCTCACTTCGTAGGAAAGAGAAATAGTTTACAAAAATGAGAGCATTTGCAATTGTAAAAGAAAAACTTCATTTCAGACTTCTTGACCTCAAATTGGAGACTCTAGGCTAGTTTCTAAAGCAGTGTCACAATATTGCATGGATGCTTTTTATTCTGTTGGTTGCTGGGGCTTGGGGTAGTAATAATTGGGGTTATTCTATTGGGAACACATCCTGCTACATTCTGTTGAAATGATTTTTCACCAAACTGACTATTTTATTTTTAGGATAACATATGCCTGGAATGGTTAAAATTGTCAGTGCAACCATTTTCCTTATTTTCCACTTGCATTTGAGAATGTTTTAAAAGCAAAGGCATAAGGATCATATTGCTCCTAGATTTTAATTAATATTAAATATTTTCTTATATCCTCTTAATATTTGGTTGGATTTGGTGAAAGTTCTTTTGGTTGTTTTGTTATCACATTTTAAAGTCAAATGCATTTTTAAGTATCAAATAACATGACAAATTTGAATCTGGAGATACAAAATTAAATAATATATGATTACTATTTTATTGTTATTATTTTGAGAAATTAATAGAATTATAATTAGAAGAATGGGCCAACTAAAATATATTGCAACATATTAAGTGGTAGTAGAATGTAAACACACAGTGTTTATGAATATAGATAGTTCTTATCACTACATGAATATATGAAAAATTATCATTTCTCTACTGGAGGATTTTGTAATTTGAGGTCTTCAATACTATTCTCTAATAGAGTAGATGCCTTTTTTGACTTCCAGTGAGTGTTTTAATGAAAATGATCATAAAATAACACAGGGCTTTGCTAAGTTCTTCAAAGTAAAAAGAAAGAAATGACAGGTGTAATTCTCCCACATTTTTATTAGAAATAAGATGTCAGCAATGCAGGACAGAAACATGCAAACTAGGTGAGTAACACCATTGGTGCTCTGAAAACTTAGCAGTGGTCGTATTTTCTGTATAGGAAGAGTAGAGACCACAGAGTATGTGATGCTGGTGCTTAGTGTGTAGGAGCGAGTTGAGAGAAGCATAGCAGGTGCTGACTGTCATCAACCTGCTTAGTACTCATTCTGCTTAGTGCTTATGACAGACCACCCAATTCTGTCTGGATAGAGCATAGGATATATTAACAACAAAAATACATACATACCATATTTTCTACCTCACTGTCTCGCCGTCTGTGAAATGGGATCACATTTATATTCTATTCCCAATAAAGTATATAAAGATTTTGTGTATAGCAAATAACAAGCCCTGTTTTCTGCTTTTGGTTAAGAGTAAAAGAGGTGTTACAAAATTGGATTTAGAAAGAAACTTGATCATTAAAACTGATAGATCATTAAAAGACAAAGTACTGATTTAACAAATTTGCCCATTAAGAAGCAGGGAGCCCTTAGAAGTACTTAAAGTGAAAAGCTACAAGATTAGAACTGAATTTTAAGAAAACGAATGCACTATAGTCCAGCTTGGAAGTGAGAAGTGCTGAAGGGACAATAGACCAATCAGAACATGGTTTCAACAAATGTTGAAGAGCAAGAAATTTCCAGGAAAAAAAACACCCCACAAAATTATTTTTACATTAAACATACATTTTGTATATTTTTACATATCACTAGATATTTACATACATGCTTGTAGCATGACAAATATCTTGTGAAACATTTTTTTTATGTGCTATCCCCTGAATGATCTGTATTTTACAAAATCAAGCGAAGCTGTGAGTGGATCAGTATGGTGGATTTATTTCACTTTACAGGTAAGGGTGTGATGAATCATGAAATTAAATTGAAAGATATAATTACATGACCAGTTGCCTTAAACTTTGTGAAATCTCAGTGTTCCCATTTTAAAAGTGGGTATAATAATATCACCTGGTGATTAGATTAGGATTGAGAAGTGGAGGATGGTGGAGAAGAATGTAAATAGCAAAAAGACACATGATTCCAGGGGATAGCAGAAAGTAAGGTTAATGAGATGGAAGTAATGTGTATCATTAGCACAGTCAGAGCCCTAGTACATGGGAACTTTTATAAAATATTTTCCTAAAAAAATATGAGCTCACTAGCTGAATATACTTACAGAGCTTGGTAATACAGTTTGGGGGACTTAAATGACCTTGATTAAATTCAAAGGAATAAATAATCACACGATGAATCTTCAAATTAACAATAGAATCAATCTGTATTTATGTCTATATTAGGAAGTCATAATTCAGTCCCATTGGATGCTCCAGTTAATGAGACGCTTTCTCTTAGTGAGATTCCCCATAAACTACGTTTTTAAATTTAAATTAAATGAGAAAGTCAATTTCCCATGACACCCTGGGATCGTGCCTACAGGCAAATTTCTCTTAAACCCTAAGTTCATTTGCTGCATGTTTTAATGATGTGCTTTTATTAAAATGTCCGTGAAAATCAGCATTAAAACAATGCATATTTGTAGGTATAAAAATTGATTAAAAAAAAAAAAATCCAAAAGCTGAAGTCCAATACACAGTATAATGTGGCTTGTTTCCCACCATGGTTTGCCATGCAATTTGAAAGGAGTTTCTCATCCACATTGTACCCCACAGAGATGCGGCAACATCCTGCTGTTTCTGCAAGAGCAAATTCTGCTTGGGTTTCCAACACAATTACAAGATAATTAAGCTTAACTCTTTATGGAGGAGTTCAAGACAGGAACTGATCTCTTCCTGGCTTAGTAGAGATCTCAGGACAAAACACTTAATTATAGATTATCACAAACACACACACACACACACACACAAGCACGCACACACACACACGCACACACACACACATGCACAACCACACACTCACACATTTGTATGCAGTATTGTAAGTATTTTTCAAATTAATACAGCTCAAAAATTAATATTTTTCTGGAATAAGACATCAATCAGTAGACTAGTTTAAGGCTTCCCCAAATATCCAATCTTAAGACTTCATTAAGATAATGATGGGATTTTATTCTAATAACACTAATTATGTCTCAGAGAAAGACAAGCTTTCTAACCTATTCTATACAACAATATTTAAGTTCTAGAAAAAAGAAAGATGTGGATTTTACTTTTGTTTTCATCAATCGTGATTCTGACTGACTTCACCTAATGGCATCATCATGAAGGAAGCTTGCTTGCACAATGCACTGATGACCATCACCAGAGAACTGCATTTTTTTAAATCTAGACACTTGGGTTTTTAAAGCTGTGTTTGAATTCTCACCTCTATACATCTGTGGGTTTCAGGGGTACAGGGGTGCTACCAATGACCTTATTAAGGCCCTGGTTGGCTTCTCAGGGCTTGCATTTAAAGAACTGTGTATGAAATGGGTAAATCCAAGGACAGTTACCTTTCCTGGGTGTCATAGGTCATCCTGAGGCATCTGGAGGATTTGAAAACTTGCAGAGTTTAGGGAAACATCAGAAACTCAGAGAAAAGGCTGCAGATTAGGAAGTAGTCCTTCATTTCACTACATGGCCTCTGCCTAATCAGATTTTGCCAGAGAGTTGCTTACTGATGGCTGTAGAATTATTTCTTTTACCCTCTCAGTTCACATTGTGATATGAAAAATTTACCATGAAAGTCCTGCTGAAGCATCAAACTCTATCCTAAGCTTCCATAATAGTAAACTAGACTATAATGATACAGAAACACATGTATACAAGCCTACCTGAACAAACACAATAGCAATAGTAACAACAACAACAACAACACATGCACACAGCCTTACCACTAGTTCCCTGCAACTGTTCTCATTTTGTCTTCCCCAATGACTTAGTTGCATATCTGTTCAGCTGAGATTTCAACGGTTATTAAGTCTAATCATGTTAGCATTCTTTCCCACATGAAACTCTTCTGTAGCCTCAAACTAGTTTTAGAATAAAGTTCAAGATTCATTATTAGAGCATACAAGAACATGAGCATCCTTTAAACATACTGAGACTGCCATTCAAAATATCCTAATAAGGAAATTCTCAACCAGAGGTGACTTTTGCAGTAAACTTTGTAAAACACATAATGACTTCTACTTTAGATACTCTTAAAGGAAGCAACTTTTCTCAACTTGTTTTATGAGTCCAGTAACAGCAGAAGACTGGAGTTTAGTTCCTAGTTCCAATATCAGTCAGTTCACAATCATAACATCAGCTCCAGAGAACCTGATGCCCCCTTCTTGTCCCCAGGGGCACTGCACATACATCTACAAATCCTCTCACAGATACATATAGGCATAGTTAAAAACCAAAATTGAAATCCTTTAGGTATAGATTAACATGTATTCCACATTTATTTGAGGAATTCCCTTCTAATATTAAAAACGGTAAAGGACTAAATCACAGGGAGAAGAGAAATATTTTAAGTATTTGAAAACCTCTTGACTTGTGTGGAGGAGCAAGCGGAAGGAGGGCTCCAGATGCAGGAAAAGCAGGGAGGTAAGAGCTTGCTTGCTTCTACCTGTGGTGTGAGACCTCTGCCTAGGCTACCAGGCCTCCATTGCCAAACAGCACAGGGAGAAAGCTAGCTGCCCACTAGGGTGGAGGAGCCAGCAGAAGGAGGGCTCCAGATGCAGTGTCTGAAGAACAGCTGGGAGAGAGGGCTGGTCTCCCAGGAATATTGACATCTGGGCTTGAAGGAAAGACAAGCCACAGTCAGAGAGAGAAAGACCAGCTAACACTAGAGATAACCAGATGGCAAAAGGCAAGTGCAAGAACACAAGGAACAGAAACTAAGACTACTTGGCTTCATCAGAACCCAGCTCTCCCACCACAGCCAGCCCTGGATACCCCAACACACCAGAAAAGGAAGACTCAGACTTAAAATCACTTATCAAGAGGATGATAGAAGATTTTAAGACAGAAATAAATAACTCCCTTAAAGAAATACAAGAGAAAACGGATAAACAATGGGAAACCATTAAAGAGGACACACAAAAATCCCTTAAAGAATTACAGGAAAACACAATCAAACAAATGAACAAAACCACTCAGGAATTAAAAACAGAAATAGAAACAATAAAGAAATCACAAAGGGAGGCAACCCTGGAATTAGAGATCATAGGAAAGAAATCAGGAGTCATAGATGCAAGCATCATCAACAGAATACAAGAGATGGAAGAGAGAATCTCAGGTGCGGAAGATACCATAGAAAACACGGACACAACAGTCAAAGAAAACACAAAATGCAAAAAGCTCCTAACCCAAAACATCCAAGATATCCAGGATGCAATGAGAAGACAGAACCTGAGGATAATAGGTATAAAAGAGTGTGAAGATTCCCAACTTAAAGGACCAGTAAATACCTTCAACAAAATTATAGAAGAAAACTTCCCTAACCTAAAGAAAGAGATGAACATAAATATACAAGAAACCTACAGAACGCCAAATAGACTGGACCAGAAAAGGAATTCCTCCTGTCATATTATAGTCAAAACACCAAATACACAAAACAAGGAAAGAATATTAAAAACAGTAAGGGAAAAGGGGCAAGTAACATATAAAGGCAGACCTATCAGAATTACACCAGACTTCTCACCAGAGACTATAAAAGCTAGAAGATCCTGGGCAGATCTCATACAGACTCTAAAAGAACACAAATGCCAGCCTAGGCTGATATACCCAGCAAAACTCTCAATAATCATAGATAGTGAAACCAAAATATTCTACGACAAATCCAAATTTACACAGTATGTTTCCACAAACCCAGCCCTACAAAGAATAATACATGGAAAACGCCAACTCAAGGAGGGAAAATACACTCAAGAAAAAGCAAGAAAGTAATCTTTCAACAAACTCAGAAGAACATAGCAACAAACAATATAAACAACATCAAAAACAACAGGAAATAACAATCACTATTCTTTAAAATCTCTTAACATCAATGGTCTTAACTCTCCAATAAAAAGACATAGACTGACAGACTGGATACATAAACAAGACCTAGCATTTTGCTACATCCACGAAACATACCTCCTTGTTAAAGACAAACACTGCCTCAGACTAAGGGCTGGAAAACAATTCTCCAGGCAAATGGTCCCAAGAAACAGGCTGGAGTAGCCATTCTAATATCGGATAAAATTGACTTTCAACCAAAAGTCATCAAAAAGGATAAGGAAGGACACTTCATACTCATCAAAGGAAAAATCTACCAAGAAAAACTCTCAATTCTGAACATCTATGCCCCGAATGCAAGAGCTCCCACTTTCATAAAAGAAACTCTACTAAAGCTCAAAGCACACATTGCACCTCACACAATAATAGTGCAAGACTTTAACACCCCACTATCAACAAGGGACAGATCTTAGAAACATCTTTTAACAGAGACACAGTGAAACTAACAGATGCTATGAACCAAATGGGTTTAACAGATATCTACAGAACATTTCATCCTACATCAAAAGAATATACCTTCTTCTCAGCACCTCATGGTACCTTCTCCAAACTTGATCATATAATTGGTCACAAAACAAACCTCAACAGATATAAGAAGACTGAAATAATCCCATGCCTCCTATCAGATCACTACAGATTAAGGTTGGTCTTCAATGGCAAGAACAACAGAAAGCCCACATACACATGGAAGTTGAACAGTGCTCTGCTCAATGATAACTTGGTCAAGGAAGAAATAAAGAAGGAAATTAAAGACTTCCTAGAATTTAATGAAAATGAAAGTATAACATACCAAAACCTATGGGACACAATGAAAGCAGTGTTAAGAGGAAAACTCATAGCTCTGAATGCCTCCAAAAAGAAAGTGGAGAAAGCATATACTGACAGCTTAACAGCACATCTGAAAGTTCTGGAACAAAAAGAAGCTAATGCAACTAAGAGGAGTAGAAGACAGGAAATAATCAAATTAAGGGCTGAAATCAACCAAGTGGAAACTAAAAGAACTATACAAAGAATCAACAAAACCAAGAGCTGGTTCTTTGAGAAAATCAACAAGATAGATAAACCCTTAGTCAGACTAACCAGAGGGATCAGAGACAGTATCCAAATTAACAAAATTAGAAATGAAAACGGAGATATAACAACACACTCTGAGAAAATTAAAAAAATCATCAGATCCTACTACAAAAGCCTATATGCAACAAAATTGGACAATCTGGAAGAAATGGACAAGTTTCTAGACAGATACCAATTACTAAAGTTAAATCAGGATCAGATAAACCATCTAAACAGTCCCACAACCCTCAAAGGAATAGAAACAGTCATTAACAGTTTACCAACCAAAAAAAGCCCAGGACCAGATGGGTTCAGTGCAGAATTCTATCAGACCTTCAAAGAAGACCTAATACCAATACTCTTCAGTCTATTCCACAAAATAGAAACAGAAGGAACACTACCCAATTCATTCTATGAGGCCACAGTTACACTGATACCAAAGCCCCACAAAGACCCAACAATAAAAGAAAACTTCAGAACAATTTCCCTTATGAATATCAATGCAAAAATACTCAATAAAATTCTTGCAAACTGAATCCAAGAACACATCACAACGATCATTCACCATGATCAAGTAAGCTTCATCCCAGGGATGCAGGGATGGTTCAATACCCAGAAATCCATCAATGTAATATACCTCATAAACAAACTCAAAGAAAAAAACCACATGATCATTTCATTAGATGCTGAAAAAGCATTTGACAAAGTTCAACATCACTTCATGATAAAAGTCTTGGAAAGATCGGAAATTCAAGGAGCATACTTAAAGATAGTAAAAGAAATATGCAGTAAACCAGTGGCCAACATCAAACTAAATGGAGAGAAACTCGAAGCAATCCCACTAAAATCAGGGACTAGGCAAGGCTGCCCTCTCTCTCCCTACCTATTCAATATAGTACTTGAAGTTCTAGCTAAAGCAATCAGACAACAAAAGGAGGTCAAAGGGATACAAATTGGAAAGGAAGAAATCAAATATCACTATTTGCAGATGATATGATGATATACTTAAGTGACCCGAAAAACTCCACCAGAGATCTGCTACAGCTGATAAATACCTTCAGCAAAGTGACTGGATACAAAATTAACTCAAGCAAATCAGTAGCTTTCCTATACTCGAAGGATAAACAGGCTGAGAAAGAAATTAAGGAAATGATACCCTTCACAATTGTCACAGACAATATGAAATATCTTGGTGTGACTCTAACCAAACAAGTGAAAGATCTGTATGACAAGAACTTCAAGTCTTTGAAGAAAGAAATCAAAGAAGACCTCAGAAGATGGAAAGATTTCCCATGCTCATGGATAGGCAGGATTAATATAGCTAAAATGGCCATCCTGCTGAAAGCAATATACAGATTCAATGCAATCCCCATCAAAGTCCCAACTCAATTCTTCATAGACCTAGAAAGCACAATTCTCAAATTCATATGGAATAACAAAAAAACCTAGGATAGCAAAATCTATTCTCAACAATAAAAGGACTTCTGGGGGAATCAGCCTTCCTTGACTTCAAGCTGTACTACAGAGCAGTAGTGATAAAAACTGCATGGTATTGGTACAGTGACAGGCAGGTAGATCAATGGAATGGAATTTAAGACCCAGAAATGAACCCACACACTTATGGTCACTTGATCTTTGACAAAGGAGCTAAAACCATACAGTGGAAAAAAGACAGCATCTTCAACAAATGGTGCTGGATCAACTGGCGGTCTTAAACAGAGAATTCTCAACTAAGGAAACTCAAATTGCCCAGAAACACCTAAAGAAATGTTCAACATCCTTAGTCATCAGGGAAATGCAAATCAAAACAACCCTGAGATTTCACCTCACACCAGTCAGAATGGCTAAGGTCAAAAACTCAGGTGACAGAAGGTAATGGGGAGGATGTGGAGAAAGAGGAACACTCCTCCATTGCTGGTGCAAAAGCAAGTTGATACAACCTCTCTGGAAATCAGTTTGGCAGACCCTCAGAAAAATGAACATAATACTACCTAAGGATGCAGCTATTCCACTCCTGGGCATATACCCAGAAGATGCTCCAACATGTAATAAGGACACATGTTCCACTATGTTCATAGCAGCCATATTTATAATAGCCAGAAGCTGAAAACAACCCAGATGTCAGTCCACAGAGGAACTGAGACAGAAAATGTGGTGCATTTACACAATGGAATACTACTCAGCTATTAAAAACAATGACTTCATGAAATTCTCAGACAAATGGATGGATCTTGAAAATATCCTGAGCGAGGTAACACAGTCACAAAATAATGAACTTGGTATGTACTCAGTGTTAAGTGGTCATTAGCTCAAAAGTTTGAAATACCCAAGAGTCACTTCGCAGCAACAGTAGGGCTGAGTGTGAGGTCCCAGATGGAGGACTTGGAGAAGGGACTGAAGGAGCTGAGGGAGTTTGCATCCCCAGGGAGGCAGCAACAGTGGCAACTGGCCTGACCCCTGATTCTCCTGGAGACTGATCTACCAATCAAAGAATACACATGGAGGGACCCATGGTGCTGGCCACATATGTGGCAGAGGAGGGTCTTGTTAGCCATCAGGGGGAGGAGAGGCTGTTGAGCCTGAGGGTGTTAGATGCCCCAGTATAGGAGAATGCCACGGAGGGAAGAGGAGAGTAAGTGGGTGGGTGGGTGGGTGGGTGGGAGAATGCCACCATAGTGGCAGGGGGAGGACAGAATCAATGGGGAGGTTCCAAAGGGGAGATCTGGAAAGGGGGAAACATTTGAAATGTAAATAAATTATGAAGAATAATTTAAAAAAGAAAAAAAAAGAAAAGAAAACATCTCAATATCCAAAAAATATAATTGGTTTAAAAATACACACAACTTGGGCTAATATACACTTATCAGTGAGTGCATACCATGTGTGTTATTTTGTGATTGGGTTACCTCACTCAGGATGATATTTTCTAGTTCCATCCATTTGCCTAAGAATTTCGTAAAGTCATTGTTTTTAATATATGAGTAGTATTCCATTGTGTAAATGTACCACAATTTCTGTATCCATTCCTCTGTTGAGGGACATATAGGTTCTTTCTAGCTTCTGGCTTTTATACATATGGCTGCTATGAACATAGTGGAGCATGTGTCTTTATTACATGTTGGAGCATCTTCTGGGTATATGCCCAGGAGTGGTATAGCTGGGTCCTCAGGTAACACAATGTCCAATTTTCTGAGGAACCGCCAGACTGATTTCCAGAGTGGTTGTGGCAGCTTGCAATCCCACCAGCAATGGAAGAGTGTACCTCTTTCTGTACATCTTCACCTGAATCTGATGTCATCTGAGTTTTTGATCATAGCTTAAAAGCTCAGGATATCCAAGATACAATTCACAGAGCCCATGAAGTTCAAGAAGAAGGAAGACAAAAGAGTGGGTTCTTTGCTTGTTCTTAGGAAAAAAAAGTAAGGGAAACAAAATATGGGGGCAAATACAGAGACAAAGTGTGGAGCAGAGACTGAAGGAAAGGCCATCGAGAGACTGCCCCACCTGGGGATCCATCCAGTATCCCCAGACACTATTGAGGATGCCAAGAAGTGCTTGCTGAAAGGAGCCTGTTATAGCTATCTCCTGAGAGGCTCTTCCAGAGCCTGACAAATACAGAGGTGGATGCTTGTAGCCAACCATTGGACTAAGCACAATGGAGTAACCATTGGACCCAATGGAGGAGTTAGAGAAAGGACTGAAGGAGCTGAAGGGGTTTGCAACCCCATGGGAAGAACAACAATATCAACCAACCAGACCCTCCAGAGCTCCCAGGGACTAAGTCACCAACCAAAGAGTACACATGGATGGATACATGGCTCCAGAGGCATATGTATCAGAGGATGGCCTTGTCAGGCATCAATGGGAGGAGAGGCCCCTGGTCCTGTGAAGGCTTGATGGATGCCCCAGTGTAGGAGAATTCTAGTGCAGAGAGGAGGGAGTGGGTGGGTGGGTGGTAGTGGAACACCCTCATAGAAGCAGGGGAGGGGGAGGGGGTAGGGGGGGTTGGGGTGGGGAACTGGGAAAGGGAATAACATTTGAAGTATAAATAAAGAAAATACACAGAACAAGAAGCAAGAATTTTCAATACAACTGTTTTAAGGGGATTGCTAGTTCATACTTTTCAAGGCTGAATTAGGTAAAACTAGTGAGCAGGTTATAGACATGAGAAGCTAACAGAAAGCTAATGTAGCAAGTCCTATCTAAATGTTAAGTGTTTGCCTATCAGAAAGTAGAGAGAAAAATCACAAGTGATCTTTATGAGTCCCCTAGGGAGGCAGAAAGACACAGTCAGGATCAGACACCAGGGCACTGGTCAGATTATGGGGGACATGTTTTGTTTTTTTTTTTTTCCAAGTTCATGAATATATGAGATATGATGTCTTGGTGAGATCGGAGGACTACCCATCACAGTTGACTTCATGAGGGTTCCTGCGTAGTTGGTATAGCAGAGAGCTGCTCCTCATACTGTGATAGCTTCAGGGTGTGGGCATCTCTTGTCTTCTCTCTACCCCCATTCTCTCTACATCTGACTTTCGATGTTTTAGCTTTTATGCTTCATTTTATGAGGGTGAAGTGAAACTGCTGACTTTTATGGACATTGTGCATATATTTCTGTCAAGTTGTTAAAAAATTGGGGCCAAATCATTGAACCAGCAATGCCAATTTTGTAGGACTTTATCATATTTAACCCAAAAAACAGATGAAGAAGAATTTGGGGGACAAAATAATTGCAAATGATTAATTGAGTAACAAAATATGCTTTATATCACAATAAAATAATATGAAGCCACTAAAATGACTATTAAAAAGACCAACAACAGGAACATTCTTATGAATCATTTAAGCAGAGTATAAATGTGTGTCTAGACTATGGTTAAAATGCTATAAAAAAGACATATATTGGGGCAGGGTCTGGGAAGAAGCAATGGGAGTTGAAACAATTTGATTCATGGAGTGGATGAAACAGTACTCCAACCAGAGTGTGTGAGGGAATCTCATGAAATAGTTACTAAAAATTCTCATCTCAGGAATACTCCACCAAAAGACTATTCAGTCACTCTGAAGGTGACCAGATTTTACAGTTAAAGAAACATCACGGAGCCATTGTGCGGTGGGTTGGGAGACAGTGACAGCACTGTGTGAGACTTACAGAAAGATGTCACTATATCACTCCAATGTGACACAGTAGCCTTTCCCATAAATACTACATGTAGGAGAGTTTTAGTTAGGGTTTCATTGCTGTGAAGAGACACCATGACCAAGGCAACTCTTATTAAAACAAACAAACAAAAAAACCAAACCAAAACAACAACAACAAAAAAACCCATTTAATTGTTGCTGGCTTATGGTTTCAGAGGTTCAGTCCATTATCATCATGGCAGCATCCGGGCAGACATGACACTAGAGGAGAGGAAAGTTCTACATCTTGATCTGAAGGCAGTCAGAAGGAGACTGTCTTCCACAGACAGTCAGGAGGAGACTATCCTCAGCATTGGGCAGAGCCTGAACACAGGAGACCACAAAGCCCACCTACACTGTGACACATTTCTTCCAACAAGGCCACACCTTCTCTAATAAGACCATACCTCCTAATAGTGGCACTCCCTGTGGCCAAGCATTCAAATACATGAGTCTATTCAAATTACACAAGGGGGAATCAGGAAAGCACCATTTTTTACTGCCTGCCTTGTTAAAAAATCTGATGAATTTAATTTTTTTATATTTATCTTTTATTGCCTGTGACTGTGGACCTATGTTTGCCTAATTTCTCATCAGGGAGAGACAGATACTTTTTGCTGATTTATTAACAACTAGCACAGTTCTCAATGTTGAGCATGACAAACAAAATTATGTGTGACAATCACTATCATTTCTTAACTGCAGAAGACATCATAAAGGGAGTTTTCCCATTGAGAGGTTTGTCATTAAGCCTGTGTGTGAATTTACATTAGTGATTCTTTATTCCTCATATCTAGTTTTTCTTTCACCTGTTTATGCAGGATTGCATTTGTGACACAAAACCTACCAGACTCGGCTCCATCTTGATAGCGTTCTTGTAAAGAAATTGTTCCTCTTGAGGCACTCACCAGTTAGTCTCCATCTAATAAGGAACTTAGGTGGTGGTGGGGGGGGGGGAGGCACAACTGTGACCTGCTGGGATTTGGCCAATGATCAATACCTACCTAGCTACTGTACTTAAAATCCCAACTAACATACAGGAAAAGTTGGGCAAAGGTCAGTCCTTGCCAGCCCATCTGTTGGGAGGGAAATGCTCATTTTGCAGCGTTCCAACTGCATCTTTACTGGGTACTTGTATTACATTTAAAATAAATTACTCACAATAGCCTCAAAAATTAGCATATGACTATCTTTTTCTGGCTTCCATTTTACCTTTCTCTTTATCTACTCATTGGGATGTTGTTCTAGCAAGCTGAGTACCTAATAGGATCATGTTTCCAATGGTTAAATTAGAAGTTGTATGTCTCTAAGTAGATATGGGTAAGACAAGGAAGTTAACAGTCCCCTTCCCAAACAAAACATCTAACACTGCACTGAGAAGACAGCCAGCTCCATGTTTGATACTAGACTAGGCACTAGGAAGCCACATGGCACATAGAAACTGAAGCTCTGCGATAAAAGATGTGAGAGAAATGATAGACAAAATTCCACGTCTTTTATCTGATTCTAATGGCTTTTTCTTTTCTCTTTTCTTTTTTGGTCACTATGCTATGATGGCATTCAACTTGTAGAATTTGTTGAAATTAGTATAAAAGGTAAAAATGATTTAGGAGGGAAACTTTATTGGTAATGTGACATCAGGCAAGTTAAAGAGTGAACTGGATAGTGTTTTGTTACTGTTTCTTTCTCTTTTTTGCCTAGAACTGCTGTCTCAAAAATTTGCCTATGGTATGGCTTTAGAGTTTCACCAAGGCCAAGAGTAATGAAAGGAAGAAGAGAGATGAAGTTTTAAGTGAAAATACTATAGACAAATTCTTGACACAAAATTAATGTGCAGGGCAAATGAGGAGTTGAGCAGAGATGATTAATTGCTCATTAAAATTTACCTTGGTATTAAAGCATGTCAAGGGCACACATTCTGAAAGGCTATCAGACAAGACCAAGAAACAAGAAGGAAAAATATCTGTGAGGTCATTAGTTTGTTCTATCTTGTGAAGTTAATGCTTAGGAACCATCACTTAATGACTGACATGGGATAAAAATCAAAAGTGAATGGCACAGCAAGGACAATTAAGAGACCAGTGTTGGTCTGCCGTGAGAGAGGAATAATGAGCACACAAGTTTCCACTGTGAGAGAATGTTTTTCTACCAGAACTTTAATAGGAGCATTAAGAAGAAATTAAATTGATTCAGATTCTAACGTTCTCAGTACCTTTTTTCCCGTATAAATGATTCAGAAAACCCACTGACAATAACACCTAAAAATCATTCTGAGAACCAAAGATGTACATCAGCCATTGAAGGGAACTACAGGGGACTTCCAAGAACCACCGGGAGCACATAAAGCTTGATTGAGAATCATTGCTATGACTGTATGTTTAATCTTTGTGGGAGAGAAAGATTGAGCAGAAGCAAAAATCAATCTCATATATAATCTCATGTTTTTCAACTTGGCTTTGAGACTTTGGAGAAAAACTACCCAAATGACAACTATTCCTTCCGGATAGAAGCACAGCAAACACGTTCTATCCTTTCTCAGTTCTCTCTTCTCTCATCCATTCTCTGGATAAATTAAAAACAAACAAACAAACAAAACAAGCCAGGTAGCAGGAGAAAAATAATGATAGTGTGCAATGTATATGTACATACTTTTCAGCAAATAGCTAACGATTATATGCAAGAGACAAATGGACAATGATGAGGTAAATAGTGCTGGATATTTGGCATTTGGTATACCCTATTTTGCAGAAAAAGAGCCACAGACAGATTCGTACTTCAAATTTATCTATTGACAAATGAAATCCAGCTAATTTACGTATAGTTGATTAACTGTCAGCCTAATAACTCTTATATTTAATTCTTCACACAGCACTGTTTCTGTAGACTGTGTCACTTATTTTCCGGTTTATGTGTCAGAGCTCTAACCCCATTATAATTGTGTTAGAGGTAGAGGTTAGAGATGTCTTATTAAGGTTAAAAGGGGCCATAAGGATGGAACTCAAGTCTGATAGGGGTATGCCCTCAAGGGAGACTAAGAGACACCAGAGCTCTGTCTATCACTGAAGGACAACTGCAAGCCAACAGGAGAGCTCACCAGACACCAGCCAGCATCTTAGCCTCGGTTTTCCCAGGGAGCCATGAAAAAGTAATTTTCTCTTGTATAAAACACCCGAGAATCCTAGCTGACCTATATACATGCATTTATAATCATGGTGGTCCCCTGCATACTTTTATTTGCATTATATTTATTTTCATTTGATGCAATTTCTCCTTTCCCACCTCATCTCTCCTGTTCCTCTGGATTTTGATTCTTCAGTCAGAAGCTTAGTTTTGGGATTACTTACTTCTAATACTATAAAACGTCTGGTAGCATAGATCTCAGGATCCTTGAAAAATGTTCACTAACCTGTTTGAATCTGATTTCATTTCTCCCTGAATTATATTAACAGGTTTTTTTTTTAATTTTTTAAATTTTTTATCTTTCTTTATTTACATTTCAAATGTTTCCCCCTTTCCAGATCTCCCCTTTGGAACCTCTCCATTACCTCCCCCCTTCCCTGCCTCTATGGAGGTATTCTCCCACCTACCCACTCTCATCTTCCCTCCTTGGCATTCTTCTATACTGGGCCTCAGGGCCAAGGGCCTCTCCTCCCCCTGATGGCTAACAAGACCCTCCTCTACTATATATGTGGCCAGCACCATGTGTCCCTCCACGTGTATTCTTTGGTTGGTGATCCAGTCTCCAGGATTATCAGATCAGGCCAGTGGACACTGTTGCTCCCTCCATGGGGCTGCCAACTCCCTCAACTCCTTCCGTCTCTTCTTCAAGTCCTCCATCTGGGACCTCACACTCAGTCCTACTGTTGCTGCGAAGTGACTCTTGGGTATTCCTAACTTTTGGGCTAATATCTACTTATCAGTGAGTACATATTGTGTTCATTCTTTTGTGACTGTGTTACCTCGCTCAGGATGATATTTTCAAATTCCTTCCATTTGCCTGCAAATTTCATGAAGTCATTGTTTTTAATAGCTGAGTAGTATTCTATTGTATAAATTTACCACATTTTCTGTATCCATTCCTCTGTTGAGGGACATCTGGGTTGTTTCCAGTTCCTGGCTATTATAAATATGGCTGCTATGAACATAGTGGGTCATGTGTCTTTATTGCATGTTGGAGCATCTTCTGGGTATATGCCCAGGAGTGGAATACCTGGGTCCTCAGGTAGTATTATGTTCATTCTACTGAGGGTCTGACAAACTAATTTCCAGAGACATTATATAAGCTTGAAATCCCACCAGCAATTGAGGAGTGTTCCTCTTTCTCCACATCCTCGCCAACATATGCTGTCACCTGAGTTTTTGACCTTAGCCATTCTGACTGGTGTGAGGTGAAATCTTAGGGTAGTTTTGATTTGCATTTACCTGATGACTAAGGATGTTGAACATTTTTTAGGTGCTTCTCGGCCATTCGAGTTCCCTCAGTTGAGAATTCTCTGTTTAGCTCTATTTCCCATTTTTTGATAGGGTTACTTGGATCTCTGGAGTCTGGCTTCTTGAGTTCTTTGTATACATTGGATATTAGCCCTCTATCAGATGTGGAATTAGTAAAGATCTTTTCCCAATCTGTAGGTTGCCATTTTGTCTTATTTACAGTGTCCTTTGCCTTACAGAAGCTTTGTAATTTCATAAGGTACTATTTGTCGATTCTTGATCTTAGAGCACAAGCGATTGATGTTCTGTTCAGGAACATTTTCCCTGTGCCCATGTATTTGAGACTTTTCCCCACTTTCTCTTCTATTAGATTCAGTGTCTTTAGTTTTATGTGGAGGTCCTTGATCCACTTGGACTTGAGCATTGTACAGGGAGATAGGAATGGATCAATTCACAGTCTTCTACATGTAGACTGCCAGTTGACTGCCATTTGCTGAAAATGCTGTCTTTTTTCCACTGGATGGTTTTAGCTCCTTGTTCAAAGATCAAGTGACCATAAGTGTGTGGGTTCATTTCTGGGTCTTCGATTCTATTCCATTGATCAACCTGCCAGTCACTGTACCAATACCATGCACTTTTTATCACTACTGCTCTGTAGTACAGCTTGAAGTCAGGGAGGCTGATTCCCCCAGAAGTCCTTTTATTGTTGAGAATAGTTTTTGCTATCCTGGATTTTTTGTTATTCCATATGAATTTGAGAATTGCTCTAAGTCTATGAAGAATTGAGCTGGAATTTTGATGGAGATTGCATTGAATCTGTAGATTGCTTTTGGCAGGATGGCCATTTTAACTGTATTAATCCTGCCAATCCATGAGCATGGGAGATCTTTCCATCTTCTGAGGTTTTTTCGATTTCTTTCTTCAGAGACTTGAAATTCTTGTCATACAGATCTTTCACTTGTTTGGTTAGAGTCACACCAAGATATTTCATATTGTCTGTGACAATTGTGAAGGGTGTCATTTCCCTAATTTCTTTCTCAGCCTATTTATTCTTCCAGTATATGAAGGTTACTGATTTGCTTGAATTAATTTTGTTTCCAGCCACTTTGCTGAAGGTATGTATCAGCTTTAACAGATCTCTGGTGGAGTTTTTCGGGTCACTTAAGTATACCATCATATCATCTGCAAATAGTGATATTTTGATTTCTTCCTTTCCAACTTGTCCCTTTGAACTCCTTTTGTTGTCTAATTGCTCTAGCTAGAACTTCAAGTACTATAAGAATAGATAAGGAGAGAGGAGGCAGCCTTGGCTAATCCCTGATTTTAGTGGGATTGCTTCGAGTTTCTCTCCATTTAGTTTGATGTTGGCCACTGGTTTACTGTATATTGCTTTTACTATATTTAGGTATGCTCCTTGAATTCCTGATCTTTCCAAGACTTTTATCATGATGGGATGTTGAATTTTGTCAAATGCTTTTTCAGCATCTAATGAATGATCAAGTGGTTTTTTCCTTTGAGTTTGTTTATGTAGTGGAATACATTGATGGATTTCCGGGTATTGAACCATCGCTGCATCCCTGGGATGAAGCCTACTTGATCATGGTGAATGATCATTTTGATGTGCTCTTAGATTCAGTTGCAAGAATTTCATTGAGTATTTTTGCACCAATATTCATAAGGGAAATTGTTCTGAAGTTTTCTTTTATTGTTGGGTCTTTGTGGGGTTTTGGTATCAGTGTAACTGTGGCCTCATAGAATGAATTGGATAGTGTTCCTTCTGTTTCTATTTTGTGGAATAGATTGAAGAGTATTGGTATTAGGTCTTCTTTGAAGGTCTGATAGAATTCTGCACTGAACCCATATGGTCCTGAGCTTTCTTTGGTCGGGAGACTTTTAATGACTGCTTCTATTTCTTTAGGGGTTATGGGACTGTTTAGATGGTTTATCTGATCCTGACTTAACTTTGGTAATTGGTATCTGTCTAGAAATTTGTCCATTTCCTCCAGGTTTTCCAAATTTTTTTGAGTATAGGTTTTTGTAGTAGGATCTGATGATTTTTTTAATTTCCTCAGAACCTGTTGTTATATCTCCCTTTTCATTTCTAATTTTGTTAATTTGGATACTGTCTCTGTGCCCTCTGGTTAGTCTGGCTAAGGGTTTATCTATCTTGTTGATTTTCTCAAAGAACCAGCTCCTGGTTTTGTTGATTCTTTGTATAGTTCTTTTAGTTTCCACTTGGTTGATTTCAGCCCTTAATTTGATTATTTCCTGCCTTCGACTCCTCTTGGGTGTTTTAACTTCTTTTTGTTCTAGAACTTTCAGGTGTGCTGTTAAGCTGCTAGTATATGCTCCCTCCAGTTTCTTTTTGAAGGCATTCAGACCTATGAGTTTTCCTCTTAACACTGCTTTCATTGTGTCCTATAGGTTTGGGTATGTTGTACTTTCATTTTCATTGAATTCCTGGAAGTCTTTAATTTCTTTCTTTATTTCTTCCTTGACCAAGTTATCATTAAGTAGAGCATTGGTCAGCTTCCATGCATATGTGGGCTTTCTATTGCTGTTGTTGCCATTGAAGACCAATCTTATTCCGTAGTGATCTGATAGAAGGCATGAGATTATTTCAATCTTCTTATCTATGTTGAGGTTTGTTTTGTTACCAATTATATGATCAATTTTGGAGAAGGTACCATGAGGTGCTGAGAAGAAGGTGTATTCTTTTGATGTAAGATGAAGTGTTCTATAGATATCTGTTAAATCCGTTTGGTTCATAACATCTGTAGTTTCACTGTGTCTCTGTTTAGTTTGTCTTTTCAGGATCTGTCCTGTGATGATAGTGGGGTATTGAAGTCTCCCACTATTATTGTGTGAGGAGCAATGTGTGCTTTGAGCTTTAGTAAAGTTTCTTTAATGAATGTGGGAGCCCTTGCATTTGGGGCATAAATGTTTAGAATTGAGAGTTCTTCTTGGTAGATTTTTCTTTTGATGAGTATGAAATGTCCTTTTTTATCTTTTTTGATGACTTTTGGTCGATTTTTCCCAGCCTGTTTCTTGGGGCCATTTGTCTGGAAAATTGTTTTCCAACCCTTTGGAACTACTCTGAGGTAGTGTTTGCATTTAACATGGAGGTGAGTTTCCTGGATGCAGCAACATGCTGGGTCCTGTTTATGGATACAGTCCGTCAGTCTATGTCTTTTTATTGGGGAATTGAGACCATTGATGTTAAGAGATTTTAAAGAATAGTGATTGTTGCTTCCTGTTATTTTCAATGTTGTTTATATGTTTGTGTGGCTATCTTGTTTTGTGTTTGTTGAAAGATTACTTTCTTGCTTTTTCTTGTGTGCAATTTCCCTCCTTGAGTTGGCATTTTCCATGTATTATTCTTTGTAGGGCTGGGTTTGTGGAAACATACTGTGCAAATTTGGATTTGTCATAGAATATTTTGGTTTCACTATCTATGATTATTGAGAGTTTTGCTGGGTATAGCAGCCTGGGCTGGCTGGCATTTATGTTCTGTTAGAGTCTGAGATCTGCCCAGTATATTCTAGCTTTTATAGTCTCTGGTGAGAAGTCTGGTGTAATTCTGATAGGTCTGCTTTTATATGTTACTTGCCCTTTTTCCCTTACTGCTTTTAATATTCTTTCCTTGTTTTGTGTATTTGGTGTTTTGACTATAATGTGATGGGAGGAATTTCTTTTCTGGTCCAGTCTAATTGGAGTTCTGTAGGTTTCCTGTATATTTATGTTCATTTCTTTCTTTAGGTTAGGGAAGTTTTCTTCTATAATTTTGTTGATGATATTTACTGGTCATTTAAGTTGGGAATCTTTACTCTCTTCTATTCGTATTATCCTCAGGTTCTGTCTTTTCATTATATCCTGGATATCTTCGATGTTTTGGATTAGGAGCTTTTTGCTTTTTGAGTTTTCTTTGACTGTTGTGTCAATGACACCTGAAATTCTCTCTTCTATCTCTTGTATTCTGTTGGTGATGCTTGCATCTATGACTCCGGTTTTCTTTCCTAGGTTTTCTAACACCAGGGTTGTCTCCCTTTGTGAGTTCTTTATTGTTTCTCTTTCTGTTTTTAGTTCCTGGATGGTTTTGTTCATTTCCTTCATCTGTTTGATTCTGTTTTCCTGTAATTGTTTAAGGGATTTTTGTGTGTCCTCTTTAAGGGCTTCTATTTGTTTACCTGTGTTCTCTTGTATTTTTTTAAGGGAGTTATATATTTCCTTCTTAAAATCTTCTATCATCATCATGAGATGTGATTTTAAATCTGAGTCTTGCTTTTCTGGTTTATTGGGGTATCCAGGGCTTGCTGTGGTGGGAGAACTGGGTTCTGATGATGCCAAGTAGTATTGGTTTCTGTTCCTTGTGTTCTTGCCCTTGCCTTTCGTCATCTGGTTATCTCTGGTGTTAGCTGGTCTTACTCTCTCTGACTGTGGCTTGTATTTCCTTCTAGCCTAGGTGTCAATACTCCTTGAAGACCAGTTTTCTCTGAGAATTTTGTTTTGGAGAGCTGTGATGCAGGGTCAGCTCTGTGGTTCAGACAGAAACAAGAAGGATCTAATCCCCAGCTGTCCCTTGTTTCCTGTGTTCTGATGGTTCTTCAAGGGTTCCTTTTGGTCCAGTGAATTTGAAAAGAAGTGATGGTCTTGCCTGTGCTTGAAGGTATGTAGGCACTCCTGGGATACCAGCTCTCTCTTGGCACTATTTGAGTATGGAGCCCCGTGTCACAAGATCTGCTCTCCAGCCACTGAAAGAAACCATAACCTCATTCCTTGGTCCCTGTGTCCTGGTTATTCCAGATGGGTGCCTCTGAGCAGACAGGCTTCCCCACAATCCTGGGAGGCTATCTTTCTCCCAGCCCTATTGGCTATGGAACCCTGGTGGCTCTGGCAGAGGTCTCCTGCCCAGATGGAAACCGGAAGGCTCCTTCCCCTGATTGTTCCTCAGTCCCTGTGTCCTAAAGATTCCAGGCATGTCTGGCTGAGCAGTGTTAGTCCTCTTACCTCCTCTCGTGGGCTTCCCTACCCTCCTGGGAGGCTAGCTTTCTTCCAGCACTATTTGGCTATGGAGCCTTGGTGGCCCAGGCAGAAGTCTCCCACCACAGATGGAAATGGGAAGCCAGCCTCCAGTTCTATGGTTTTAACAGTTTTCAAGTATGTCCATTCATTGTTTCAGATATTGAGATTATGATGAAACCCAATTATGTAAGAAAGATATAAGCCCCTCATGAAATTATTTTTTTATGAGAGCTCCTTCAAATACTCTTTGACTCAGATGTGGCACCTGGTGTTACATAACTGCATGACATTCCTTTGTATTACTTGCATTTTTCCCTAATATTTTATTTTTTATTCACTTTATAGCCAGATCACAGCCCCCTCCCTTCTTTCCTCCCAGTCCCACCCTTACAAACCCCTTCTCCATTGCTCCCTCCACCTCTCCTCAGAGAAGGGAGCCACACTTGGGTATCACCCCACCCAGGGATATCTAGTCCTAGTGGGACTAGGTACATCCTCTCCCACTGAGGCCCAACCAAGCAGTCCAAGTAGAGGAAGGAGATCCAACGGCAGGGAAAAGAGACTGAGACAGCCCTGTTCCACTTGTTATTGAACCCACATGAAGACCAAGCTGAACACTTGCTACAAATGTGTAGGAGGCCTGGGGCCAGCCGCTGCATACTCCCTGATTGGTGGCCCAGTCTCTGGGTCCAGGTTAGTTGACAGTGTAGGATTTTTGTTTGCCTGCTTTTTTTTTTTTTTTTGATACTTTATTTACATTTCAAATGTTTCCCCCTCTCCAGATCTCTTCTATTCCTGGAACCTCCCTATTCCCTTCCCCCTTCCCCTGCCTTTATGGGGGTATTCCTCCACCCACCCACTCTTGTCTTCCCTCCTTGGTATTGTCCTATTACTGGGGGATCTAACACTTAACTATAAATGTTATTTCTTCGTGTTGCCACAGTGGTTATTGTTATTATAGATGAGATATATTAATATTTATTTTATAAAACTATTATGAGAATTCAGAATATAAGAGTATATTCATAAGCTAGATGACTCATAATGGGGTTAAAGCATTAATGACTGGGAAATTATGTAATGATATGACTCATCACGAAAGAAGGACTCAGTGGCCTTCTCTTTCTGTGGGTAACCAAATTCTTTGACAGATGTACATTTGGGCTGAGTATCACCCTCTGTTGTTAAGGAAGGAATCTGATCATGTTATATCCAATATTCATACTCAGTAAGATGCCTCAGCAAAACCTGGAATGTAAGCTTCATAATCACTTGTGAAACTTGTCTGAACATTTGAGTAACACAAGAGTGTCCATGAGCACAGCCACAGAATTGAGAGGGGGATTTTGTGCTAAATTCCACATTGTGAGTAAATAGTTCAAAAGGATCCTCAATATATCAAAAACAAAGTGGCAACACTGTGTCAAAAAACTCATAGAACTGAAAAGAGAAATATATAAAACTAGAATTGAAGTTGGAAATGTAAATGTCCATTGTCAATTAAGAAGACATGTAGGCAGAAAACCAGGGAAGTATATGCAAGACCTGAGCATCACTGAGCTGAGCAAGCATAGCTGACTTCTAAAATATATGCAATATTTGGGAAAGTCTGAGCAAAGATTTTCAAGTACCCATGTCATAATTTAGTCATTGAAATATTCACAAACTTAAAAGAATTAAAATGGTACAGGTGATGTTCACTGCTGTTATAGATGCAAGTTTAAAAAACATATGGAAAAGTAATAAGAAAATCCCTGATATTTGAAAATGAAACAATACATTTCTAAATTGAATTATGTAAGACAAGCTTAATATCAAAACTCTTAAGGAGTCCTGTCTGCAGAGAAGATGCACAGGAGGATGGCAGGTGCACAGAAGCATGCTGAGCTTCACCAATCACTACAAAAATGACAATCAAAACCCCAAATAATGTACCACTTCATACCTGCTAGGATGGTGATTGGCAAGCAAGGAGAAAGTAAGTGAGGAAGAGATGAAGCAATCAGAACCCACAGGGATGCAAAATGATGCAGCAACTACTGAAGTGAAATGCTGTGCCTCCAATAATGGGAATTAAAATTACTGTATGTTCCAACAATTCCTCTCCAGGAGATGTACCTTAAAAACTTAAAATAAGGAATACAGAGAGATTTTGTCCACCCATGTTCTTAGTGGTAGGATTTACAATCATCTGTTGGGAATTGGTTCTAATGCATTGTCTCATTTTGGCTCCCAAAATGGCTCACTTCCAGACCTGAGTATCCCTGCCTCCAGCTGGCTTCGATTGATAATAAAGAACTGCCATACAGCCAATGACTGGGCAGAACGATGGAGGCGGGACTTTTAGATTGTGAGAGTGAGAGGCCAGAGGGGAAAGGAAGGACAGAGAATCACCATGACTCAAAGGGAGAAAGATCAGATGTAAGGGCTGCAGGAAAGAAAACAACCAGCCATGTAAGAATTTGGGAAAATGACCCTAGCTGCCACTCCCCTGATTGGGTCTGGGGTAGCAGAGATGAAATATAGATTTTAAAAGATGTTTACTCAGGATTACCAGCGGGAAGTGTTTGCTGGCTATGGGGAGGTTTAGAAATGCCCAGCCACCCAACTAGTCAAGGCATATCAAACCTGGGGCATATCATCCCATATAGAGTCACCAAACCCAGACACTATTGTGGATGCCAAGAATTGCTTGCTGACAGGAGCCTGATATAGCTGTCTCCTCAGAGGCTCTGCTAGAGCCTGACAAATACAAAGGCAGATGCTCGCAGCCAACCATTGGATTAATCACAGGGTCTCCAATGGAGGAGTTAGAGAAAGGACTGAAGGAGCTGAAAGGGTTTACAACCCCATAGGAAGAACAACATCAACCAAACAGAACCCCCAGGGCTCCCAGCAGGTACTAAGCCACCAACCAAAGAGTACACATGGAGGGACCCATGGCTCCAGCCGCATATGTATCAGAGGATGGTCTTGTGGGCATCAATGGGAGGAGAGGCCCTTGGTCCTGTGAATGCTAGATGCCCAGTGTAGAGGAATGCCAGGTTGGGAAGGCAGGAGTGGGTGGGTAGATGGGGGACACCCTCATAGAAGCAGGGGTAGGGGAGGGGATACAGAGTTTCGGGAGGCGGGGAAAAGGGATAACCTTTGAAATGTAAATAAAGAAAATATCCAATTAAAAAAATACAAAAAAAAAAAAAAAAAGCTGGTGTATGTGTGTGGCTTTCATTCGCAAATCTAAAGAGCTCTTGGGCAGTGTGTGTGTGTGGAACCCATGAGGAGCCAAAGCAATGTAACTAATTCGCCAATATAATCAACCATAAGATGGGAGCCAATTTAAGAGTAAAGAAAATGTGGTACACATCATGGGATATTACAGTGCTGTGAAAAGAAGGGGCTATGGTTTGTTTGTTCGTTCAAGACAAGGCTGTTCTGTGTAGCCCTGGTTGTCCTGGAGCTTGCTCTGTAGACCAGGTTGGCCTTGAACTCAGTTCTCCACCTACCTTTACCTTCTAAGTGATGGGATTATAGGGATGCACCACCACCACCTGATTGGATTATATATAGTATTTTTCACAACATGAATGGACCAGGAAGATATACTGAATGGAAGGTGTCAGCTACAAAAGTACATA
Source organism: Rhynchomys soricoides (assembly GCA_019843965.1). Classification (NCBI taxonomy): domain Eukaryota; kingdom Metazoa; phylum Chordata; class Mammalia; order Rodentia; family Muridae; genus Rhynchomys; species Rhynchomys soricoides. The sequence goes on from JADRCH010000824.1 coordinate 2,343,441, forward strand.
TATTGGATAATCTCACTTCTATGAAGCACTTAACAGAGGTCAGAATCAGAATAGAATGGATAACTAGGGTCTTAATATAGAAATGGGAAATTGGAGTGCATTGGGCACATAGTTTCAGTTAGATAAGATGAAACATCCGGCTCAGTCTGAGTTCAAAATAGCTAAAGTCACACATTTTTTATTATGTGTGTATTTTATGACAATAAAAATGTGGAGACATAGTTCAAAATGGCTGGCAAGAAATCTATAGGATTAAATAACCCTGCTGGATAAGAGGAAATGTGAGGCTTAGTGGGTAAGGAGGTGTGCATATAAGTAGGAAAAGCTGAGTTCAATCCTCAGAACTAGCAGAAAGAGAGAGGGAGAGTGTGAGATAGGAAGAAAAGAAAAGAGAAAGAGAAGGAATTAAGAAAATATCTTAATTTCATATCTTAAGATCTTAAGATAGCGTCCTTCTCCCTTTTATTTTTTTTCAAAAATAATATTTTAGATCAGGAGTCTAAAAATAGAAGAGTAAGATAGAAACAGATTAAACAGATGGGAGAGATAATAAAAAATTAAGAAATAAATGACACATTAGAATATGGTATAGAGTGTGTCAACGAAATAAAGAGTCTTTGGAAAAGTTAACGTGATTAAAAAAACATGTACCAAGACTGGCACAGAAGCAAAGGGAAGCAACCATTGTGATAGACTCTCTCCGGGTGCTCTAGAAGAAGGGCCAGTGCTCTCCTGATCTCATGAGGTTTGGTGCAGGTTTGAAATCATGAAACTTCTTAGCCACCAAGGGGACTCTGAGGATTTCAGTGCTTTGGCGCTCAGGATCATGGCTGAAAGCAGCTCAAACAGACCCAAACTTCCTGGTCTTCTGCCACATGACAATGGCATCCTTCAGAGAACAAACAAATGTAATTAACCTGCCATGCAGCCTGTACTACATATCAATCCGTTCCTTCATTCCACTGAGGTAATTCATTTGTCATATCAAGATCCAGAATGAGAGCACTTAAGTCCCTTTATATATTTTTCATTATGTCAGGAACATTTTACATGATTGCTACTTCATAATAGCTCTATTAGAGAAAGAACCAGCCACGTTTACTTCCCAATGGTGTCATTGTGTCCCTGGCTGTATGTGAAGGAAGGTCACTTCAGTGAAGAAAGGAATGACAGGGGTTTGCCTATGTAGCTTGACTGCAAAAGAACTCTGTTTATCCCCCCTCCTCATGAGATAGCTGGTGGCTGAGTGATTGACTTGGTAACACCTCTGGGCCCCAGACTTTTGAAACTCAGAGTAGAAAATGTTAGCTCTCTGGATGCTGAGAAATCAGACTGCTACCTGATTGCTACTTAGGGGCTAGACAGTGGGCATCTCAGCAAGGAGCACTCTGCCTATCCTCTTCCTCTGGGTTCTGAGTACCTCACTGCCTGATTTCTAAAGAGCATCTCTTCCATAATTAACCTTACAGAGAGAAGTATTCTCTACTGATTTGTGCCACACATTCTACTAAAACACCAGGGGACATCATCACACGTGGTGTTTAATTAAGGATATAGGAATCCCGAATGTCTACAATTACATAAGACAGGTTTTTCAAACTCTGGGCAATTTAAAATTATGAAAGTAAAGTGTGTTTTAAATCTCCACCAACATTTGACCTGATAAAAATGAAGTGATTCTTTTAAATAATAAGAATCATAATTATTTAAGGCAAAAATAAAGTTATTCCTTGAAATATTTCAGCGAAATGGTCCTGGTTAATGAATTGAGGGTTAGAACTGACAATCAGGACCCTATCCCGTGAAGTATCATTTATTTATATATTTACTATTGTGTACGTGAATGATACGTGTGGGGGTGTGCATGTCCAAAGGAGCACGTATGGTCACGGGACAACTTCCTTCCGGCTTCTCTCCTTCTAGCTTTATATGGCCTCTGGGGCTTGAACTCAGATTAACAGGTTTGCATAGCCAGCACTTTTATCTACTAAGCTGACTTGCTGGCCCTGTATTATTATTATTTTTTAAATCTGCTCAAAGGTCTATTTTATTTTCAGCTTTACAAGGCTTAGTTCACAATTAAAAACCATGTATATTTGTAGTACATAAAATAATGTTCTGATTTACATGCAACTACTAAGTCAAGTTCATTTAATCACTTAACATATCCACCATCTTGTGTGTTTAGTTTCATTCGTATTGACAGTATTTAAGACGTATTGTTAGCAGCTTTCAACCACGCATCACATTATTAACTATAGTCACAGCTCTGTAAGTGAAATCTGTAGAAGTGACTCCTTCTTTGTAACACTGTGCCCTTTGGCAAATAGCTTTCTGTTGTTCACCACCATGTCGGCCTTTGGTACCCACTGTTCTCTCTGCATCTGTGAATTCAGCTGTGTAAGATATCACATGTAAGGTCACGTTGTATTCTTCATATTTGAGTTAGTATAATGCCTGTCAGTTAAGTCATAATTTCACATAATTTCTCTTTTGGGAGGCTGACTATCATTCCATTGTGGTGTGTGTGTGGTGTGTGGTGTGTGTGTGTATTATATAATATATATCCCATTACCAATTTATTTGCTAACTGACACTTAGGTTAATTCTAGATCTCCACCCCAAAAGAGCAACAAAGAGGATCAAAATAAAGAGTTCTGTAAGGTGGAGAGAGAAAGCCCACAGAATTAGTAAAAGTCCTTTCAAATCATGGATTGTGATACAAGGTTAAGATCTATAATAGGTAAACTCAAGTTAATAATAACAAATCACGTAACTAAAGTAGAGGTGAAGTGTGGGTGATCACTACATCCCCTTACAGGGAGGGCCACGGAGCACCAGAACCTATCCTTCAGATTAAAATAACTTAGGACCAACCTCCTTCTACCCCTCCATCAACTAGTGATCTATCACTGTTTTACTATTAAATGCAATGAGATAAACTGTCAAGGCTCTATATGTGAGTCAGTATGTGGTATTTCTCTGTAGGTCTGTTTGTACCTGGGTTATTATACTTCACACAATGTATATTGTGTATCTTAAAACAGCTGGAGATGACTGTTAGTGTAGTCTTCATGGAGCGGTGATCAAAATTAAGGCGACAGACATGCTAATTGGCCTAATTCTGCCATTATTTAGTGTGAATGTAAAATAAAATTTACATTTTAATTTATAAAATTTTAGAGTTGTGGGCCATTTAGAAAAGAAATGGGAGAGAAGCGGGGCTTATGGGTCAGTAGGTCAGTGGGTCAGTGGGTCAGTGGGTCAGAGTACTCACTTCATAGGCTTGAGGACCTGAGTTAAAATCACCGGCTGTATCCACATAAAAGCTGGGTATGACCACATGTGTGCCTTAAATGCCAGCACTGTGTGGTGTGGAAACAAGAGGGAGACTGGGCTCTGCTGCCACCAACCTAGCTCCAGATTCAGTGAGGGGCTCTGTAGCAACAGACAGAGTGACAGAGCAGGACATCTATACCGTGCTCTGGTCTCAATACATGTGTAGGTGTATGTAGACCTGTACATACACATGTGCATCTATCCCACATACTCATCACACACACACTCTATCTCATGCATACATGTGCAGAAAAATAAACTTTAAAAAATAATTATAATTAAAGAAATAGGCACGGCATATGGACAGACACCTTTTGAAGCATGACATGCAGATGGCTATAGGTGTGTGAAGGGTCAGCCGTCACTCATCACTGGATAAATGCAAATAACAAGCACAAGTTATCCTTATTACCAGGAAGACAAAAGATACCCAGTTAAGGTGAGAAGATGCAGAAAATAGATCCTTATATCCTGTTGGTGGTTATATAAACCATCACAAAATTCATTGTGAAAAAACAATTTTGAGGTCTTTTAAAAGACTCAAACTGGAGCTACCATATAATACATAAATTCCACTACTGAGTGCACCTATCTCAGAGGGAAATGAAGACAATATGTCAGGAAGACATCTATGTTCACCACATAGCCTTTTACGACAGGCAAGACATGAATCATGACTAGTGTCTACCAACAGAAGAAAAAGTGATGTATGTACTCACACATATATGCACACACAAGGAAAAGTATTCAGTCATTTAAAGATGGAAACACTCTCATTTGTGGCATGAATGACTGTCAATAACATTATGTTAAGTGAAATAAGCCAGATAATGTGACACAAATACCCTGCTATCTTATGCTTATGTGGAACTTATCAGTGCAGAGTAGAGTGGTGGTCCCAGGAGGCAGAGGCTGTCAGTGGTCATGGGATGGGGACTGGTCCAAGCATATGAACCTTCAGCTGGATAGGGGGATGTGATGATAAGGGAGGGGCTTAATGAATTCACCAAAACAGTAAATGAGGTGATTCACCCTCATTACCTAGATGACCCATCCCACCATGTAAATCACCTGTTAGAAATCATGTAGACCAGAAAGATGGGCAAATTTATAATTGCTTAAAAATTAACACCAAAAGAAGAAAAGAGTCGATCTTTTTTTAAAAGTCTCCGTGGTTAGCCGTGCCTTCTGACCATCTCTCTTAGGAGTCTTTCTCTTCATTCCTGGATGAATTCCCAGACACCCCTGCCGTTCATGTAGTAATAAATAGTTTTATTTCCTAAGGTTAAAACAGCTAGCCTAAGATGAAAGCTTCAACACTTCATTGGCTTCAGAGCCTCCTCCATGCCCAACCTCACTCTTCTTGGCAGTAGGGGATGGGGGCAATCCCGCAATTCTGTAATATAACTTTGCTCAGTACATTGCTCTTTTTTCCTGTTCTTCTAATGATGGAATTGGAGAATGGACAGACAGGTAAGAGACAGGAAATGTTTCTTACACAATACAGCCATAACCTGGCGTGAATGCTCTCTGCGTGTGACAGGTGTCCAAATGCCTTACATCACAGGCAAAGCACTTTGATAGCTTCTTGGAGACTTACCAGAAACCTCTTACTTCCAGCTCCATAGTGGGAATATGGCATCCTTGTGGCTTAGCTCTTATCTCCTCTGCCTGGGTTCTGAAAGGCATCCCAAGATCCCAAAGAATACACTCGCCACTTCTGATGGTGCTCTTGATTGGGAATCAATACAATTTGATTTAAAACACTTAAGTTTAGTAGTGGTGTCCAGAGTCTTTATCTGTTCACCTTTAGCCCTCAGATTGGGAGTCCAGGCCACCCCTCAAGCAGAACTGCTTGTTGATAGTGGAAATGAGCTGTCTTCAGACAGCACAAGTGGTCTGCTGCCCTCGTCCAATGCTGCCTGAAGTCTAGTAGATATTTATTTCCAATTCTAGAGATTTTTTTTTTCCTTTTCCGATATGTTTGAGTGGTCTCCCAAGAATCTTTCTCTACCTAGCTTCATCAGTACGATAGGTCATGGTTTGGCCTTTGATTTCATTATTAATTTCTCTCATTCTTCAGAATGGCCGAGTAGGGAAAAGTTCCTCCTTAGTGTATGGCTTGAAGAAGCTCAGGAGTCCAAAGGTCACACATCCTGAGAAACTGGAGTTGTTGTGGGAAGTGCAGAGTGAAGTAAGAGGAAGTCTCGTATGCTCACTGCCTTCCTTTTTCTCATCTAACTAGAGTTCTAGGAAGGGGAACCACAGGCTCATCAGTGTTTTTGTAACAATAATTCATGTTTCTATTGAGAATTACAAACATGATTTCATCCTTATAGACAGCTCTGCTTTAGAAACTAGTATAGTCTCTAGTTTTAGACTGTAGCTCAGCATTCAAGTAACTGTATCAAGTTGAGAGTCAGAGACAGGATTGCCACCCAGGCTAGTCTCATGCTGGATTGTTACAATCTCACTGTGACTCTTAGACCAGGCATGTTCATTTTCCATTTCAGAGAAGCGAAATGAGAAAGATTTCAATGTATCAGATATTATAAATTAAGTTCTTTCTTCACATGCTACTATCATTTCTTGGTAATGACAGAGTGTCCTTGGGATACAAGATGAATGTGAAGGCTCAGCTCTAGCAGCCAGACAGTATAGGCATTCTCCACCTGTGTATACTGACCACTTATGTGTGCTGAACAAAGCCTGATGCATTTGAGGTAAGTATATAGCGAAATATATTTAAGTCAGACTTGGAATTTGAAAACTCATTTGAGTTGTGATTTCAAAAGCTTTATTTTACTCTAATTTATAATATATATTATATATATGCATATTTCACGCACATATATGTGTATATGTATACACATATATACATATATACATATGACATTCTGTTTCTGTCCTAAAGAATATTTTTACATACATTTACTGCTTTGATAATTGCACTGATGTCATAGCATACATTATCAGTGGTGGTTTTATAATTATTATGTTATAACAAACCTAAGGTTCAGCATTAGCAAGTGACTTGCCAAGTCACACAGGTAGCAGCTGGATGGATTTGCTTCTGATTATAAATCCTATGCTCTTTCTATTCTCCCTCTGTGCCCCAGACACTGCCAGCAATCACTCTGGCTTTTCCTTGGCAAGTTCCTCTGGAATGATAAATACCTTCAAAAAGTTGCCAACGTGACTGCAAAGCTGGTTATTGGCTGGCTGGAAGGCAAATGTATATCAGATGCTGGGGTGAAACACAAAGTGTGCTTATTGAAGCATTGTTCTTAATCATGGAAAGCTGGTATGGCAGGTAATTTTTTGAAATATTAAATTGTGTTTTGCTTTTCTGACTATAAAAAAAAATTAAAAAAAGGATGAATTGAAGTTGTGTTTTATGCTTTGTGGTTTTCTTCCCCTCATTTCAAATAGGCAACAGAACTGTGAATTCTCTTCTCTGGAGTGCAATTGCTGAGTCAAGGGGAAATTACTGGAAGGAAATCACATTTTGTAATCTTTGTGGAGACTTAAATTCATGGAAGATATGATGAGAGGGAAGGGAGAGAAACTAATTTCTCCTAGATTAAGAAGAAATAAATAAAAGCAGTGAGACGGTTGGGGGATAGCATAAGATGTAAAGGAACTGCAATCTGCTAGCTCTGAGTATTTAAAACAAGACACACTGGCTCCACTGTGATACTCATGGGACTGGGAAGGACCCCCAGGGAAGGACAGCAGATTGAGGCGGTAGACACCTTGATTGCCAATCAGCTGAGTGATGTGGGTTTTTGTTTGTTGTTTTGTTTTGTTTTAAATGAGGGGATAGAAACCACGGAAAGGCAGTGTGACTTGTTAATATTTGCAGTTCTCAGCACTGAGTACCAAGCTCAATGTGTTCACAACTTTCCCCTCTCTCTTCCAGGAGTGAGCAGCAGGCACTAACAGCCAGCCCCTCCTCTAGCTCGGCAGCTGGAACCAGAGCTTCTTGGGAAGGCTTGGCTGCCAGCCATTCTTAGGGCCAGTGGCCCTTGATGTTACCAGATCTTAGTGCAACTGGTTCAGCTAGCTGTAGAAATCACAGATAGACAAATTCAAACCCTCTGAAGTAGGGTGCTTTAAGCCTTCCTGCAGAGTAAGGGGAAACAGGGTATAGGTTAGAAACTTAGGCTGATGTGATGGGTGTAAGGAGATAGGATTACATGGACTAAAACAGTAGGCCTATGCATGTACATGGTTTTCAGGCTGGTAGTATATTTGTCTAGTCTTTTCTGTCTGCTCAGGTTTCCAGGGATGACCTGTTCTAGCTGCCATGCTGTTGAAGAATGGGAATGAAGCTGTCATAAGAAAGTGTGGAGAAGAAGGGCCTTCTGGAGAGGCTTAAAGGTAGAGACACCTGTGGCCATGAATATCCCAAGGTCTCTTCTTTGAACAGCTTTGTGGAGTCTGATATAGCTGTAGTGAAGCAGAATCTTCTAGAGCTGAGATAAAGGTATCATAGCGATGGCCTGGCCAGACAGCCGAATCTAAGGCACATGGCAACTTTGGCTGTCAAAGATAGAAGTGATATGGTGACTTGGCAGGTAAAGTGCTCCCTGAGACACAGGCCTGGCAACCTGAGTTTGATCCAAGGACCACCACCATAAGGTTGTCCTCTGACCTCTGTATGTGCTCTGTGACATGCACACCCCTGCATACGTCATGTAGACACACTCAGCCACAATAAATAAATAAATAAATAAATAAATACTCTAAATAAGGATGTGTGGGGTTGTGGGTCCCATATCCATACCACCACAGGGTGTGGCCAGTTGGGGAGGCAGGACACCAGGAGTTTGACTGCACTTATCCCATGCCTCAATGGGCGAGTGCTGGGTTGTAGGGAAACACCAAGGCACCACTCTGGGTGGGAAAGTGCAGTCTAAGGCATGGGATAGTCAGAGTCCATTTGGGCCTGCAACAAGACCTGGGGCCATGGGGTTTTCAGACTCTTGGACACCCAGGAACCACTGGGAATCGAATTGCAGAAGAGCAGAGTGGGGACTCTCAGGCTGGGTCTAGCTGGGGGCTTGGGGAAAAGGAGGGAGCTCCACCAGGTCCCACAGGGAAAGTCCTTGGCTTGATGGCTGGCAGGCTTGATAGTGAATGGGAGTGCAGAGAGACCTTCTACAGGAGATAAGACAGCAGACAGCAGCTCTATAATCGAAGGCCTTCTCCATGGTTCCCCAATGTGGATCTCGTCCGTGGTTTTAAGGCATTTACTGTCATGGTGGAAAGTGAATGTGTAAAACCATACCCCACTTCTCAGGGTGGGCCTGAGATTAAACACCTTTTGCAAGGAGGAATGTCTGGGAAGGAAAATCTTATTGGCTAAGATTGGCCCCTCTGGGCCTCTAGGTACCTCATTAGCATGGAGACCTCTGTCTTGAGTCTTTATGACCTCTGGTCACAGTTCTTCTATGTGAGAAGCATGACACATGTGTTTCAAGTCAGGAGTCTGGCAGGGAGCAGGAAGTCACCTAAGCCTCAGCTGTGTGCCCACTCAGTCTCTGGGTCTCAGCCTGCTCTCCCTTACCAAACTTCCTGGCATGGTTTTACATCCCACAAGGATCGACAGAGCAGGGAACAGAGGAGAGTAGAAAGTGTAACTTAGAGAGAGGCAAAGCTTTCCTTGTAGTGCCTGACTCACGAGACCCCCCAGAAAGACCACCAGGAGTCGACTGGATGCACAAGCAAGAGGGCTTTAATCAAATCAAGCTAGCTTGGACAGCCACAAGATGGCGATCCTGTGCTCCAGGGAAAGGGGCATTTTAAAGGCAGTAATCACAAGTGGGTGGTTAGGGGGTTTCCATAGTAGCAAGAAACTGATTGGCTGTAGGCAGGAATGCTTGGCCCCTGTCAGTGAACAGGGTGAGGATCTTAACATTCTGCTCGATGGGCAGGTGGGTCATTCTGTTCAGCGGACAGGTGAGTCATTCTATTCAGTGGGCAGGTGGGTCATTCTGTTCAGTGGACAGGTGAGTCATTCTATTCAGTGGGCAGGGAGGGGACCTCCCTGGGACATTCTGCTCCTGTGCAGGTCAGAAGTTTAGTTTCCCAGGCCCTTAGTTTGGCCCACATGGCGTCTGGAAAACAAAATGGAGTTAGCTGTGTTGTTTTTAGCTCCACATCCTAGTCTGTCCCATTCTGTATGACAGACAGCCCAGCTATGAAGGGAAATTATCACCCAGGGAGGCCGTAGTGCATCAGCTCTCAAACCAGAGACAGCTGTAGGGAAGAAGAAAGCTGTGTCCCCTCAAACCAGCACTAAACAAGAGCTTCCAACAGTTCATGAAGACTTCAAATGAACTTCAGAGCACAAATAAACCAGCAATCTATGCACAGGCAAATCTGGGTCTTAAGATACTGGCTAGACTTCAGGCTGGCCCAAGAGCAGTTATATTCCCATGGGCAGCCCTTCTGCTTTGGGAATTGCTCATCCACATTAACCACTTGAGTGTTTCTTGTTTCTTAGGACTGAGGAAACAGTATCAAACCCTGAGACTGTTTCCATGGCCGGTCCCTCAAAGGCCTCCAAAGTGATGTTTATAAAGAAAATGTCGTTTGCTTTTTATATTCATTTTGTCTAATAGACTAAAAACTACCCATTAATGACATATATGATTGGTAGGGATTTCCTTGCTGGTTCCCAGGCATCACACAAGGTGTAAGTGTGTCCTGAGGGTAGAATATAAATTTCAGAACTCCAAGGGGTGGACAGCTGCATATGCACCCATCCATTTAAACTCACTGCATTGTAGCTCCATTCACATATGCTGGACTTTTGTGGATTTATGAATTTTGGATACACCAGTGGGTCTCAACCTGTGGGTCATGACCTCTTTCACAAACCTCTAGTTCCAAAAAATTTACATTATCATTCATAACGGTAGTGTTACAGTTTTGATGTGCTAACAAAAATAATTTAATGGCTGGGGTCACCACAACAGGAGTAACTGTATTAAAGGGTTGCAGCATTAGGAAGGCTGAGAAGCACTGCAATCAAGATAAACTCCTGCTGGGTGTGGCAGTGCATGCCTTTAAACCCAGCACTTGAGAGGCAGAGGCTGGAGGATCTCTGAATTGGTCTGCATAACAGCTTCTAGAATAACAAGGGCTACACAGAGAAACTTTATGTAAAATAAAATAAAGTAAAATAAAATAAAATAAAATAAAATAAAACAAAACCAAAGCCAAACCCGCACCCACTGTCTCCCCCTCAAAAATGTCATTCTATTTTAGCTCTGCATTTTGTGATGCCATAGGCATGACCTCGGGAATTTATCTTAGGTATTGTTCTTGGTTCTGTTTGTGCAACACAATTTTCCTTGTTACCCTTTGACAAAAGAATCGAAGAGACATTTTTCTTAAACTAAAGGAGGACAGGGTTCCAAATATGCTGACCTTTTCTGTGATGACAAGTGGCTGTCAATAACATGCCACCTAGCTAGCAGATCTTCAAAAGAGATAAAGACAGTTGTCCCCTTTCAAGGTAAAGGTGACAGCCGAGTAGTGAGTGAGAAAGTACACTTTCGGCTTGTCGCAGCCATGCTAGGGGAGGAGAAGGTTGAAGATGAGTGTTTGCATTACTGTTATCAAGAGCACTATTGTCACTTCTTGTATTTTAACTTCACATATGTTTCCTTTAAAAAGGTTTTAAGCAGAGTTTTAAAATCTTCATTCTGTGAAGAATATTAAGATAAAATAACCTCCGACTCACTCCCCTTTAGTCCACCAGTGTGTACATACATTAAAATATCACTGTGCCCTCAACATGTATATAATTGTTGCTTATCAATAAAAATGGAAAAGTGATTTAAGTAAGCATTAAAATCTGATTTGATATCAGAGATGAGGAACAGCACAAATGAAGGAGACCTGTTGTCAGTGAGACTGGAAGGCACGGTTAATTTGCAGTTCTTCATCTGGATCAATTAAACTTTGAGAAATATTTTCAAGTGTGGCAGTCATCAGACAAGAGTATTAAAATGAAATGAACAGAATCATGCAGCATCTGCCTCACAAAATTTTGTGGGTAATGCTGGGCACTAAACCTAGGGCTCCCCACATGCTAAGCTTGTACCCCAAGCCCTGATACATCCTCAGCTCCTTTTACAGTTTTGGTTTGACATGGACTCTTCCTAAGTAACCTAGGCTCCCCTTCCACTCCTCCTAGAACCCAGCCTGCCCATGAATTTTTGATAGTTCTTCCTCAGCCTCCCATGTAGCTGGGATCATAACCCTTCACTTCAAGGTCTGACCAAGCTTTTGCTTAGATAATGAAGTATAGTCTACAACATCACACTATTGTGAGAATATTAATAATTTTAAGGAGATCAGAAATATATTTGCTTTGGTTAAGAAACATAATTTAAAGTTGAGCATGATGGAACATGTTCATCGTCCCAGAACTAAGACAGAAGCATAAAGATTACAAGTTTTTAAGGTGATCCTGGGCTACATAGTGAGTTCCAGGGCAACCTGGGCTAGACATAATAAGACCTTGTATCAGAATATATGTCGATTATAAAAAATTAAGAAATACAGCTTAAAATGTTTAAATGTTCATTATTTATGTTAATTATAGTCTTTGTGTACCATCTATATTGATAAGTGGTTACTGTTTAGTAACATTTATATATATACACGTAAGTGTTCATATAGACATATGCCTACTTCTATTATCTATTTTATACATATAAATGAATTAAAAGCCAATTCAGAAATAGATTTGTGCTCTACAACGACTGTTTATGTCATTTAAGCTAGAACTTAAATATCAAATTCTAATGACCTTTTGCATAGCCACGAAGCTGGCTATGTTTGACGAGTAAATAAAAAAATCATTTAGATAAATGTCTAAATTATGATAATATAATTATCCAAGAGTTATTTCACAATTATTTTAAACCAACCATATATGCACAGAAGAGTGAAATAAAATAAAAATATGCTTTTGTTGAAAGATTTGTTGGGCTGTGGGATGGCACCATACAGTTCCGCTACTGACCGCTAGATGGCAATAGCTCTACATCTGCTATCATACTAACAAGCCATCCTTCCCTAGTGGTCTTCGAGGTTGCTCCTAGAATAATTGTTATCTCTGCAGATATTTGCCAAGAAAAGACTTATCGGCTTTAGGAATTCTGAGATTGATATTGCTAATGAAAACCCATTTCTGTGCCTGGTTCTTGCTGCATACATCTATGACTATCACAACCGTTACCCCCCAATTTGATTAGCTAGGAGCTGTGAATCATTATAGCAAAATCAATAGAAAATTCATTTTAAGCTGTGAGTTCATAAAGGTCTGAGTATGGAAAGTTTAAGATAATTGCACTGTTTTAATGTAGAGTTCTAACACTCTCTTCCCCACCCACCCTTCAGACCACAGCTTTGGAACATCAGCACAGCAACCATGTTGAATGCAGACATGAAGGTTGAATCCCTTCCCCTCTGCCTGGCTATGGCTGTGTGTTCACTACAATTCACCTGACTGCGGCTGAATGCCACCTATGTTCTTCCCCACGAAACAGACCTATGAAGAGAACTTGCAAAATGCATTTGATCTTGAATTTTAAAAAGAAAAAACAATTGAAAATATGCAGTAAGTGTGTACGGAGTTTCTCAGCTCCGTACCTTGGGAAAAATGATACCATGTAATTTTCTCTTGATATGAGAAGAAAATAGGAACCAACACTCTCCTGGGCTGTTTTATTTGCATTCATTCCTGTAGCCATCAGAGGGAAGTAGAAGGGAACCATCTGCACAATTGGAGCTAATGTGAGCACGGATCAGCTGTATCTAAAGGTCTCATGAATGGGGCGTGGCTGTACCGGACCAGCAGTGTCTGAAAGCCTCACAAATGGGATGTGGCCATCTCTGTGTTCTTTTATATGGTCAGTTGTCAGATCTAGATGACTCAAAAACTTGAGATATAGATTAGGTTAAATCCTAAGGAAACCACTTTCTCTTTGAAAAATATTACTTAAAACTACACAAGGTTATTTTCAAAAAGTATATAATATAATTTGCATATATTCCCCCACATCCAAATACCCTCTTTGGCAAATATACATCTCCAGAATGCAAACATTTTTAACATCTTTCTTTGCAATAATGATTTTAGCTGCCTCTTGTCATTACCCTCCTGTCATTTAAAGATTATTTGAGATGAAATATTCTTTCTCTCTCTCTCTCTCTCTCTCTCTCTCTCTCTCTCTCTCTCTCTCTCTCTCACACACACACACACACACACACACACACCAGAGGGTGAGGGGCAGAGACAGAGAGATAGAGACAGAAACTGTAAGAGAAGAGAGACAAAGTCAAAATACAAATGCCCTGAGTATGTATCCATAAAGTTCAAATGTTGTGGAAGGAGAATCAAAAACACAGCTTTTTGTGGTAAATTTGTCTTGAGCCAGTGTATTTTCAAATACTGACCTTTTATGTGTGGTTTTGTGTAATTAGTAGTGTGGTATTAGGTAAGTCTACTATCTACAACTTGGAGGAGTAGCTACCATGTGTGTGAGAACAGTTGTCCGGAGTACCCTGCATTCACTGTTAGGTACACACCGTGTGGCACAGCGGGTAGGTGGTGGTGTGTGGGTCATATGGTATGGAAGGAAGTGTCTATAGCAATGGTTTTGTTGTTGTTGTTTGTTTGTTTGTCTGTTTTTTTTTTTTTATGCAGGACTTAGGATTGCGGGGCTTTGGCTTTCTGTATAATTTCTACCTAGCTGGGGATGGAAGGAGGCTGTCTCAGTGAGGGTTACTATTGCTGCGATGAAACACCATCAATAAAAGTCAAGGCAGGAACTCAAGCAGGTCAGGGACCTGGAGGCAGGAGCTGATGAAGAGGCCATGGAGGAGTGCTGCTTACTGGCGTGCTCCTGTGGTTTGCTCAATTTGCTTTCTTATAGAACCCAGGACCACCAGCCCAGAGATAGCACATTCCACAATGGGCTAGGCCCTCTTCCACTACCACTAATTTAGACAATGTCCTACAGGCTTGCCTGCAGCCCAGTATTATGGAAGCATTTTCTGGATTGGCATTTCTTCATCTTCAATAACTCTATCTTGTGCCAAGTTGACACAAAGCTAGGCATCCCAGCATCACTGGATGATTAAATCTAAGAGAGTTTTCAGTTATGCTCAGTGGGCTGAATGAAGTTTTCTCAGCAGCACAGAAGATGAGGGGAGTTATGTGTTAAATACTTGATGGGTGATCAATTCTGGTGGTGGGACATAGTACACAAACAGTACCAGAAAAGTAGGTTTTTTGGGGAAAGAAACTACAGGTTTAACGAACTAGTGGGCTAAAGTTAATATTTCTGCATTAACTTTAATTAATCTTGGAACTGTTATTTGAATCCCAAGGAGTACCATGAAATGTTGGCCAGCTTAATGGATCCCCTGGAGTGGGAAAGAGGCAGGAAGATCTGGGTGGGAGCGTGGGTGGGTTTATGAGAGTGTAATGTGTTGGCCCCACTACTAATTTTGAGACAGGTGCCTATGACTAGGGAGTGTATCAGAAGTCTTGAGTCTTGTATAATCTTACAAATTTTAAATATTAGTGTTAGCGTACTACTACAGACAAATTAAGGAAAATATTTTCTGGTTAAGAGAATAGACTCTCCTGATGAATGGAGACCTAACATCAGAGCTGGGCTAAGTCAATCACCTTTCACAGAGACCATTCTAGGGAGGTAAGCTCACTTTAATCTGTGCTAAAGAGATGGGAAGAATAATTTTCTTTTAAGAAGATACCACATTGTTCTTCTTAGAATACCTTCTCCCACCAAAACCAAACACACACACACACACACACACACACACACACACACACACACACTTGTCCTTACAAGCTGCAGTCATAACGGTTCGTCTGGGTCTGCCCACCTTCTGAGTCCTGAGTCTAGAAGGGCAGAACACTTCCTCTTTCTGTTTTCAAACTAATCCTTTGGACAATGGCCAGAGTCTAAGGTAGCTTTCTCTGTCACTTTGGCCTTCCTTAATCTTTCTCTAGAGCCTCGCTACCTGTCATGTACATGCTTGCCCACAGTGTGTCTGACCACCATGCCAGCTCAAATGGCATTTCTCCTCCTCCTGTCCTTCCTTCTCCTCCAGGAAACTGATGAGATCTACGGCTTGCCTGCCTGGAGAATTTTTTCTCTTACACACCAACATTGCAAAAGTGATTGTCCTTGAGTTTCCATCTGTGTTCATTCTTTGTTAGTGAAACCAAGAACCCTAAGAAGGGCTCCCAATTTCTCCTGGCGACAAGAATAGAGAAACAAAGGTTGGGACAAAGTGGCTATATCTGTAGCCAAGGACAGAGCTGGTGGTATTGCTGAGAGCACGAAAGGTTTAAAATAAATCGAATATTTAAAAAAGCAAAATAAACACATGGTTAGGTATGGTTGTTTCTAACAAAGTAGAAAGTAAACTCTGCTCTGTTTGCTGAGTGTCATTTCTATAACTGTTAAATTACGCTTTATGAAGTATACAGTATGCCACCTTATTCAGATTTCTTTTCGATTAGAAGAAGAAAGCAACAAATAGATTTTTAAGAAGTTTCTTCCTCATTTGTTCAGATTTTAAAAGTGCCTCGTGACCTGGAAGGCATATAAGAAAAAAGCTATTACGTTTTGGAGACTGTTGCAGGCCGTAACCAGGATGGAGATATGAGGGTCAAAATATTCCCTAGTGGATAATAGAGCTGTTCAGATCAACCACTCAGGCTGAAGCTGTTGGCAGGAGCTTCTCTGACCTTAGTTCCCCAGCTCTTCCCCTGGGAATGGGAATGCCTAATTTCTATTTTAAACTCCTAATGTGTGGATGGCACCGGGTGAATTTTATTCCTCTGAGTATGAACTGATGCTGATACTTTATCTCTGAAAATTCACACACATCAGACTGGAAATAACAGAGGATAAGAGATGCAAATCAGCCTGGCTGGCATCCCTTACACACACACCTGGCCAGGTTTCAGCAGCTAAAATGTAAAGTTAGAATTAGTGAATTCTATGGCGACACCGAGAAGTTTTCAAGGCTGTTTTGGCTGTGTTAGCTTTAACTCTGTTAACAACAACCCACTGAGACTCCGGTGTCCACTTGTGACTATGGTTTAGAATCACAAGAGAGATTTCTCACTGTCCATGCTGGTGTTACTGTCCATCATGAAGCGAGTAGAGAGTAGGACGATGTATAGTGGGGCCGGGCAATGGTACGCATGCGTATAGGTACAGGACTGGAGGCTGTAGATGGGGACTCTGTGGTTGTCTCCATTGTGGCAAAACATGCATAAAGTAAAATTTACCACCTTGACCCCTTGAAGTGTGCATTTCAGCAACACACACTTAAACACTCATGTAGCTGTGCAACCAATCTCCGGAACACTATTTTGCAAAAGATGAAATTATACAGCTGGTAAAATAACCTTCTTTCCACACTTTCTGCTCCCTAGCCTCTCTCTCGTGGCTGGCTTTAAAGCCTTCGCCTATTTATGGAGGGTTAGGTTTAACTATCTGTGGTTGTCTTATAATTTTAGGATTTGGGGGTTCTTTTTTAGGATTAATGGTGTTTTTAATTTATTTAGGTGGAATTTTAGTTGTATTCTTTTTCTGTCCATAGGGCCACTCCAATTGACTCACACATCACTGTTGGTTATTCTGGGTGACTCTCATAGCATTGTCCTTGAGTCCACGTGCGTGGCTTATTTTTTTTCTGACTATGTTTTCAGCCCTGGGATGGAGCTCCTAAAGAAAGCCTGAAAGAGAAAGTAGGACTTAAAGACATAGACAATTCAGAATTCTGGGGTCTATCACGAAAAAAAAAAAAAAAAAAAAAAAACGAGGAAAAACAGTGTGTTTATCTTACACTGTAATTACATGCCAACGACATGTAATTTTAAAGACATTATTTTGTTATAGTAACAAAAGAATGAAAATAACATGTAATACAAAAAAAATATTGAAGAAAATTGTGGAATGAAAACCTTCAAAAACCCGTTTCAGGCAGGATATCAAAAAGGCATAAATAAAATAAATATATAAATAACTTGTATAATATAACCAATGTTTATCTACCTATCTCCTGATGTCAGCCCTATATTTTTTCAGTGACTGAATTATATTCTATAATAGAATATATGTTATTATTATTTTATTATTTTAATAATTATTATGCTGTATAATATATTTAAATTAAATTTGAAGTTACTTAATAAATAGTGGTAGTCAAGAAAAATGTATATGTAAAAAAAAAAAAAAAAGCAAACAAGAAAAGCAAACAAGCAAATTCCCCAAACCAAAATGAAGCTATTTGACTCTCACATCAGGACAAGTCCAACTTGTGACTTCATCTTCAGGTTATCAAAGGAGATAGCTTCATGGAGAGAAAAGAAAGACAAGGGAGACACCCCATCGCTGCCTCTCCCTGAGCCTTTCTCTCTGGTTCTTTCCCCACTGGCATCATCTGCGTACTGGGAAGACAGTAAGACAGTGTTCTTCTGACAATCTATGCCATGAATATAATATTTATTCCGATAAGATGATGAACTTTTAATATTCATTTGCCTAGTAAAATGAATTCATTTTATGCACACCCTCCACTGCTCAGTGGGAATAGATTAAAAAAGAATGGAGACCAACTAACTACACTGGGAGTGTTGAGGGAGGCTTTGTCAAAGAAAAACATTTACAAAATGGGTCTTGAGACAAATGCATAATCTATTCAGAGCACAGAAAAACATATCCATCATTTTCTTTCCAGTAGGTAATTTATGATCCTCAGCACACACAGCACAATTCTTTCTCATGTTATTCATTCCTCTGATGATTTTTTTTTTTTTTGAGCTGAAGAAACAAAACAAGTTATTGCATCTGAGAAATCACCCCACTGGGCCAAGACATATAAGACAAAGTGTAAGATGTTATGAAGGAAGATAGGAGAAGCAAGAAAACAGGGAATCATAGGGAAATGGAAAAGTTTGAAAAATCAATTGGAGCTAAAAGATCAGTCGAGAGAGAATGAAGCATAGTAGCAGTCGCTCTCAAGGTAGGCTATTGATAGCTCAATCCACGCTCTTTCTAAAGGGTCCTTGTAGCCTTCTGTGGGGACAAGAAGGTGGTGAGGAATACCCCACTTCTATAAAAGATCAGTTTCAAAATGAATATAATTGCAATTTCAGTGAAAATTAGCAAGGTCAGTATCAGATAAATGTGTAGGATATTTTCATATACTAACTAGAGAGGTAAATCTATATATGAGAGCTTAAGTTAATGTTGGAAGATGCCTGGACATGTTAGGTATGTGTTTTAATCTAGACAAATATAAATTTGATTGATATTTGTGATGTAACCGCTG
Organism: Rhynchomys soricoides; assembly: GCA_019843965.1. Taxonomy (NCBI): domain Eukaryota; kingdom Metazoa; phylum Chordata; class Mammalia; order Rodentia; family Muridae; genus Rhynchomys; species Rhynchomys soricoides. Next base: position 2,362,188 of record JADRCH010000824.1, read on the forward strand.
AGGGACCTTGGCAAGTGACTGTTTATATTTTTCAGCACTGCGGTCCTAAACTGTAAGACACACCAGTAATAATATTCGGCTGCACAGAAATGAGGTGCTAGAGATGAAGTGCCTGACACAGGGGCTCATGTCAAGCAACAGCTCTGTGATTATCTCTCCTCTGTTTAATGCAATGCTTAGCCTGCACCAGCCTGGCTATGCTATCAAGAGATGGGAACCGCTTAGTGATTTGCAAAAAGAAATTCGATAAAGGAAAGAAAGAAAGAAAGAAAGAAAGAAAGAGAAAGTAACAGTAAGAAACATTTAAAAGAGGAGTAGTTTTAAAACTGTAGGAATGGAAGATGCAGAGTGAACATCTATGGATGCTATTGAGTATCCAGGAACTGAGGCTCCCTACCTCCGGGGTCTCATCGGCTTACTCCTCTGTAAGTCATAAAGAGATGAAAAAGGCAGCTGCTGCTTGTCAATGCTGTTAGCCACTGTGTCTACACTGCAGCAGGAATAGGTGCAAGGGAAGCCATCATGATAGAAGAAGCGTGTGCTGGGGAAGTTATCCATGCTGCAAAAGCCAGGACTGGAGAGGCAGTGTGTACTGCAGGAACTGCACACTTTGAAGAAACCACAGAACAAGGTATATTATAAACAGAAAAATCATCTCTTTTTTTCCCTCTCTCTTGATTGTCTATGTAGAACTCTCTTAGCAAAGAAAAAGAAGGGCTTGAAACAATTAAGGGCCCAGATCCATCCAGATGGAGCAATGAAGAACATATCTGGATCTGAGAGCCAATCCTGTGATCCTTGGCCCATAAGCTAACTTAGTTTCACTTTTGGACTGCATCTGTGTAAAGCCAGATATTGTACACAAAGACCCAGAGGTGCAAATGGTCAACTAGAGACAGGCAGTCTAGCTCCTGGGAAGAGCCAAGTAGGGCTGATGATTGCCAGTGTAGGGAAAAAATCTTGATCTGGTCCTCTCCATGTGCTTCCAACCTCCCTTGTCTTTCTATGAAGAAGAAATCGCAAATCATATTGTCCTCAGGTCGACGAATATGTCACATTTGCTCTTTGAAGCAGACATGAATGCTACACTCTTCACAGTAATCCCCATGACTATGGTGCTCTTGAGAGAAATTCTGCCACTTATCCTCCCAGCCACCCCTCAAAACCCACCTAAACAACTTGGTTAGCACAGCAGATCTCAACACCAAGTGAATTAGGGTCTTCTTCAAACTCAATATGCTGTTAATGTCCGACTAGCATGATTTCCCATCCTTTATCCTGTAGAATGCAGAGGGATGAATTCTGGAACATGAGTTACCATCTTTATTTTGGGTCACAGTGTCAGCTACCACCTTCAAAATGATGGATTAACAGTACTGTCTCCTGTTCTGTAGCCAAAAGCCTTAAGTGGGCAGCTTTAGTTATTTTTTTAAACTTCTTTTTAAAGAATCATAAAATCAAATGTAGTCAAATAGTACTCACTTTGCAAGCAACTGATTCCATGGCTTATTTAAGTCACCCCCACACTTCTTGTATGATACTGTTAACCTAGAAGAGGCTTGTCTGGGTTTGTTGTCTCTGTCAATTAAAGAATAAAAAGCCAGGGGACATCTCAGACCCACTGAGCAGTGATGGGTAGCTAGCTTTATTAAAGTTGAAAAAAATCACATGATCTTTCTCTCTCTCTCTCTCTCTCTCTCTCTCTCTCTCTCTCTCTCTCTCTCACACACACACACACACACACACACACACACACACACACACATTCACATACACAATCTTTATTACTCATCAGTGGCCCTTTCCCTGCCTGCATGCCTGTTAAGGGTCTCTCTAGTCCCTCGTTCCTCAGTACCAAAATCCTTACTTCAACTTTTCTTTTCACCTAACAAAACTGAAAATGAAAAGTTAAATAAATTTTCCCAGAGTTGCATGATTTTAAAATAACAGAGCACACCTCTAGATATAAGTGTCTGATTCTTTGGTTTTGTTTTGTTTTTTTGTTTTTTTGTTTTTTGTTTTTTAAAGGAATTATTTATTTATTTAATGTACATGAGAACACCATAGCTGTCTTCAGACACATACCAGAAGAGGGCATCGGATCCCATTACAAATGGTTGTGACCCACCATGTGGTAGCTGGGAATTGAACTCAGAGCCTCTGGAAGAGCAATCAGTGCTCTTAACTGGTGAAGCATCTCTATAGCCCCCAAGTGTCGGTCTTATTTATTCTTAAGCCCATCTGAAGTTGTGTATATGTGTGTACATGTCTGTGTGCATGTGTATGTGCAAGCATGTGTGTGTATATGTGCATGTGGAGGTCAGAGGTTTACATTGTGGTTTTTTCAAAATAACTTATTTATTTATTTAATGTGTATAAGTGTGTGCCTGTGCACCATGTACACAAAAAGGGAGCCGACTGAAGTCAGAAAATTGCATTGAATCTCATTTTAAACTGGAGTTTCAGATGGTTGTGAGCTTCCATATGGATGCTGGGAATCAAACCTGGGTCTTCTGTGAAAGTTAGTCAATGAACTGTATCCTCAGCCACATCCTGACGTTATTTTTTGAGACAGGGTCCTAGTGATTCTCCTGTGTCTGCCTGTGTACTGTGTACTGGGAATACAGCAGCCCCAGTGGATGCTGATTGTAAACTTAGGTTCACATACTTGCACAGAAAGCACTTTACTAAATGAGTTACTTGCCCATTCCTAACTAAATCTACACACACACACACACACACACACACACACACACACACACGTATGTATATATATTAATGTATATTTAAATAAATATATACTTATTTATTTATTTGTTGCACAGTAATTATTCTGTAAGTGTGGATCTTCCCAGACTCTGTGCTCTGTCTCACATAGCCGCTGTCATTGGCTCAGAGCTGATTGGTTCACACAGCTTATTTTTAGCTCTCTATGCTTAGTAATGCTAATTATTTAACATCTTTTTCTGAAGGCCAAGATCCCAACAGAGATCACCCGTGGGGCTCCTGCTATAATGAGCAGGCTTCTGGTGGTGTGAAGATACATTTTGATCCCTGTCTAGGGTATTGCAAAGTTGTTTTGCCATTTGTAATTTTCACTTATTGGGAAACAAGATAAATCTACCCAAGTCTGTTCACACTGTTGAGACCTCTACATCTCCTTAAGTGTTTCTCAGGAAATGTAACACTGAAAACAGCCTTTAGAACAGCAGGGTCAATTGTTACAGATAGATTCCAAGAGAAGGGGGAATCGCTCAGGGGTATAGAGCATTTGACTGTGGATTTGCAGAGGAAAACAGAATGTTGGACGCTATTACAGGAGCTTTTCCAAATGTATTTCCTGTTGAGGGCTAACAGCTTTTGAGAAATCAATGCACATGCACTACTCTTGCTGTATGATCTTTATTATCACAGGCTCTTTCACTGGACCTGAAGCTTGCCATCTTGGTAGGGCTGCTTGGACTGGCCAATGAGCAGTTTGGATCTACTAGTCTCTGCCTGGTCTCTCAAGGCTGAGGTTATAGGCATGTACAGCCATATCTGACTTTTATGTGGGTGCTGAGGATTTGAACACAGATCCTCTTGCTTTTACAGCAAGCCCTCTTACCCACTGAGGCATCTCTCCAGTACACCTTGTGTGTTTCTAGATTATCTTTGTGACTGGATCCTGGATTTATGCCTGGATTAAGTATCCAGGAAGGAGTGTCCTCCAGCACTGTGGTAACACCCTGACATCGCTAGGTACCACCTCTTCACCCATTCCTCCAATGCCTTTCCCCCAACTGTGTCTTCTATCTTCTAGCATTAGAAAGACAATTGTTTTAGTTTAAAATTTATTACTCAAGTTTTTGAGATAAGATTTCCTCCATAGCCCAGGCTGGGCTCCAGTTTGCTACCCTTTTGTCTCAGCCTACCGAGGGACAGGATTACAGATGTGTGACACCTGTTGGGGTCCAGGAATCACCCCACAGATGTCTATCCTTGTCAAGTAAGGATAGTTTATTGATCACCACCCTGAGACCAGACGTTCAGGGATACAAGTCAGACTTGGAAGCTGAGACTGAAGCTCAGATTGTTTCCCAGGGGCAGTTTATAAAGGCAAAATCCACAAAAACTCAGCAACTATAAACATAGGAACCATAACCATAATAACCACAAAAGCTCATACCCAGGTTTAGAAAGTACTGTCAGGTGGTTGTGGCAGTTGGTTTGGTCCAAGATTATTGTAGCTACCTATACAAAGCAGTTCTTACTGACCTTGGTTGTGATTAGCTCTAGAGGAGGACGGGGATCTGAAGAATTTCCAAGAACACCAAAGCATAGAATTTAACAGGATATTTGGTTAATGGTTAACTAGGTACGAGAAAGGTCCTTTGTAACAATGTAAGATGGTTAGATGTAGGTATAAAGCAAAATGACTATAGCAGTGCCAGAAAGGCAGTGGTTACCTAGGTCTTAACAGACACCATGCCTGGCAGGGGTACCCATGGCTCTAGCTGGATATGTAGCAGAGGATTGCCTTATCTGGCATCAGTGGGAGGGGAGTCCCTTGGTCCAGTGGAGGTCTGATAACCCAGGATAGGGGAACATAAGGCTGCTGAGGCAGGAGTGGGTGGGTGAGTGGGGGGCATCCTCAAAGATGTAGGGGAAAGATGAGGGGATAGGGGGCTTGTGGAGGGGAAACTGGGAAGGAGGAAAACATCTGAAATGTAAATAAATAAAATAACCAATAAAAATAAAAAAATTAAAAAAGAAAGAAAATGTAAGCTAAATAAACCCTTTCTCCCCTCAATCTTAAAAAGTGTTTCTGGTTTTTTTTTTTTTATTGAATCTAACTGATAGAAGAAATAAATTAATACACACACTAAAAGTATGTCAAGTGTTCAGAAGGAGCCAGAGTTAATGGAGGCTTTTTATACCACAATTGAATGTATTAACTGAAATTCTGGGGACTCCCTCAGGGTCTGGATATGATAGTGGGAAGTCAGGGAATTCTTGGAATTCTTAATCTCATGAATAAAGAGTTTAAAAATAGACTCAAGAAGAATATCAAGGACAATTTTATTAATGTTTAAAATAAAAACCTTTGGGCATGCAAGCTGTAAACTGAGAGTGTCTTGGAGGAGAATGGTTAAGAAAAGGAAAGCAGTCATGTCAGCCACATGGCAGACAAGCAGCCATGAGGCAGGGAGGGGACCGGTAGAGAAAACAGAAAGAAGCTCCAAACACCGCAAAAGCATAGTTAGATTCTAGATAGCATCTGAGAGAAAAATACAGCAAAAATCAGAACTTTGTGAATCAGAACTCACCATAGTAGGTGGACCCAACAGAACCTCATCTTACTTTGTAGAGATTATGCTATGGGAGCGTGCTGGAAAGGAAGAATACAGTATCTCATTAAGGGATTTATTTCTTCAACCAGGGTTAAGATGAGGCCACCCATCTCCTGGTAGCTCTGCCTTCCTGAGCCAGATCATTGACCTACCCCACTGATCTGTTGGGTCACTACCCAGGCCAGAGGTTTTATTCCCTTGATCAGAAGGAGATAGTTTGCTTCTTAATAAGCCTTACTGTTACTGTGACAGACATATGAGAAAGAGATAAGTAATGACAGTAAAGCTCCAGGAACAAGTGTATTTAAACAGAGGAACAATTTTTTGGATCCATATTAGAAGTAGCTTGGATTAGAGAGATGCCAGTGCAGATGGATAAATGGGTCCAACATGTAGTTTTAAAGTACAAGGAGAAAGTACCTCTACAGAAAGAAAAAGTTGAGGTGGGAAGGAATGATGGGGTAGCAAGATGAAGAACAGCTTCAAACATCTCCAAGCCCCTATCTTTTGAAGGCTTTACAGATATTATTAAAAGTCATCTCATGAGGAGGATTATCTTGGATAGTCCAGGTGGACGGTAAGTAAAATCATCAGTATTCTTACTAAGGGAAGCAGAGGTGAATTGGTAGAGAAGAGGAGGCGACAGGGAGGGATGGAAGAAGAAATGAGAGAGACAGACATACATACAGACAGACAGAGACAAAGACAGAGACAGAGAGAGACACAGAGAAAGCGCCATGCTGCTGCCTTCGTAGACTGAGGCCATAGAACACAGGTGACTGACTCTTAGTGGAAAAGACAACGAAATGGATCTTTCCTCTAGCCTCTGGTCTGTTCTGTTGGGTCCTTTATTGTAACATAGAGATAAGTCCCAAACTCTGGCTTTCAAACTCAGACTCTGTTCCTTTCTCTTCCTATTTGGGATCTCCATGTTTAGGTTTGTTAACTCATATTTGTTTATATTTGTTTCACTGATACTTTGCTTCTGAAAAATCTTTTAAATTTTAATCTCAGATACTGTATATTTCAACTCTACAATATTAGATTTTTGTTTATTTTAGTCTGTATATTTCCCAAAAATTCATGTAGCTTTATCTTTTTTTCTGACAATGCTTTAATACATGTATAATAACTATTATTTATAACAATTGTTCTAAACTTGTTAAATATAATATCTGCTATGTCTGTATGTCCTTTCTGTTTGACTGTATGTTTTTGAGACTGAGTTTCACCATACAGCCTGGGCTAGCTTAGTGTTCACAACCCTCCCATTTCAGTCTCCTAGTGCTGGGAATATGAAGTGTCATCATCTGGCCTTGTTGAATTAACTAATTCAGTTTTTAAAAAATAGTGGTCATACTTTTCTACTTATTTATAATTAAATAATTTTATTGTAGAGGGATAATATTTTGCAAGGATTATGTAACCTTCCAAAAGATGTTAATTTTATTTGTTATATTTGTTAAATTGCTAGTAGAGCAACTTAATCCATATAAAATGTGTTTCAAATTCTCTCTTACCTGCAGGTTATAGACTGTAGTCCTGGAAGTGATCCTCAGTGCTATAAAATACTGTGCTCCTGGAGTATCTGTGACGAGTCCCAGATTAAAGTCTTCTAGTCATCCAAGGTTTGAATGTCACCTGCATCTCCCCAGAGCAGGTAGCTATCGAGGTTCTTGCTCAGCTTTTTAGCCTTTTTAAGTTGTTTCCTGCTTCTACTAGATCAATTCAAATCTTATTAACATGTGTAGACAGATGTTAAAGGGTTACACGCACAGATTTGGAGATCACATGTTTTATCTTGTTCACGAATTTAACTCTTTCACTGAGTGAGTTATGTTCACAGGCATGAGAAAGGGCAGTTAAATGTGGACTAGGGCATTTTTCTTTCACCCTTCTAAGTAGCTTATCAGTAGATTCTCCTGCTTTGGGCTGATGTAAATCTAGAAGCAGCCATGGATATACCCTATGTGTGTTAAGGGTTTATAGTGATTGGCAGCAGGATACAGTTTAGCAAGTATAACTCTGTCACAAGAATCCTAGCCCTGGATAAGTTTTGTTCTTATGTAGTCTTGGACTAAGGAAGTAAAAATATTGGTATTTATTACTAGGGGAAAACATAACCTAATAAAGTACTTTAATTATCAATTTTAAATTAAAATTACCTGATGACAATTTAATTTGTATGGCTTTTATTATCAACTGTTGGGATTAGCACCTTAGTGAGTAGGTAGTGCCTGTGGAATTGAGAACCACTGGCTTTTGAAAGATGGTGAAGGTAGGAAGTGAAGTAGATTCAGATTTGAGCCTAGAAAATTTTACTCCCTGAAACAGCTCTCACCAACTCATGAGCCTTTTATTCTTCTGTGGGCGTGGAATAGAAAGTCAAATTGTCCACAACAGTTGTCTCTTCTAGTTTAGTTTCTTCCAATTTGTCAACATATTTCAGACATATAGTATATACCACAGATGAATCAAGCCTGACTTTTTCTGTATGTGTGTCTGTCTGTATGTGGTAGAGAGACCTAAGTGGCTGGGTCGCATGTATACCATCTGATACACCAAGGATGAAGAATAATTGGCAGCTCAGGATTCCTAATTATCAAGTCACTGGGGGAATATATGTTGTCCAGTTCCTTGCTCATGTACCTGCTATAGATGTCTAAGGTTACAACTGAATTCTTTGACCCTGAGATACCCAAACTGTATTCCCCTCAGACAGGACATAGGCTGCATGACTTTTTCCTCATTATTAATTCCTAGCTGCACACTGGAAGCCAAGCTAAAGTTTAAACAAGGACTTATTGAAGGTGAAACTTCAGCAATAATAAATGAGAACATGGCAAGTAATGTATAAGTAAGTAAAACAGAGAAATTCAAATGTAAGAACAGTGGTACAGAGTTGAGATCCAGTTCGAAACAAACAGCCAATAGCAGCTGTGCCTTATGCCCAAATTATCTCATAATAACTCGTGACTTCCTGTTACCTTATGGACATCTTAGGAACTACCCATCCAAGAGAAAACGGATTGCTCTCTTAGCTTTCAATAGCATTCTTTGTTTCATAAATGCTACCAGGAGGTCATCATCTATCCTAAACCTGTTTAGGAAAAGATTGCACACAGTGTCAAGTGTCTCGTTTTCTCAAGTAAAATAATAAAATATATAATACATAAAGTATAGAAAGATTAAAAATGGAAAATAAAGCGATAAAATAAAGATAGGAAATTCTAATATAAATCACATTTGAAAACAAAATACTCACTACTATCTAAAATATGACTGAAGTAAGAGACGCACTGATAATTTGAATAATATAATTAACAAATTTTAAAATATTGTAATTTTCAAGAATTCTGGGACTCAGTCTAACTGATTTGCTCAAGTACAGACTATGGCTGAATATCTCCTCCTACCTCTTAGAGTTCTATTTGAAGGTGAAATTTTTTTAAAGGTCAAGATGTGAGAGCTCCAACTAACTAACTAACTAACTAACTAACTAACTAAAACTAACTAAATTGGGGTGAACGGAATCTCAAATGATTAAATGATCCAAAGTTTCCTGTAGGAATCACTGTAGTGATTCTAGAAGTACTGAGTAGAGATCAACATGGGATGAAGAATCAAGGAATGCAGAGAAAGTTCCAGTGGTGGAGACAACCTACAGCATTATTACTGCAACCGTGGCTTCCAGATCCTCATCAGCATTGTCCGAGAGAGTCTGACCCTGAAGGAAGATTACAGGCTTATGCAGGATCTAACAAGCAAATTATGGGACATGATGAAAAGCCGTATCATTGCACACACCAGGCCCATATACCGCCATAGCTGTTACAAGTAGTTAGCACCCCTCACCACCACAGACTGAGTTGGAATCAGCCTTTTAATAAGATTCCCAGAAAGTCTGAAGGATCATTAAAGTTTAATGTCTGACCTAGGGTGAATCTGAAAAACAGATTAACAATCGCTAGAATTTTACAGTCACATTTCTTCATTAGTACAAAGTTAATACAAAGGTAGTGTTTTAGAAAGTGGGTAGAGCACAAAGAAGGGAAAGTCTGCTTATTTTTGACTATATAAAAAAATGAATACAGTAATTTGATCTCATGGAGAACAGTGGCAGAAGGTCAGAGGCTGTGGCTAGTGAGGAGCTAAGCGAAGTCTTTAAGAGGTTGGTTATAAATTCCTGGAGCACTAACTGTAGTTACGGAGTGTGTGACCTGAAAGAGCTCTCCTCTACCAACCCTCACTGCTCCTCCTTGGGCTAAGCTGGAAGGAAGTGCAAAGCATTTCTAATTGAGTTGCTAAGGCCCAGGAGTAAAAGTGATAACTTAAAATAAACATTAAATGCTAATTCAAATATTTGTAGGTAACAGGGATTGGAATTGAAAGCACACTTAGTTAATTAGCTGGGGTCTTAAATCCCAAGTTTTATCACACCTAGTAAATGAGACTTGAATGCATCGTAAGCCTCACATGACAGCTCTGAAATCTTGCCTTCAAAAGAAGCCCATGTTGGACATTGGGGATGTGAAAGTGGGTGTGAAGACTCTAATCTTTGCACAGTTTTGCATAACCTGACAGCTTTCTTCCAGTGAAATGACCATGGTCAAACTTTATTTGCTCATAATTATGGTTTGCTGATTTCCATTTGTTCTTTCATGAAACATTTATTAAATACTTTTTGTGTGTGTGTCAGAAAATGAACTGGGTTCCGGGCATACAAAGTAGAATAAAGCGAGTCTCTAGCCTTTGAGGAAGTAAGAAAGTCATTGATGAGAACAGTCCTTGGGTGAAACGTAAACAGGAAGGTGTGGAGAGATTGGGCAAGAAGGTTGAGTGTGCATGGCCTTCATTGCCACATAGAACATGTTAGATTACCTGTGTTGTTTGATCTCATTTCAGCAACCAAGTGGAGCAGATTTTAATCTTCTGAAGAAAAAAAACAAAAAAAGAATCTGACCCTGAAGGAAGATTGCAGACTTATGCAGGATCTAACAAGCAAATTATAGGACATGATGAAAAGCCAGATTCTCTAACCAGAACATTGCATACACCAAGCCCATATTCTGCCATAGCTGTTACAAGTAGTAGCCAACAGGAACAGCAGTTTGGGATGTGTTAGAATTCTCATGTACATACCTGTGAATCTGTCACCAGATTGTGGCTGTTCTGTTGGCGTAGTCATTTCAACACACTACCTTCTCCGTTTGGCTCTTTGTCCATCCCTTTGATATGTGTGTGACCAACTGTAAATCAAAAGTAAGTGACCACCTTCCAATCTCCAATTAAGCACTGCTATGTGTTTGAGCTTCATTGCTAGATTTTTCTGACACATTTATTTTACTTAATAATTTATGGGACATGTATCAACTACGTGCACAGTACTATGCTGGACCATATGGAAGAAGAAAAAAAATCTGGTAATACCGTTGCTGAGAGCTGGAGCGTTAAACTCAGTGAGTGGCTTAATTCACATGCGTAGAGCCTGCCCTAGGTTCCACCTCTAGCACCACAAAAAAATAATTTTAAATTATAAACTGGTTGACCAGAACTATGATCAACTAAATTATAATCCACAATAGTTAGTTAGAGCTAAGTATCAGTAATTGTTCAGCCTTCCCAGGTGATTTCAATGCATGCTTAGACTGGACAAGTCCAGTGTAGAATTAAAAGGCCACAAAAATCCCTAGACTATACAGCTTTCCCTTCAAAATAACTGAAAGCCCAGTGAATAATCTGCATATGGTTTAACTTTTTTGGTTATTTCTAATATTATTTCATTAAGTGAAACATGTAGCAGGATTAGCAAGAATGAATTTCTGAGAACATCTCTTAACAATTTTCTTTGAAAACAATTAGAGGGCAGAAAATGTACGTGGTTATAGATACCATAGACATAACATGGTACCTTAAGAGAGTGGGGTTCAACAGCTAAAGGTGTAGCGGCTGCAATAGTCGTGCCTGTCATCTCAAGTGAGAAAATCACTTTATGCACCAGAGCATTGGTTTTGTCATGTAAATGACATATAATACTGGCATCAAAAGTTTAGGGTTCTGGGAACATTTGCCATACTCCTTGAACAGCATTTGGTGTGCAGGCAAAACGTTTGTGGATAATATAAAACAGGTTTAGAGACATGAGTGAGTTTGTTTCGAGGGAAGATCTGATTGATTCCTAATGAGGAATTGAGAGAAATTTTCCCTGTAGAGAGGAGCCTGGAGAGACCTGGACACTATTGTTCTTCATGTACCCCACATACTCCAGTGTATGGCTAGTCAGGGAAGGTGTTTCTGAATGGTCTTCACTGCATTTTCCAGATGTAAGCCTGAGTGGCCTCAAAATTACTGGAAATAAGAGGAGTCTTCATGATAAACACAAGTTCAGAATTTTACACCTAGTGGGGGACAATTGAATGGCAACTAGAAACCATTTACTGTCATTATCAAGAGAAGATTGTGTACCTTTCCCTGTCAATCAATGCCCATGTACCAATTTGATGCCCTTTTAGGATAAAGACATATGACTTTCTTGTACCTTCAGGTGTGCGGAACAAAGACCTATTACAAAGTCCCAGAAATAAAGATCCTTGTCCTGCACTGCAGAACTCAATGTAGACCTCCATGTGACATGGAGCAGCAAAGAGCCAAAGCGTCCGTTAGGTGTCACCTTTCGCTACCTTTGATTGTTTCTTCTAATAGTACGGTGAGCTTAACAAGGAAATAAGTGATCAGCTAAAGATGCGAGCCGCCTGGATTCAGAGAACACAGTCATATATTCTCATTATTATGTTTTAACAAGTTATGTGTAGCCACATGGTTAGCAGACATGAGCACTTGCTTGTGTTCAGCATTAGGAACATGATGTTGAGGACACAGGCCTGGGTTCAGCTCTTAGGTAGCAACTGAATAAGTCAGGTTTCAATTTGTGCTCAAGTAGAATCGGTCATGGGGGACTTCGACAAAAACAACAAACCCAGAGTTTTGTTCTGAAGTATAATTTGCATTATATTGGTAAGTTGTGATAGGGTTGTCTGAGGTCACGGATATGCTGGCTCAGAAAGCAGGGTTACTTTCCTCACTTCAAACATAAGCATCTTCATGTCAAATAGTCGTAAAAAAACCCTGTCCTGGGTGAGGCTTCCCCTCCCATCGGGTCTGTAAGGGAAAGTGACAAACAGCTAACAGTTAAGGGTGTTATAAACAGTACATTCTTAAGAATGGTTGGGCCTCGATGCTCGCAGCCAGCCATTGGACTGAGTATGGCGTCCCCAATGGAGAAGTCAGAGAAAGGACTGAAGGAGCTGAAGGGGTTTGCAACCCAATAGGAAGAAAAACAATTTCAACCAACCAGACCCCCCCCCCCCCCAGAGCTCCCTGGGACTAAACAGCCAACCAAAGAGTGGACATGGGCGGGCAGTGGTGGCGCACGCCTTTAATCCCAGCACTCGGGAGGCAGAGACAGGCAGATTTCTGAGTTCGAGGCCAGCCTGGTCTACAGAGTGAGTTCCAGGACAGTCAGGGCTACACAGAGAAACCCTGTCTCGAAAAACCAAAAAAAAAAAAAAGAGGGACCCATGGCTTCAGCTGCATATGTAGCAGAGGATGGCCTTGTCGGGCATCAATGGGAGGAGAAGCCCTTGGTTCTGTGAAGGGTGGTGAGGCAGGAGTGGTGGTTGAACACCCTCATAGAAGCAGGAGGAGGGGAATGGGATAAGAGGTTTCAGGGGGGAACGGGAAAGGGGACTACATTTGAAATATAAATAAATAAAATATCCAATAAAAAAATAAAAAGATACTTTACCTGTTTGTATCAACCGACTATAAAATCTCAACAATAAAAATAGCTTTTATTCTTGTTAAAAAAAAAAAAAAAGAATAGCTGGACCTCAGGGAAAGAGGACTAGATATCTCAGGTGGGGTGGTACCCAAGGAGGTGCCCCCTTCTCTAAGGAGGTCAGGAGGTAATGGGGGAGAGATTTATGAGAGTGGGACTGGAAAGAGAGGGGGAGAAAGTGGGTACTATGATCAGGATATAAAGTGAATAAAAAAGTTATTGGGGAAAAAAAGAATAGCTGGGAGATAAAATACTTCTGATTGAGGTTAGAGTTCTTCATTCCATGGTACAAAAATGTCTACAGTGGCAACAGGAAGCCAACATTTCAGACATGGGAAGTCAGCCATGAAAAGAAAACCCAATGGAGGATTCCAGCGGAGCACCTCCGCTTCTCCAGTAGATACTGCTGGGTGTTGTTAACGCTGTTCTCATGATGTGACCTTTGCTCTTTCTAGCAAGGGGCTTCAGTCACCTCGGATAGGTGCTCCAAGCCCCTGCTTTCATGATGCTTTGTTGTCTGATGCTTGTATCTGTCCACTACACACCATTTACTATTTGGCTTTTGCTTGTTCTGTGCATAATAACCTCACTCACTGGATCTCATGGCTCTTGGAGATCATTTTCCAGATCACTCAGAACCCAGAGCAAAGTGATTTTGACCTAAAAAAAGAGATTTTACTATGGAGTTAAAAATAAGAAAATCATTAGGACAAATCTAGCAAGGTCATTTACAAAGAAAAGTCAAACTTCAAATGTTAAAAAAAGTCGATATTTAAGCAAATAGATCTAACTTTACAATACAGAAATGCTTGCAAAATGAAGTCTTTAGTTAGCTTGTATGTTTATGTGTAGTTTAATATCCCAAATGTTCAGAAAAATCTTATTTTGTTGCACCAATTATTGATGAATATACAAAATATCTCTAAATCAATAATGACAGGGAATACATAGGGTACCATTTCATCTTTAAACCCCTCATTTATGTCTGGATAGCATCTTCATTTACATTACCCCTGTGGTTACAGCATGTGTATGCTCTCATTCCTTCAACTTCTTGCCTTGTTCAGAAAGTTTCCAGTTGGGAATTTACGTTTTTTCAAGTTCACACAGCCACAGATGCAATTTCACCCATATTTTTAATAACTAAAGTCTGTCAAGGTAATAAAAAAACACCCTCAACCCTCCTAATTTTGATTTCCACAGGGCTTCTAGTGTAGCAGAGACCAATTAGGATGGCAGATAATCCACTTGGACCTTCCTTAAAGTCTCTCTTAACAGTTTCCCAAAAGCCTCTAAAATGGGTGAGTACAGGGATTAGTGATGATCAGTCCACGGGGATGGCAGGCATGAAGATAATTAGCCTTGTTTCCATTTCTTCTTCTCCTATGTATTCACCAGACAAATTAATAAAGATATGGCAGGTAATAGCAGAGACCAAGAAACACAGGCCAACAGTCTAATAGCTCCAATTTAGCACAAAGCTTCTGAGGTTTTTTTTTTTTTTTTTTAAAAAAAAAAAAAAATATATATATATATATATTAGCCCGTATATTATTGTAGACAACATTTATCTTTAACTACTAAAAATGTAGCAGAAATAAATCATCACCACTATTTTTGTAGATGCATTAAAACCCCAGATCATGTCTAGCAGTCACTCCTGATTTGTCATTCTTATGTCGCCGGGTCCCAAGAATTCACCTCAGCATCCTAGTAGAGTTCTGGATTCTCCTTCATCTCCAGCCCTGCCCAGGAGTGACTTCCAACTAGAACTCTTAGGCCCAGCGTAGTGGTGATCACCTTTAGTCCTATCACTCAGGTACAGGCAGGTCTCTGTGAGTTCAAGGCCAGGTCTACATAGTGAGTCCTGTCTCAGGAGAACTAAAAAAGGAAAACAGCTACCAATAGCAACTAGCATTCTTCTTTATGTCTTCCTGAGAGCATCATGAACCCATGATTCATGGAACCAGCCCATACTTCCCATGCAAACTACCCGGAGAAGAAATGGCACCAAAGCCCCAAATATTGTAGCAGGATACCATGGTTTAGAAAGGTATACTCCAGGAAAAATCAAGAGCAACTAAGTGGCAGAGCCACGTGCTGTTAGAATTGTGTAGCTGAGGTGCGTAGATACACAAAGGAAATCGCTGAATTTGGAGAAAAACCATCATCCTTTTATTTTTGTTTTCTCAAGATGTCTGCCAGAGTCCCAAGTCAGTGTCTTGTGAATTTCATCCCCATAGGATACAAATCTTTTCCTCTGAGGTGACACTGCTGTTTATATTCCGAGGGAATAATAAAAGAGGAAAAATAATTTTTAAAGCACGCTGCCTACATAAAGAAAGTGAGGTTTACTACGCTAGCCCCACCCTTTCAAGGTACAGAGGAAAAATTTCAAAACTTTCCTCACTGGTGCTAACTTTTCTTTGACATCATATTTAGTTGCTTTTAATTCAAAGTTTAGACTAGCATTATTAGGTTCAGAGGGTTTGTTTATCTTTTTTTTTTTTTAAGTGTGTGTGTGTGTGTGTGTGCACATGCTTGCTTGTGTGAAAATCAGAGAAGAACATTAGGTGCAGCTGGTCTTCACCTTCCAAAGTATTAAGGATGAGCCCCTTGTTTATTGCTGCTCCTGTTGGGGGATGGGCTCCTTGTTCACAGCTGAATCTGGCTGGCTGGCTGTGAGGTCCTAGTAACTCTCCTGTCTCTTCCTTCTATGTCCCTGAAGGAATACTTGGATCACAGAGGAACCCCCCCTCCTCCCCCCGTGTGTTCTTAAGTTCTCTCTTTCCTGTCTGCTCTCATGAGGCTTGGGTGTATTCTCTGACTCATTCTGTCAAATCTTTCTGATATGTCACTTTGTCCACCCCTTCAATTAGAGGTCACTTCAAACATGGTTGGATCCTTTTGCAAACTAACTTAACTTCATTTTGGGGGATTAAAGTTGTGTACTAAGGGTTTTCCTTACTCCAGCCAGAGGGATTAAAGGTATGTGATCTATCTGCATTCCAGCTGGATCATACTGATCCAGGTCTTTGGATATGATCTCTTGCCAGAGCAGCCCATATTGCTGGATTAAAATTCCTCTATAGGCACAGTACTGTGTGAGGCTTTACGTGGTTTTTGGGGACCTAACGTAAGGTCTCCAAGTTTTCACATCAAGCATTTTACCACTGAACCATCTCTCAAGCCTTCTGATCCAGTTTTTTGTTATGCACAGTCTCAATTCCTCCCTTTCATGAGCTCAGAATTCCACTTATGGGAACCAATATATCTTGTAGTCTCACATTTCCTCTTCTTCCAAATTATTTCCATTGTTTCAAGCTTTTCATTCCCAGGAGAGCTACCACAGTTCTTATCCACATGTGGGAACTACATCACAATGACTACACCGCCAGCCCCTCAGCCCGTCAATTCTGCAGAGCTTGGATTCTCTCCCTGGGAGGTTTACTTCTACTTTGCACAGTTCTTGCAGATTAACTTTCTTTTCTTTCCTAACCCTTCCCCTTGGGTCCAAGGTGAGACTCTGAACATATTCTTTCTTCAAAATTACTGTCCTGGAATTCCTTGACTTTCAAAAACTTTCCCACTCCAATTGCAAGAGAAATACTCCTTGCATCTGTAATTTGTTACCTATATGAGAGAAATCGAATGGCTCCAATTCTGGTATTCTAACTTGTTATTCCCTTTTGTGTCTCTTAATGCCGTTTTGAAAAGGCCAGGTGAGATTTGAACATTTGAAAATGCTTCTTGGTTTGATCCATCTCTCCTTAACTGAGCATAAAATTAATAGAGGCTGAATTTGAGTCTCTTCCTATATTTCTTTTAATATTTCCCATGGCTCATATTTCACCTGCCATACCAAAATGTTGTGTATAAGAATTTCTGTATTCCTTACAATTCTGACAGTTTTCTTACAAAGAATAAACAACAGTTTCTCACCTGCTGATTGTGGTTATCCTCTTTCTGAAATTCTGAGAACTAGGGTCTCTGTTCACAGCAACCACATTTTTTATGAGTGAATACCATTCTTCATCTCCCTGTAAAAAGAGAGCACAACGTCCACATGGAAGTGATTCGCTTTCCTCTGAATTTTTGAACTTCAGAAAAGAGCTGTGCTGGTGTGCACATCCTAAGATCTGAGTCCCCTCAAGACCATGTTGATATCAAGTCTTAGCAACAAATTGGTCCCTCTGAACTTGGCTGCAGGCAGAGAGAAAGAAGACAAAAAGTTTCTGGTAAAAAATGCATTAATCTGAAAGTAAGAAACCTCTGTATAGGGATTTTAACAATTCTAAAGTGAATCTCCCATGATCTTGGGAATGAATATGAATACCAGAGCTCGCTGACAAGAGTGGCAGAGAATATATGTTCATAAAAGCATATTTTCTCCCTTCTTGGTCTCACAATTAGATTAACATTCCTTTCCAGATACTGAAGTATGCCAGTTACAATATGAATGCACTAATGTGTATTACCTCCCAGGCTGGCTCACTGAAAACCTGCAGTGTGATTATTTTTGTAGTTTTTTTTCTTTACCTGCCAGTCAAAGACAGAAGACACAGGTAAGAATTGCCAGGCTCTGTGAACCAATGAGGTCACATGATAGGAAGATTCTGGGTTCCTGAGAGCCTTGATGAAGCAGAACAGTCACACTTTCCCTCCATCCAGTTGGACTTTGCAAGAATAAAAAGTAGAATTATATTTTGCTAAGACACTGAGATAGCTATAGAAGCTATTTGTTTGAGCAAATAGCCTTTCCTGAGTAATAGAATAGAATAAATATTAATGTGAAAACTCTTTTTCCTGTGTTGAAAATAGATTTTTTTGAGCATTGTGGAATATTTTCTAGCTTAAAACTCAAGAAGTGATATCCCGAAATCAAAGCTACTTCAAGACAAAGGAAGATTTTATATATATTCATAACTCTTAGCAAATGCTAACATGGAAATATTAAAGGAACTATCCAGTGCCAGCCCCAAATTATTTTTACTTGGAATATTTTGTTTTATCTTTTCTCTAGTTACTGCATGTGATCTAACATCCTTTTTGTTTCTGTACAATACCACACACATGGAAGTTACTCAAGCAAAATATAGATATGAAATTGAACATCATAACATATTGAGAGATCACAAGTAAAAATACAAGAAAATTCTGCAAGAAAATGTCTCTAATTAGCTAGTGGCTAAATGAAAATTCAATCTGTCTCATCTTTCATCTTGTGATTATGTTCAAAGCCTACATTGTCAAATAACTGGGAAGGCTGTAATGATAACAAAATGCCCTGAACTGAAAAATTATTATGAAATGCTACCACAGAAGGAAGGGGGTTATTTGTTCATTTTTTTCTCTTGTGTGTATCTTATATAAAAGATCCGCAAAAGATAATAATAACTTAGCTATCATAGTTTAAGGTTGAACAAAAATCAATGAAAAATTTTCACTCTTTGAGCCTCAATGTGTTGTCCCTTGTAGAATATTCTCATGTTTTTCACCTAAGAGTGTCGAATATACACTAAACCTGTTAAAGGGTGGCCAGAAAAACAGACATGATCTGAAACTTAGAGCTTGCTTATTAATGAAACTTGAAAAAAGGCACATCTAAGAATACATAAGGCTATGGAAACCACTCTTATTTTCAGTGGTTTGTCCTCAAGCTCCAGTGAGGAGCATCAGTCATACTGACTTTGGGTTTTCTTAAACATGAAATGTACAGAGAAAAGAATCATCTATCACCTAACTTCTAAAACCACAGAAGCAGTGCTGAACTCCTATCAAACACCCATAGTAAAGGCCAAAATCATCCTAGATGGTCTTTCCTGGTTAGAGACCACCCTTTATCTTTACATTTTATTTTGTCTCATAAAAAAAGAGTTGTGTGTTTATCAGTAGACAGTTATATGTTTATCTGTTCCATTAAGTTATTCTAAGTGTAGGGTAACTACAGGTAGAGAATGGTCTAAATTAATTTTAAAATCAAGGGCTGTGTATATTTTTACAGTGGTAAATCACAGAAAAGTAGAACTTAGATATATTGGAATTTTTCCTGTTTCCTCTTGCTCATTCAAACTCTACGAAGTTAATTATGTCATTACCTATCATTTAACTCCTGAATGTCCTCCATGGCTATTCTGGCTTCTCATTTAGTAAAATTAGTTTCTTGTCACCTTAGTCCTGCAGACAATCTCAGTTCAATAATGTCATAGCCAATTGTTAAATCCAGATAACCAAAACATTGAATTTCTGCATTATTAACTCCTAGTAACTCACCCTCATCCTTCCAATATATTCTTTTGTGGTAGTGGGGACTAGTGCAGGCTAGGCAAGCTGCAAACCCAGAGGACTTACCCTTTAGATTTAAGTTCATGAGGCCTAACTTGTAGGAAAACAAGTGTGGTTAGACAGTCAGGAGAGTGAGATAGAGTCACACTCTTATTCTGCAATCTATAATTATTATTTAGTTTAGACATTCAGCTAAAGACTGTGCTTTCTAGCATTCTGTCCCTCCTGGCATTCAGTCCCTCCAGGCAGTGTCATGTGAATGCATTCTTACCATAGACTGTGTGCAACATATAAATATTTCACTGCCAAGATGGACCGTTAAGATATGACTTATGAATTCTCTTTTTTCTGTCTTTCTCCATCCACTGGCTGAATGCCAACCCTCAAGTCAATGTTGGAAATCTCATACTAAACTCATGTGGTGAGTATCTGGATATTCATTATAGTATTGTAAAAACTTTATTTCATTTTTTTCCAAAATAAAATAAAACTATTAGGGAGAGAATATGACCACCATTTAAATTGAAATCATTAGGTAGAATAGACTGTGATGCTCTGGCCTCTGCCAAGGCTGATGTTAGGGGTTGATATTTTTAGTAAAAATGTGGTTATACCAACCTGAGCCTCTATTTCTATAGCTTATATGCAAAACTGTGCTATGGTTCTTGATATGTCTAAGTTCATATGCAGAGGAAGAGTGAAGATTTAGGGAGATGTAATAAGCATCACATGCTTTTCTTGGGTGGTTATTGTTAGTTGACAAAATCTCTATAATGACAGGAAGACTAGAACCAATATTTCTTTTTTGGAAATACCGTAGGTTCTTTAGCTAGCCCAGCAGTACTACCTAGGATCTACTTAGATAACTTCCTTTCAGAAGGAGTCACATCTCTCCAGCAGATGGATGCTTGGGGTTGCTTTGAAGACACATTTATGGTCTTGCTCTCACTAACAATCTGTATGTGCACCACTGAATCCTGCTCCTTAGACCTTAATGTCAGCAGGTAAAACATGCTCCCTAACTGAATCCCCCTACTCTGTTGTCATGGACATCAAATTTGACAGCCTCTTCTTCCTCAGACTTCTCAAATGGGACTTGTACATATGTTCCTGGGGTCATACATAAATCTCAGTGATTGCTTGAGCTGCTATCACAGGCTTCAGGTGTGGTGAGCACCTGGCATCCCTCCTGTTTTAGGAACAAAACCTCACAGCTTATAGTGGAAATGATCTCTACTGGAATTCGTCCTGTCTGTACAACTTTGTTTCTTGAACCCATTTCTCTTTTTTTAAATGCTCTAGCATATATGTAAATTAGACACATCCAAACTATATATATGGGCAAAATTTCCCTGGTAAGACTATAAATAATGCTATAAACTTCAGGAATAAAATAACCATGTTTTTCTAGAGTTTTGTGATTCTAATAAAGTAATGTTGCAAACAGTGCTATAGCCCAATTCCAGATGCTTTCTAAACCTATAGAATCCAAGACTAAAGATGATGCCATAATTGCACATTAGAAACACAAGATTAATACAAACAATACTAGGAATAATCTAACTAGCATGTAATAGAGGACTCTAAAATTTTAAATGAAAAATAACATATGGATCTGGCATAACTCAGTGGTAGAGCATTTGCCTACTTGAGACCTCAGGTTTAGTCCCCAGAACTGTCCAAATGTTTAAAAGTAAAAATTATACTCTGACTCATTCTTTAAGTTTATTGTGCTTTTAGAGTTTTCTTAGAGATTTCTCATATTTTTATTAATGTATATATGTGCATGTCTCTTTCTGTGTATGCACACAGGGGTATAGGTATCTCCCCCCCCAGAATTTCACAAGAACCTCCTGGAGCTTGAGTTAGGTAATGCAATGTGGGTGCTGGGAACCAACCAGTAGTCCTCAAAAAGCAGCTAAAACTTGTAACAACTGAACCATCACTTCATCCTCATATGATAATACTTTAGAACATATTCATATTAAGGATAATGACATTTATTAAGAAAGCACACATGCCTAGAAATCTTCTGCTGCTCTATTATCTTCCACTGTAGCCCTCATTATTAACTGAACTTTTGTCAATTTTGGTTTTAGTTTAAAAATATCCATAAGTCCTCACATACTTCTGTATTCATCCATGTACTAGAAAAATGCATAAAATCCTTCTGTCATTCAGCTCAAGTGCTATTTTGTAACCCCAATAAATGGCTGCCAAATTTCAGTGACATATAGTAAAGCTATTTATTGCTCGTGATATCTATTAGCAGGCAGATTGCTGCTCTACTCCAAAATTTTATAATATATTAGTTATAAAAGTTCAGTGGAAATGACAACTCCAACTTTTGTGACCATTTCATGGGCTAAAGGAAGTAACAGAAAAATAGGCAATGCAGATAAAGTTTAATTTTCCTGCAGGGAGGAAGCATAAAGAAGGAATGATTTATTTTAATCCATTATGTCTTGGGTTGATTATTATCAGCATCTTAGCTAAAAGTATTTCCTACCATTTATACAACTTGCTATTTACTAATGTGTCATATTCACCCAAGGTTCTGAAACTTTGACAATGTGATAGAATCCCATGTCTGCTTTTTCTCTTAATTACCATTATAGTTTGAATGAGAAATGTCCTGCCGTAGTCTCAGATATTAAATACTTGTTCAACGTTGGTAGCATTGTTTGGGAGATTTAAGAGATATGGTTTTGCTGAAGGAAGTATGTCCCTAGGAGTAGGATTTCAGATTAACAGCCTTGTGCTATTCCAATTTATTTCCTCAGTTTTGTGCTTGTAGTTCAAGATGTGAGTTCTCAGCATCCTGATCTAGTCACCATGTCTAACTGATGCCATGCCTCCTGGTCATGAAGGACTCTTATCCTTATGGAATCATAAAGCAAAATAAACTGTTTTAAATTTGAAGGATAGCTGAGAGCTAGAAGAACTGCCAACCACTGGTTAAATCCACTGTGTTCCTTAAATACATGAAGGATGTGTGCTGAGGGCTGGATCAATCCAAGGCTTCCTCAGGGACACTGATAAAAGTACAAAAGGGAACTAGCTAGTTCTGTGTTCCTGCTCAGGCTCCATTTGACCGGGACTGGCTAGCCATTTTTGCGTGGCAGGATACTGAGAGAGAAGACCAGGAGATTGGAAAATAAACAGGATAGAAGAAAGAGAAGATAAAGTTTGGGGTCTGGAGGTCTTGCCCAAGCTATGTCTTATACCAAGCAAACTTATTATGAAGTACTGCACCTTACATACTATTTTCAAGAGAGAAATGGGACAGAGTCTGCAGACTACCATACAATGAGACAAGGTCGACAGGAAGCCCATCAAGCAATGTGTTACAAAGAGAACAGAGAACATCTCAAGAGCATTACAGACAGACCACACAGTCGCCTTGGGACTGATAACTGTAGTCTCTTGGGGGGTGGGAGGGAGCCAAGTTCCCAGGAACCAAACCACTAACTTCTTTTAGGCTCTGGCCTCAGCCCTAGCCTTACTTTGCCAAGTCAGTCAGCTCCTGAGCAAGACCACAGAGCTAGATTCCTTTGTCAATGCGTGGGGCCTTTGACAAGGCCTTGGAAAGATCCAGCCCTCAACAGATATGCTAAAATCTGCAATTATGGTCTGAAAGAAACTCTTGTAAGGATCCAATCTAAGCATCATAATCACAGTCATACATTAGCATAATCCTGGCAGATCCTTATATTATAAATGCTGTAGTCAAAGCTATAGAAGTGCTGATATTTTGATGAGGAGTGGAGCACAGAGGACTTAGTCATTGAATCCATGTCTCTTTATACTTCACTGTTAGCTCCTCATAGCCCCCACTTCAAGAAGACACAGAGAGCAGGTACATAAAAAGCATGATCAAATGACATGTACTATAAATTCACAATCCACTTTTTTACTGACAGCATATCCCATGGCTGTCTTGTAAAAGCAGAGAAAAATAGAAATTTCTTTCAGCATGTAATATTTAGGGTAGCTTCTTTAATATTTGTGGGTATGTCTAACACCAACTTTTTGGTTCCCACATGAGCACCATTTCCTACTCTCACTCTCAAAACCAAGGCAACACAACAACAAAAACACCAATGAAACAAAGTGAATGAATGAATGAATATCCCCAAGAATGATTTATATTTAATCTAGTTCCATGAGAAAGGATGCTCACAGACATCCTAATGTGATTCTCAACTTCCTAGTCCAATAAAAAGAAATCAATTTTCTAATTAGATGTAATACATAATTTTGAGCATTATTATATATGAGGTCTTCAACTAAGTGGTAGACTTTTGACCTTAATTACACAGATGAAAAGCATGTAAGAACACAGCAAAAGTCTGCGTTAATTGTCATCCTCTTGCCTTCTGTACCCCTCATCTCAGGTTAATTTTAAACTCTTACTATGACTGGGGATACAATTCCTTTTTTTTTAAATTGGATATGTTCTTTATTTACATTTCAAATGTGATCCCCTTTCCTGGTTCCCCCCCCAAACCTCCTATCCCCTCCCCCTCCCCCTGCTTCTATGTTTCCCCACCCACCCATCTACTCCCACCTCCCTGCCCTGGCATTCCCTTACACTGGGGCATCAAGCCTTCACAAGACTAAGGGCCTCACCTCCCATTGATGCCTGACAAGGCCATTCTCTGCTACATATGCAGCTGGAACCATGGGTCCCTCCATGTGTACCATTTGGTTGGTGGTTTAGTCCCTGGGAGCTCTGGGGGGGTCTGATTGGCTGATATTGTTGTTCTTCTTGTGGGGTTGCAAACCCCTTCAGCTCCTTCAGTCCTTTCTCTAACTCCTCCATTTGGGACCCCGTGATCAGTCCAATGGTTGGCTTCGAGCATCCGCCTCTGTGTATGTCAGGCTCTGGTAGAGCCTCAGCACCCTAGCATTCCTCTACCCTGGGAGCCTCCAGAGAACCAAGGGTCTCTCCTCCCAGTGATGCCTGATAAGGCAATCCTTTGCTACATATCCAGCTGGAGTCATGTGTCCTCCCCCCCCCCCCCCCCCCCCAATGTGTACTTTTTGGTTGGTGGTTTATTTTTAGAAGAAAATACTATTACCTGTTGGCTCCTTGCCAGCAGGTCCAGGCAAGGGACCGGGTCTGGCTGGGGTTGAGCAAGATGGTGAGTGTTGACAGCCTAAAAGAAACATACCAGGCCAGGGGTCTTGTCATAGCAGGAACTCACTTTATTAAACTAGGCACTTGCTTATATAGAGAAGGCAAGGAGGTGGGTATGGGAAGAGATGATAGGAGGCAGGGATGGGTAACAGAGGGTAAAGAGTAACTGACAGGGCCAATGGCAAAGCTTCACATCAGAAATGGCAGGGCAGAGGCAGGGCCAAACATGTCTTGCTTAGTCACGTCTAAGTGGAAGTGACTGAGACAGGTCTCAAAACTCAGGCTTAGGCTCTCTCACAAGGCTGCAGAAATTTGAGCCAGGCTATTGTTTCTCTTCAAGGTCCAAACCAAGGCCAAAATGGGGCCTAACAATCACCCTTTTATTATTTGAGAATTTCATATATACATATGTGTTTTGACCAGATCCACCCTCAATCTTTCCCCTCCCTTGTCCAACCATCATGCTTCTCCAAACACATACTTTGATTTTAACCCCCAAGAGTCCACTTATTGCTTCCTGTGTGTGCATGGGTGTAAGGCCATCTACTGGAGCATGAATCATATCCCAGAAGCAAACTGGCTCTTGCAGCACCAGGAACTGGGGTTGGTCTTCAAGAGTCCTTGCCATCTATGTGGGTATTTTGGCTGATTTGATCTTATGTATTTGTATAGGTCTTGTGCAGATAGTCACAGCTGATGTAAGTTCTTATGTACAATGGCCCTGACATGGCCAACTAATAAGTTGCAGATGTCTACTACATCTGGCTCTTAGAATTTTTCCAGTCTCTCTTCTGCAATAATCCCTAAACCTTTGAGAGAAAGAGATGTAATATAGATGTTCCATTTAGAGTTGATCACTCCATAGTATCTTATTCTAAGTATGTTGACTATAAGTATCAAAATATATTGTGTAGAAAAATTAAATGTAAAATACAGAAGCATATTAGAAATCTAAATGAAAAATTATACAAATGCATAAAGACATACAGTATAGAGGTTGCAATGGATGATTAAGAAAATCAAGTTTCTATAACGAAGAAAAACACAGTCAGTTAAGATGACACTGACTGTTTAGAAGCATCTTGGTTAGTTCTCAGTGCCATACTGACTATTTCCAGGACAAACCTGATTTTGTTCCATATTCTTGTCATCATTGCTATCTTGCCACCACTTAGAGCAAAAGAGGGATCATAACATAAGTGATATCACATGATAAAAAGTGAATTTGGTCAATACGACTTCATGCAGTCATCATGCCAGTTGTATTACATGTTCACTCAGTGCCACTCATTTTAGTTGTTTTAGCAATATGATTGAAAGTTTTGCTAGGTATAATAGTCTGTACTAGCACCTGTGGTCTCTTAGAGTCTGCAGAACATCTTTCCAGGCCCTCTGGCTTTTACATTCTTGGTTGAGAAATCAGGTGTTATTCCAATAGTTATGCTTTTATATATTACTTGGTATTTTACCCTTGTAGCATTTAATATTTTTGTTGTTACTGTTTTGTATGTTTGATGTACCGGTTATTGTATGCTGATGGAACTTTTTTATGTTCTAGTCAATTTTGCATTCTATATTCTTCTTGCATCTTGATAAATATCTACTTCTTAAGGTTATAAGGTTATTTTGGTTTTTTTGTTTTTTGTTTTTGTTGTTGTTGTTTTGGTTTTTTGGTTTTTTGTTTTTGTTTTTGTATAATTTTGTTGAAAATACTTTATGTGCCACTTGACTGGTTTTCTTTACTTCCTTTTTCTATTCCTATTTTTCTTAAATTTGGTCTTTTCCAAGTATCTCAGATTTCTCAAGATATCTTTAGAAATATTTTCCCTTCCACTGTTTGTTTGTGTTTTCATAAATTTCTTTAAACGATTTATTCATTTCATCTTTTTTTTTTTTTGAAAAAATTTTTTTTGTACTTGATATTTACTTTATTTACATTTCAAATATTTTTCCTTTCCAGGTCTCCCCTTCAGAAACCCCCTATCCCATCCCCCTACCCCCTGCCTCTATGAGGGATCTCCTCCACCCACTCTCCCACCCACTTCTCTCTTCCCTCCCTAGCATTCCCCTACACTGGGACATCTAACACTCTCAGGCTCAAGGGCTTCTCCTCCCACTGATGTCCAACAAGGCCATCTTCTGCCACATACATAGCCAGTACCATGGGTCCCTCCATATGCATTCTTTGGTTGGTGGTCCAGTCTCCCGGAGCTCTGGGAGAGTCAGGCCAGTTGACACTGTTGCTCCCTCTATGGGGCTGAAAACCCTCTCAGCTCCTTCTGTTTATTCTCCAAGTCCTCCATCCAGGACCCCAAGCTCATTTCATCTTTAAGGAGTTCTATTATATTCATAAATGCTATTCTAAGGTCTTTGTCTTCTGCTTCAGCTACGTTGCAATACTCAGGGCCTGCTGTGGTAGGGTTGTTGGCCTTTAGTGGATATATATTGTCCTGGCTACTTCTGACTGTGTTTAAACTGGCATCTAGGCATATGAGGTTTGGGATGCTTGTAATTCTAGGTGCTGATATCTCTCTTGTCTTTGTTGGGTGGGTGTTTGTATCTGGGTTTCTATTGTCCTCTCTATTTCTTAGAAGAGTATGGTAGCTGTGTGTTGACTGGTGGGAAGTTCTTCTAGATTCATGATAAGTGGGACTACTGGGAATTTCAGGTAAAATATGCTTCTAGGTATTGGACACTGATACTTAGGAATGGAGATAGGATAGGAAAAGGGGGCTGATGGTGCCCACAAAGTGGGGGAGCAAAGCAGAGTATTTCTCCATGATGTCATCAGCACTCTGGGAGTAGTGGCAGAGAGTGAGGAGAAGCAGCAGTGTCAGGTGATCTGCTACAGCTACAGTTCAGGGGGTAATATTTGGGAATTTGTCTTGAAGGAATGGGGAAAAGCAAGACCTACTTGCTTTATTTAACCTTGGTTACCTCCCTCAATGAAATGCTTTCTAAACAGACATTAAAAATGCTTACTCAGGATATATGGTTTGTTTTTTTAGTGAAAATAATGCATATATACTAGTAAATTAGAAATCAATCCATGTCTTTGAAATTCTTGTTAGTTGATAAATAATGGACATTTATCAATATAGTCTATATAAGCAGAAACACAAATTAGATTCAGACTTTTCCAGAAAATAATCAAAGTACACCTGGTGTAATTAAGTTAACCATATATAAGTGTTCTTTGTACAGTTCCCTCTTTTCTGTAGCTTTGATATGTTTCGAATCTGAAAAAAAATAGTTACATGTATGTACATTTGTGTGCATATAAATCCTTCCTACATTTTTTCATAACATATAAATGAAAAATACCAGACCTGAGAAACTTTGACATAACCTTCATCAGACCTGTGAATCCTGAACTGTACAAGTTGGCTTCCTGTCCCCCACTCATCTTCCCTGCTCTCAGTCCTCTTGGACACCCCAAGTTGCCCTGTGCAGTCTGCTATCCAGGTGAACCCCTATTTTCCCACTACCTCTCTTCCCACCTTCATCACACATATGGATTCTGAACCACACAGCAAAAGGATAGCCACCAGAGGCCTGCCACACCAGAAACACAGAGTACAGCTAACCTTTTATAGCAAGCCCTGGATATCCTAATACAACCAAAGTAGAAAGAAAATGATGACCTTAAATCTAATCTTATAACGATGATAGGGGCCTTTAAAGAGGAAATGAATAAATTCCTTAAAGAAATACAGGAAAATACAATCAAACAGGTAGAGGCCTTTAAAGAGGAAGCAAATAAATCCCTGAAAGAAATACAAGATAATACAATTAAACAGGTAAAGGAAAATAAAACTGTCAAACCCAGAAAATGGAAAGAGAAGCAATAAGGAAAACACAAACTAAGGGAAACCTGGAGATGGAAATCCTAAGGAAGAGAATAGGAACAACAGATGCAAGCATCAGAATTCAGGAAATAGAAGCGAGAATCTCAGGCACAGAAAATACAATAGAAGAAATTGATACATCAGTCAAAGAAACTATTAAATCTAAAAAAATTCCTGCATGAAATATCCAGGAAATCTGGGCTACCATGAAAAGACCTAACCTAAGAATAGTGGGAATAAAATAAGTAGAAGAGTCCCATCTTAAAGGCCCAGAAAATGTTTTCACAAAATCATAGAAGGAAATTTTCCAAACATAAAGAAAGAGATGCCTATAAACATATAAGAAGCTTATAGAATACCAATCAGACTGGACCAGAAAAGAAAATCCTTCTGCCACATAATAATTAAAACACAAAATCTACAAAACAAAGTAAGAATATTAAAAGCAGCAAGGAAAAAAGGCCAGGTAACATACAAAGGCAGACCTATGAGAATTACACCTAATTCCTCAACAGAGACTCTAACAGATAGAAGGGTCTGATCAGATATACTGTAACCTCTAGAAAACCACAGATGTCAATCTAGGTACTATACTCAGCAAAACTTTCTCAATCACTGTAGATGAAGAAAACAAGGTATCGCAAGACAAATTTTAAAAAATTAAATTAAAAAAACATCTATCTACAAATCCAGCCCTATAGAAAGTATTAGAAGGAAAACTCCAACTGAAGTAGGATAACTGCACACACACACACACACACACACAAACAAACAAAAATAACCCCCCCCACACACACACACAAGGAGTAAGTGACTTCAACAATAACAGAAAATCTGGGAAGTCTGCACATTTATGGAAATTGAACAACTCTCTACTCAATGATCTCTGGATCAGGGAAGACATAAAGAAATTAAAGACTTTGTAGAATTCGATGAAAATGAAGGCACAATGTGCTGGATTTCATGGAACACAATGAAGGCAGTGTTAAGAGGAAAATTCACAGCACTAAGTGACTCCATAAAGAAATTTGAAAGTTCTCATACAAACAATTAAAACATATACTTAAAAACTGAAGAAAAAAAGAAGCAAGAGGAGTAGTAGGCAGGAAATAATCAAAATCAAGCTGAAATCAATCAGAGACAATGAAAACAATATAAAGAATCATCAGATTCTTTGAGAATATCAACAAGATAGACAAACCCTTAGTCAAACTAACCAAAAGACAGAGAGACAGTATCCAAATAAACAAAACCAGAAATGAAAAGAGAGACATAACAGCTGACACTCAGGAAATTCAAAAATTTCAAAAATCCGTACTCCACAAATTTGGAAGATCTCAATGAATGGACAATTTTCTATACAGATACCAAAGTTAAACTGCCATCAGGGAAACTATTTATTCAGCCCTATAAACTCTTAGAAAATAAAAGCTGTCATCAAAAGTCTCCAAACCAAAGAAAGCTCAGGGCCAAATGGTCTAAGTTCAGAATTCTACCAGACCTCAAACAAAAGCTAATACCAATACTTCTCAAACTATTCTACAAAACAGAAACAGAAGAAACACTGCTGAACTCATTCTATGAAGCCACAGTCGCCTTGATACTTAACCTCACAAAGACTCAACAAAGAAAGAGAATTTTAGATGGATTTCTCCTATGAACATTGATGCACAAATACATAATAAAATACAAATTGAATCCAGGAACACATCAAAAACATCATCCACTATGATCAAGTAAGCTTTATCCCAGTGATGCAGGGATGGTTCAATGTATGGAAAGCCATCAATGTAATCCACCATATAAATATACTGTAAAAAAAAAGATCACATTCATTAAAAAATATCATCTCATTAGGTGCTAAAAAGCCTTTGACAAAATCCAACACCCTTTCATGCTAAAATTATTAGAGAGATCAAGGATACAAGGCACACACATAAACATAATAAAAGGCATAGACAGAAAACCAATAGCCAACATCAAACTAAATGGAGAGAAACACAAGGCAATTCCACTAAATTAGACTTGACTAAAACTAAGGTTTTCCACTCTCTCCCTATCTAGCCAATATACTGCTTAAAATTCTTGCCACAGCAATAAGACAACTAACAGAGATCAGGGGATACAAATTAGAAGGAAGAAGTCAAAATATTGCTATTTGTGGATAATATGATAGTATACATAAGTGACCCCAAAAACTCTACCAGAGAACTCTTACATCTGTTAAACACATTCAGCAAAGTAGCTAAATACAAAATTAACTCAAAGATATCAGTTTCCCTCCTTTATACAAATGATAAATGGGCCAAGAAAGAAGTTAGGGAAATAACATCCTTTACAATAGCCATTAATAATATAAAATGCCTTGGTGTAACTCTAACCAAGCCTATATGACAAGACCTATATGGCAAGAACTTCAAGTTGCTTAAGAAAAAAGTGGAGAAGATATCAGAAGATGGAAATATCTCCCTTGGTCATGGATTGGTAGGATTAACATTAGTGGAAATGGCCATCTTAACAAAAGCAATTTACAGATTTAATGCAATTTCCATGAAAATTCCAACACAATTTTTATAAATTTTGACAGAACAACTCTTCAACTTCATTGGAAAAACAAAAACCCAAGGTAGCAAAAAGAATCTAGAAAAATAAAAGAATTTCCAAATGTAGCCCCATCATTCATGTCAAAATATACTATAGTGCAAGAGTAATAAAACCTGTATGGTATTCATATAAGAACAGACAGGTTGATCAATGGAATCGAAAGGAAGACCCTGAAATAAACCCACACACCTATGGACACTTGATTCTTGACAAAGAAGGCAAAACCATACAATGAATAAAAGAAAGCATATTTATCAAATGGTGCCAGCCTCACTGGATGTCTGGATGTAGAGGAATGCAAACAGATTAATATCTATAACCCTGCATAAAATTCAAGTCCCAGTGGGTGAAAGACATCAACATAAAATCTAATACACTAAATCTAATAGAACAGAAAGTAGAGATAGCCTTGAACTCATTGATATAGAAGACAACTTTCTTAACAGTATACCAATAGCTCAGGCTCTAAGATTAACAATTGATAAATGGGACTTCATGAAACTGAAAATGTTCTGTAAGGCAAAGGACATTGTCAATAGGAAAAAAATGGCAGCATACAAATTCGAAAAGGATCTTCACCTACCCTACATCTCACAGAGGACCAATATTCAAAATTTATAAAGAACTCAAGAAGTTAGGCACTAACAACACAGATAGCCCAATTAAAAATGGGTTACAGAGCCAAATAGAAAATTCTCAAGAAAGGAATATCAATTGGCCTAGAAACACTTAAAGAAATGTTCAAGTTCCATAGTCATTAGGGAAATGCAAATCAAAACAACTCTGACTTTCCATCTTACACTCACCAGCATATGGAGCAAGGGGAAACATTCCTCCATTTTGGTGTGAGTTTAAACTTTTACAACCACTTTGGAAATCAGTTTTGGGGTTTATCAGAAAACTGAGAATAGTCCCACTTTAGGACACAGCTATACCACTTCTGGGCACATACACAAAAGATGGTCCCAGAAAGACATTTATTCAACTATATTCATACAGCTCTATTGGTAATAGCCAGAAACTGGAAACAATGTAGATGTCTGTCAACTGAGGAATGGATAAAGAAAATGTGGAACATCTACACAATGGAATAATATTCAGCCATTAAAAACAAAGATATTATGAATTTTGCAGGCAAATAGATGGAAGTAGAAAATATCCTGAGTGAGGCAACCCAGACCCCAAAGGACATGCATAGTACGTACTCACTTATAAATGGATATTAGCCATAAAATACAGGATACCCATGCTACACTCCATAGACCCAAAGAAGCTAAATGGGAAGGAAAGGCCAAGGAAGGATACTTGAATCTCACTTAGAAGGGGGAAATAAAATAGTTATATGAGGCAGATGGAGGGAAGGACCTGGGTGGGAAAGTGGACTGGAAGATGAATGGGAGAAAGTTCAGAATCAGGTGTGGGGAGAGATGGCCAAATGGCCAACAGAATGACTATCTGCAACTGACAAGGTTGATGAGGTGGTGGGGGGTCATTGATAGTGTTACAGAGACCTGGGATATATGAGACACCCACGAATTAATGGGGGTGGTGGTAACTGTAACTATGACTCACAGCATTGGGGATATGGAACCTGAGGAGGTTGCCTCCTGTAACCAGGCAGGAACCCCAGTGGAGTGATAGGGACACCAATCAACCCACAAAACTTTTAACCCAAAATGTATTCTCTCTACAAGAAATTCAGGGATGGGGGATGGTGAGACATGACCAACTAGTAACTGACCCAACTTGAGACACATCCCATGGTCAAGCACCAATCCCTGACTCTTTTAATGATACTGTGTTATGCTTGCAGACAGGAGTCTAGCATGTCTGTCCTCTGAGAGGCTTCACCCAGCAGCTGACTCATAGCATTGCAGAAACCCCCAACCAAACAGTGGATAAAGCTTGGAGACTCTTCTGGAAGAGTTAGGGGGAAGATTCAGAGCCCGAAGGAGATATGAACTCCATAGGAAGACCAAGAGGGTCAACTAACCTGGACCCTTGGGGCCTTCAGAGACTGGACCACCAACCAAAGAGCATACATGGGCTGGATTTATCCTCCCCCATACGTAGTAGTAGTAGTAGTAGTAGTAGTAGTAGTAGTAGTAGTAGTAGT